>CM053601.1:63780108-63795573 GCA_028646575.1 Pseudocheirus occidentalis | reverse complement strand
ATTAGATATAGTTCATTACCTAATCAGAATGACTATAGGATACATCAGCACTTCTCATATTGTCTCACTGGATAACTATTTCAGACACACCCCAAATCTCTAAGGTGAACTCAGAGCAACAAATGCTGTGGATAAAGGAGAAATTGGGCAATAGAAAACATTTACCCTTGAATTTCCTACTAGGAATATGTGGCAACCAAAATAAGGGAAGGGTATTGATGGTAATAAGGAAGTGTATTTCTGAACTCCCCAAGGTCATGCAGGAGTAGTGAAGAGGTTTGAATCCAATGGCTATGGGAACCTACCTTCAACTTTCCTCTTGTACCTAAGTAACTAACCTAAGTGTGTGGAATCTCAGGCAAAGAATATAGGGACCTTCTTGATACCTTTCCATGGGGGACCAATGTGGCTAAAAGAGGTGGAAGATTATGAGTGTGGCATCCTTCATATACTATCAGGTTCAGCTGATGTGTTCCCTGGCTTAGTGGAGCTGCTTTTTTCCCCTCTTTGTTATAAACAGTTACTATCTGTGTTAGTGACTACAGTTGGAAATGAAGGTGATATAAAAACAAATTAAATCTCCAAAATTTAAAATTAAAAGGAAAGTTGACTTGACCTTGGACTTACCATAGGAAAATTCAAGTGCTATGGAACTTAAAAATGAAAAAAAAATTGGGGACAACTAGGTGGTGCGTTGAATAGAGTACTGGCCCCTGGAGACAGGAGGACCTGAGTTTAAATCCAGTATCTGACACATAACTCTTACTAGCTGTGTGACCTTGGGCAAGTCACTTAGCCCCAATTGCCCTGCCTTCCTCCTCTAAAAAGTTAGTAATTCACTTCTGATATATAAATTGTACCATTGATTCACAGCTCCAGGTATAACAAGGTTTAGCTAAAGGGGTTTTGACTGCCACCTCGAGCTTCAGGGTACTCTACCAACTTATGATAAATCCCCACATACATAATATGATTACTTCTCATCCCTTGGCATCCTTGAACACCTCACCCCACTTAAATGGACACATTCTATATCATAGACCTATTTACTTTAAGAGTATCACTATGCCTTCTCTAATCTTCCACTCCAATTCTCTCACCTCATCGTGGCGAGAGAAGAGGAAGGGTCACAGGTAGTATCATGGGGGCATAAACCAGATTTTTTGGGGGGGGAAACAGGCTGCCTCTCCATAGGTCTGTACCTAGCCAAGAGAAGCTTGATCCTCTTTGCCCCACTCCCTCCACTGCAGTCTCCCCAAAGCAGTCAGGATCAGAGCATTTCTCTTTTTACGCCCTCCAACCTTGTCTTACAACCAGAGGTATGAACTCTTTTCTTCTCCCCCAGTCTACCCCCAAGCTTGCCCCAAGTATCGAAATTGTTAGTGGTGACTTTTCTGAATGATAAGTCCCTAGCCTGGATCACTATTTTGTGAGGGGCCCAGGCATGCTTACTTCACTCCCAGCTCAGCTCACTCTCTGGGCATCCTGACATTTGTTAGTAGTTTTGTTCCCATGCAGGCACCCTTCTCCTCATCTCTCCCTCCATCTCTCCTTTATGTTTTATCTGTTTTTGTTGTTGCTATCAAGGTATTTAATGAGGGTTAACCCTAAAGACAACTGACAAGAAGGTTAATTGTTATATTAAAATGTAATATATATGTGTATGTATGTGTATATGTGTGTGTGTGGATTCATAGCTTATAAGACTTTTTAAAAATAATTTTCCTATCACTAAACCCTATGGAGCTTTTAAAAAAATTATTGTTCTACATAGACACTGGTATACAAGAGGATTTCTCCTTGGTACAGATTCCAATCCAATGAATACTTCAACTATAGGGATGGTTGGGGAAATCTCACGTTCTTTTTTATGAATTTTTCTATTAGAATTAAGGGTGAGGCAGCAGGGAATAGGGTCCTGGAGTCAGGAGGAATTGAGTTCAAATCTGGCCTCAGACACGACACACTTACTAGCTATTTGACCTTGGGCAAATCACTTAACTTCAATTGCCTTGCCTTGCCCCCTCCAAAAAAAAAATTAAGGGCAAGGACTGTCTTATTTGTCTGACATACCAGAAGCATATAATAAATACCTTATTTCTATGTATCTATGAGTGTATGTGTGTGTGTGTGTGTGTATCTTACAGCTTTTTAAAAGTGGCATACATCTAGATCAACACACTTGAAAGACACATAATTATTGCATTAAACTCTCTAAGGTGAGTGCATTATCTGTTCCTTCAATTTTGCAAAGCTCCAGTTACCATAGAAATAAGTCAATGAAAATACCAACTTGTTCTTGGTTTTATTTTTATTCAATAATATCAACTGACCAGTCTTAGTATGGGTGAGAGTATGCAGCTCTCTCTAGCCGTTCTATTTTTTCTTGTTTGGTTTTCCCAGGGACACATTTTCTAGGTCCATAAATCAGTTCACACCAATGGAAAGTATAAAATGTCCATGGATAGAGATAGCACAATCTAATTTTACATATTTTTCTCCTTTTTGTCCCAATCTATTGTTAGGGCTTCAAGAGGCTTTGAATAAGAATTAGCTTGGTCAGTCTATGCTGAAAGCAATAAGCTTTTATTATGGACACATTTTAACTCACAAGTGAATGTTTGTGGGTTAGGGTGAGACCCACAAGGGCATAGGAAAGGGGGCATGAAATAGATACCAAGGACCTATCTGTGTCACAGTCACTAAAGAGATGAAAATAAAATTAGGTCTCTAGAAGTAGGATACAGAAAGTCCCACATTTGGGTGCTATAATCTGTGTTCCACATATGGAAGGAGGAAAAGAATCAAGGATTCAATGAGGAGTGCTCTCTGGCTCTATGTCCAAGCTTCATCAGATTCCTAGCACTCCTCACAAATTTAGTATGTATTCAACTGGAGGCAGCTAGGTGGCTCAGGGAAGAGAGCCCTGGGCCTGGTATCAGGAACCAATGATTGAGTTCAAATTCAGACTCAGACACTTACTAGCTATGTGACCCTGGGCAAGTCACTTAATCCACTGAAGAAGAAAATGGCAAATCTCAGTATCTTTACCAAGAAAACCCTATGGATTTTTGTGTGCTGTGGTCCATGGGCTCGTGAAGAATCAGACACAAAGAACAACAGGATTGATCAATGATGCAAATTGGGAATCAGGTGGGGGGGTGTCTCTCATTCAGGTGCGTCTAATGTATATAATGTATAATGTATAGGGAGTTACTCATTAGTTTGGATAGGAAATGGAAGTTTCTAGTTTTCACTCACAGCAGATTCCATAAAAGTTCCAAGATGAAAAGGAAGCATTTTTAGAGCAAGAACAGCTAATTAGTTTTCCTTGCTTTCATACTTTCCTTTGGGGTTCTATTTCAGTTCCTTGGTTTTCAATTTCTGATTTGGGATTCTCAATGTTTTCGTTGATAGGGGATATATTTGTAATGCTTTTCCTTCTTCTAGATCTTCCATCTGAGACTGCCCTATTTTCTAATTTACTGTGACCCATCTAGAGGGGGTAGTTCTTTGGCATGTATGAACCTTGGCCTGTATGAACTTGGCAGAACCCCTGAATCTTAAAATGGATAGAAGGACACCTTCAGGATTATTCCAATGAGGCAAAAGCTTGACAGATGTTTTTGTACTAATAATACATGCATATAAAGTTGGGTGAAGTTGGAGCTCTCCCAAATGAGACTTCCCTTTGTAGTTGCATCAAACACATTTTTGCCACTGCAAGCTTAAATTGCAAGGTATAACAGATTTCAATGTAATATAGCAGAAAGAGGATTAGCTTGGGAGCAGGATATAGATTTTTGACTCCTAGGCTTCGACAACGTGCCCTTTAACTCTATGATCTTAAGTGTTTAGAGGAATCCTAAAGGGCATTTTTATTTTTCTTGAACAAGGTGTTCACCTATAGTTAAAAGTGAACTATTCAATCTTATGCTTAGAAGTCTATCTTGCAGTTACCTTGTGATCCTTAATTAGTCATGCCAATAAAAGATGCCAAGAAGAATCCAATGAGATTGGGAAACAAAGTAGAGAAGGAAAGAGGCTTCACCTTAAGAGTAACACTAGATCAAAAAGGACTATGTCTTGGCAAAACTGGTACCAGACAACACATAAGCTTCAAGAATTTTTTGGATAGGAGATGGCAAAGGAAGGAGCCTGAAGCCCATCGTAGTAACTATAATTTCTGAAATTAACATCCTGGGGACAGGAAGAACACGTTCTATTGCTATTTGTCCAATGATGTCAGGGTCTTTTTTGTAGGTCATGAAGATATCCTACATATGTTGCCATATCTTGTATTTCCTCTCCTTTGTCAGCTTTTTTCTACCTGAAAGATGGAAGTAGTATGTAATCATGATGGTAACAAGAGGGAGGGTCACATGTAGCAGAAATGGAGAAGGCTTTTTATATTTACATGCATGGAAACATATTCCCAGTCATCTCAATTATTTAGAATATAGTGCTGATGAAATGAAAGTGACAGGCTTAATTCATTTCTGGATCAATTAATCTTGCTCTCCTTTGTTTCTGACCACTACATTCTTAACCCTGGTCAGTAATCCTGCAAATGGATGCAAGTAACTCTGAAGTTACATTTAAGAAAATGTTGATGGGGTAGTATAAATCTACCATGGCTCCCGGAAAAATAAATCAGAATTCTGTATCATAGTGATGCTTAGTCAATAGTCTTATCTTTTTATATGAAGGACAGTGAGGCAGTGGGTAGAGATCTGGTCTTGGAGGCAGGAGGACCTGTACTTAAATCTGTCTTCTGACACATACTGACTATGTGACCCTAGGTAATTCATTAACCTCTCAGTGACCTGGATAATTCTCTAAGATAAATTCCAGAAGAATCACCAATCAGAAATAGTAGAAGGAATTTCCCCACCTGGAGTTACTTCCACCAATGAAATCACAGATCCAAATAAATAACAACAAGTAACTTATCTGTCTGTCTCAGTCTTTGTGTATTTGTAAAGTGGCTGAAGACCTAACCCTTGGGTAGGGTCCTAGGGCTAGAAAATATTTCCATCTCTCTTCCTTTTACCTTTCTTGTTCAGACTTGATAAAGAGTAGGGGAAATATAGCATTCTTTGTCAGAACAGAAGATATGCCTACTGCCAAAGACAGTGTAAGTCTAGAACCAAAAAAGTTTCTGACTCCCCAATTCATCTTCTTTCTAGCAGGGCTTCCCTAGTTTAGGCCTTCATTGCCTCCCTCCTTAACCACTGCACTAGCCCTCTGACTTATTTTCCTGCCTCAAGTCTCTTCACTCCAACCCAACTTCTACTAAGTTGTCAAGATGATTTTTCTAAAGCACACGTCTGACATGTCACCTTCCCTGCTCAATGAGTGGAACTGTAATGCTCTTCTCCCTTGCTTTCATTTTTTGGTTTCAAGATTCAGCTAAAATTTCACCTTCTGTAGGAAACTTCTTGCTCCCCACCAGCTACTAATGCCTTCCCTTTTCAGATTACCCTCCATCTGCTCTGTATGTATCTTATATGTTCCGACTCATTTGCATGTTGTCTCCTTCCCCTTCTCCATTATAATGCAAGTGCCTTCAGAAAAGTGATAGTTTTTGCCTTTCTTTGTATCACTAATGACAAGCATGGTGCCTGGCACTTATGAAGTGCGTATTAAATGCTTTTTTGAGTAACTGACATCCCTAAAATCAAGAGGTTGGAAAAAGTGTTGCCTCTTGGGCTCTGATGGGTACCCCATGGGGGGGACTAGCCCCTAGGTAGGACAACTAATCATCAGATTCTAAACTCTAACATGAGTGTGAAGAGAGACAGAATGAGTGGCTATTCACAGATGCCCATATATCACCACACAAGAATGTGATATTCGCAACATTAGCTAGCTTTACACTATTTTATGCAATCCTCTGTCTGTATTTAACCTTCTGCTGATGTTATCCCATCTCTCCCTCCCCTCTCCCCAGCACAGAGAAGGCAGCACAAAAGTTTTTACGGATTGAGGTAAGAAATACTATGTGGACAAGCTGGGAATAAAAAGCCAGGTGTGGGAAACAGTGTCCAAAGTAGAGATAAACTGAAACTGAGGAATCTCAACAAGGTCCAAGAGGAGATGAGCAAAATGCAAGGTTCTGAGTTCAGATTACAAGGGTTTGACAAATACCAGGGTATAAAAAACAAATAACTGGCTGCAAAGCCCAGTGTGTGGGTACATGCGGATTTCAATACTTGACATATTTCAAAACTTGCCAGTTTCCTGTCTTCCAATTTCCTTTAAGGTCTTTTCAAATGGAAAACTCATGCTACTGCTACCTTCATTGCTTTCCATAGAAGTAGCCCAATCTATATGGAATGGTAACAATATTGAATGGGAGGCATTGTGATACAGTGCAAAGAACACTGGATTTGGGATGAGGATTCAGGTTCTAACAAGTTCTATCCAGATTCTAACAAGACGTATGTTCTGCAACATACTTACTACCTGCATGATATTGAACAAGTTATTTAACTTCCCTGTGCCTCAGTTTCTTAATCTGTAACTAGGGAACTTGGATTACAGGATAATAAGGGACCTCAAAGGTCCTTTCAAGCTCTCAATCTCAGCTTCTGTACTAGAGGTCAACAGCCTTTGTCACTGTACATATATCCATATAAAAAGTTAAAATACATTCAAATTTATAAATTTAACAAATATTTTTGCACACCTTTGCATATGTAAATCCTAGATTTAGAGCTTGAAAGGACCTTAGAGGTCATCTAGTCCCACTGTTTTAGAGCTTTTACAAATGGTGGAAACCTGCAGAGAAGCTACATAGAGCAGTGAGTATACGAGACAGAGCTGCCGAAAGTTATCGATGGTGCAGGGGAGTCAGGAAAACCTGAATTCCAATCCAGTCTCATTTACTTAACAGCTTTGTGACCGTGAGCAAGTGACTTAAACCCTGCCTGCCTCCATTTCTTTAACTGTTAAAGTGGGCATAATAATAACACCTACCTTGCAAAGGTGTTATGAGGATCAAATAATATAATTTTTGTAAAGTACCTGGCACACAGTAGGCATTTAATAAATGCTCATTTCCTTCCTTCCTAGAAAGTGACTGAGCCAGGATTTAAAACTAGATCCTCTGACGCCAAATTGGGAATTCCTTCCACCTCAACACACTGTGTTATATATTAAGGACATAAAGAAAAGAAATAGTCCCTGACCTCCAGTAACTTAATGGTCCAGTAAGATAATACGTTCTTCTTTAAGATGTTGGGTGAGAGGGTAACTAAATGGTGGGACTCAGGAATGATTTTGTTTCCTCTGGCTACATTAATACTCAACGATACCTTTGACTGGGCCAATAGTTTCATGATTTTAGTTCTCCCTGAATAAATAGGGAGGAAACTTTGATTAGAACAAAAAAGAATTCTTGTGTTTCCCCTTTCCTGATTTCATAAAGGGAAAATGACAAGATTCTGGTTTCTCTAAAAGTCCAATTTTTAGAGAGAGGGTTTCAGCTTTGTGGAAGTGTCTGTCACAGTTGCCTTAGGCCATAGCTAAGGAAACTCTTGAGTTTCACTTGACATAGTCAGCAAAAGTAGAAAAAAAAATGATTTTAACAGGTGGGGCAAGTGGGGAAGGTAGACTGGAAACTTGTTATTGCTGGTAAATAACAGAGGGAAGTAGTCTGCAGCAAACAGCTGGCTTCTAGCCTCAACACTTTGGATAAAACAGGGGGAAGGGATCTTATTCAAGTATAGAAAGATCTTACCTGAATGGTTGGAGGTGGAGTCACAGGTTTTTAGGGGTGGAGATACCAGAAATAACTCTGATTTGGCAACAGGTAAAAAGATGGGTAAACAGGTTATCCCACGTGTAAATGTTTGTTTACTTATTGTTATTTGGTTTATAATAATGGATGCTACACTTCCCCTACAAGGGAAATAGAGCATAGATAGTAGCATTACTTAGTGAAACCAGTCAGACTCAGGTGAAGAGAGGGGCTCTGGAATACTCCCCACCCTCTCACAACCCTAACCAATAAAGAGAGGCTGATGCTCATGTGCAACCTTAGGAGAAGCAATTTCAGACCTAGAAAAATCTATTGTGGACGATATATTTGTATAACACATTTTTTTTTTTGCTTTTTGGAGGGGACAATTGGGGTTAAGTGACTTGCCCAAGGTCACACAACTAGTTTTTTTTCATTAAGTGTCTAAGGCCAGATTTTAACTCAGGTCCTCCTGACTCCACCACCTAGCCACTCCCTTGTATAACACAATTAAGGACAGTCAAATTCTAAAGATGAAGAGACAGCACAGTGCAGTGGAAGGAGTAATAGATTTGTAATCAGCAGGTATGTATTTAAATTCTGTCTCTGTTACTACTTGTGTGACCTCGGTCAAGTCATACAACATCTCTGGGCCTTAATTTTAACTGGATGTGACATATAAAAAGTTCAAGACCCATAGTTTCATATTTTTTTTTTTTTTTGCTTTTTGGAGGGCAGTTGGGGTTAAGTGACTTGCCCAAGGTCACACAGCTAGTTTTTGTGTTAAGTGTCTGAGGCCGGATTTGAACTCAGGTACTCCTGACTCCAGGGCCGGTGCTCTACTCACTGCGCCACCTAGCCACCCCAGTTTCATATTTTATTAATAGTGCTAGCATATTATTAATAAAAAAAATGGTCCTTTGGCAGTCTCTCTTAGACACAAGACCTCGCTTGGAACCCGCTCAATGCTTATATGCCCTTAGAAGAATGGGTGTTCCTGAGAGTGGAAATCAACTCTGACTGGTTAGCAATTAATGTGAGAATTAATATTATAATGAGAGGTGGACCTGTTTTAATGAGGGTCTGAGGTACATAATTCTAATCACTCAGTTTTGGTCAAAGAGAATTATCTATATCCATACCATCAGTCTGACAAAATGGAGAATCCACATTTTCCCAAGCCTAGCTGAGTAAAACTCCAGAATCCATCAATTCACCTAACTTTACCATTTGAACAGATCTGACTTCTTCCTCTCAGTATCAGCATTGCACTTCAAAAGGCTGCCTGAGCAACCTTCAGGGGCTGATTTCTGAATGAGGAAGCAGAAAAGGGGAAAAACCTTCATCCTAACTCAATAGTTATTAAATACAAGAAAAAAATTAATTTCCTGGAAAACAAGAAATTCAGTCTAAATGACCCCCAAAGTCTCTTTCATCTAGGATTATATGATCCTATAACAGCAGGGTGAAAAGTATGGTTCCCTACAACACATAAGCAAGGGTCAAATAATATGATTTTGGTAATCAAACACCTTGAATGTCTTCTGATCTCATGTTGTACAGGGGTAGATAAGATGATTCGCCTGGTGTTTAGTATGCCCTTCAGCAACCCGGTTGCTTAATATCCTATCTCTGGGCCTTCAGAGTTTGGGCCTGGGAGTTGCATAACACATAGTCTTCATCTTGATGTGGCTGAGGGTAGTGGGAGTTCAAAATTTATTGATGGTGAGTGAGTAGGTGTTTAAGGAGTCATGAAGATTGTTAAATGTTAAATAACAGGTTGGAGGTATAACTTGTTTGGTGTAAGGTCAAACGATAGTGACAGAGCCTGGACCTATGATTTCCTTGGTTTAGGGAAGTCCCAGGTGAGAAAATTGTACCAATGCAGGTTGGTACTTTATTTGCAACTTAAAATTTTTGAGAACTCCCTAGGGCTTTGATTCAAAAAGTACAGTTTGGAGACCCTTGGAGGTTCCTGAGAATTTATAAAATGGTAAATAACAATAGATATAACTCACATAAACAAAAGTTCTTTGGAGAGCCTCAATATTTTTCAAGAGTTTAAAAGGAGCTTGAGGCCAAAAGTTTCAGAACTGTTGCCCTAGATCAATAAAAAGCTAAATAAATTATGTATGGTTGAAACAAGGTCTAAATGCTCAGGTAATAGTTAAAAAAATTGATGTGTTCAAGAAGCAATGAAGTCAGCTTAGTTTTAAGTAATGTTAGGAATATTTTATATATTTTAAGAAACCAGCCTTGGAAGACTTCAGAAGTCTAATGCAATGAACAAGTATAATTCCAGAGGTCTACATGCCTTCCAACTCTCTACAGAGAGGAGAGGGACTCAAGACACAGAATGAGACATACATTTTCAGGTATAGCCAGTATGGGAATTTGCTTTGTTCATCTATGCATATTTAATATAAGGTCTGTGTTTTCCTTTTTTTCTTTTTCCCAATTGAGGGTGTGAGAGGAGTGAGGCTAAAAGGGATAGTGATAGGGTAGCCGAAAAAGGAAGGAAGAAGGGAAAGAAGGGAAGGAAGAATGAAAATAAGGAAGGAAGGAAGGAAGGAAGGAAGGAAAGATGGAAGGAAGGAAGGAAGGAAGGAAGGAAGGAAGGAAGGAGAATTCTGTCTCTTCAGATTGGCACCCTCTCTGAAACTTGATTCCATAGATCAATAAGAAGTCAAATGGCTTACCCAAGTCTATCTGGTCTCCTAACCAACTTTCTATCCATTACACTATGCTGCCTTATTAGCTCAAATCCTAATATGTTTTTCATCCTGTCTCATAAATTTATGTCCATCTCATTCCATGGGGTTCTGATTGACTATTGAAAGATGTCTTGGACATTTCTTACTGATCTTTCTAAGAGATGAGGAAATTGAGGGAACTGAGAGAATTAGAATAGAAGCAGTTGATTGTGAGAATTGAGTGAACCACACTGACTTCATTTTGTGACTCAATTCTGGGACTAGCTCAATTCCCTTTCTCTTCAATTATGGGTCTAGTCCAATCTCTGTTTTGTGAGAAAACTTGATTCAGTTTTGGGAACTGTGAGAAAAACTTAATGTATTGTTGGAACCTAGCTTTGTGTGACTGGAAAATTGGACCACCCCTATCTGCTATTTAGATACTAAGGACTAAGTTTATGCTGATCAGAAACTAAATCAGATCCAAAGACTGATGCAAGAAGTTTTTTCACAATTGTACATCTCAAGCAACCCACATGTCATGTGAAAACCAGGCCCATTCTGATCAGTTACTGTTTACACGGTCCTTTGTTTACAGATGCGGGAAAAGGGAGATACCCCTTTTTCTGAACTAGAGGAATTATACCTGTTCACTCTTCCCTTTCCAACTTTGAAAGTGTCTAATCTTTAATCCAATTAGAAATCAGATCACTTGATGTTGTGTTGTTTCATTTTAATTAATTGATTATTTTTTAAAATTGTATTTATCTTATTTTTAATTTATGAAATAAAACAAACATTTCCATAACAGTAGAATTTTTCACAAAGATAATTACACATGAAACTGCAAATCTGTTACATACAACTTTCTGTTCCTTTAAAATATAAAACAAAGTTATCATTCTCACAGCCCTTTCTGGGGGAATGGTAAATATTTGTTACTAATAATTCCCTTCATATCTTGGCTTATAAAATAAACTACAACACCTCGAATTAAGATACTCAATACATATATCCTCTCAAAACCATAGCTCATGAGTCCACACCAATGTATTTATTTTAACCAGACAACCAAAGGTTACAATAACACAAAGGAAGATACGTTTAATAAAACCACCAGTGATAAGAAAAGATCGCCCATGCACAGAGAGGGAATGCTATCCCATAGGTTACCATATCACTAGTATAGTACAAATTCAGAGAACACATGGAGCAAAGGAATATGCATGATAAGAGAATGTTTGCGAAGGGGCACGCCCACCTGGAATGTTTGTGGCCAAGCTATGTACATGGAAGTCCCTCATCCAAGGAAATGTGTGACAAAGATTTATGTGAGCCCAGGACAACTCAGATCTCTGAGACTGTGGAGCCACCAATATTGTCTGGCAATATCATTGTGCTATTCTTGGGCACTATATTGAACGTCGTCTTCATTCTTTGATGGATGGCACATCACCTCTGCCAAGCATCCTATCTCTATTTTCATTTATTTCATCTTTCTTAACCACTTTTTCCTGTCTCATGGTCACTGAACAGATCTTGTCACCATCTATTTGGATTAGGCTTCTTTTAAACTCTATGGATAACTGCTTCTTTCTGCTACAGTATGCTAGGGTTTACTCTGACAAGCTGTTTTAGTGCATATCCATCTATTGGTCAGTGTCCCTGGATGGGCAACCAGCAAGAGATTTTAAAAGCCCCCAAGCTAAGCCTGTCTATTATTTTGACTACATTTCTTCCAGTCATCAGATACCAGATGCCTCATAAACCTAGCCAGTAACATGATATGCTGGAAAATTAATTTTAACTCCAGTTCAATGAATGGTTACCCTCTGTATCCCACAAACACATTCTTGGGGCTCTACCCAATAAAACCCTATGGAGATTATTCAGGAGTTGAGGATATAAAGTTCCCCTCAGTTCCCATGATACACTGATGCCTAAATTAACCTAGGGGAAAGAATGAAAGGGTAGAGTTAAAGTTAAGTGCTAGCAAGGTAATTACTGTCTTTTGTATACTGAAATTCCCACCCCCTTTTTTGCATCCACCCCTTTTCTCCATTCACTAAGCCATCCCTCACCCCCATTCTCGCCCTCTTTATCTTTCCTCTGGGCTACTGTAATAGCTTCCTCATTAGCCACTAGTGCCAAAAGATCTTTCTAAGGCACATGAAGATTTCCTTAACAGAAATAAGGAAGTTTGGAAGAAGTGTGGCCTTAGGGAGGAAATCATGAATTCTGTTTTGGACATTGCCTTCTATGTTTTATTCAGACTAATCCTATAAACGTGCTTTACTACCTCTCACCTCTATACCTTTCATCATTCCACTAGTTTCCTTAGTGGCAATAGGTTCCCCTTGCCCAAAAACCATCCAGCTTTTAACGTATAGCTCGGATTCCATTTTCCTTGAAGTTTTCCCTACCTAATGCCAGCCCTCCTTCTCTGAGTTTAACTATTTTACTTGTAGGCCATACCTTATGGAAGATAACTTAATTACATGCTGTCTTCTAGATTTTACTATTTTTACCCATGTTAGTCTTGTCTCCTTAATGTAGAGGAGCAAGGAACCCCCATCTTAAAGTTTTCTGAGCTTCCACAGTGTCTAGCACACTACTGATTACAGAATTGGGTATTCGGTAAATACTTGTTGGTTGATTGATAAACTGAGGTCACGTATTGATAAAAGCAATATTTTTCAGCCAAGGTTCCTGAAGGGCTTTATACCAGGTACAACAAACAAAGATTGGCCCCAGACTTGATTCATGTTGGTATACCTCATTTTAAGAGGGATGTTTATGAGCAGAAGCATATACAAGGGTTGATGGATGGATAATGAAAGGTAGAAGACATATAAGAATGCAGAACAATTAAAGGGACAGGGAACATTTACCAAAGAAAAGAGGAGACTTTCTTCAAATGTTTTAAGGGTAGTAGATACAAAAGAAATTTAATTTATTCTATCAATCTCCAGAAGACATAAGTAAGATAAATGACTGGAAATTATAGGGTAACATTTTTTGACTCAGTGCAAAAACAGAATGTTCTATCGATTGAGGGCTGAAATGCACTGCCTTGCAAAGTATTCCCTATTACTGGGTATATTTCAATAGAGACTGAATGATCATTTCCAGGGATACTGCAGTGAGAGGGGAATGCCTGCTTTGGGTTGAAGTTTGGAGTAGATAAATTTCTTTAAATTTTAAAATTAAGTAATTTTATGATTCCTGGAATCACAGATTATCATCTCTGGAAGGAACTTCAGTGAGTATTATGTCCATTCCCCTCATTTTACAGTTGGAAAAACTGAGATCTCAAAGGTAGAATAATTCGCTCAAGGACCTATAGTGGCAGAATTGAGACTAGAACCTGAATTCAAATCCAGCCTCAGATACTTACTAGCTATGTGACCTGGGAAAAGTCATTTAACCCTGTTTGTTTTAGTTTCCTCATCTGTAAAATGAGCTAGAGAAGGAAATGGCAAACCACTCCAGTATCTTTTCCGAATGGGGTCATGGAGAGCCAGGCTAGAGTAAACAACATCAAATGAGACTAGAACTCAGGTCTCCTGTATCCCAGTTCAGTGTTCTTTTCAATATACCATGTGATTTCATAAAGAGAGCTATATAAATGATGGTTTTATTGCTTGTTATATGGAGCATAATTTCAGGAAGTACAGAAGGTAGCTGGAAGGGGTGAGAAGTGACATTAATAAGTACAACCAAGGATCTGTACATTTAGCAATCTGAGCGGAGTTTATGGTCTTATGATTTTTTTTTCTTATGACTCACCATTTCCTTTATTTGTACAAAATAGTGAATAATCACACCCTGGCTGGGGAAAAAAAGGTGGCTTTAGCTTTAAACAAGTCCTTATGTCCTGAAGCATCTATTTTGAAGGCTTGGGACTAGCAGCTTTAGCCCCAGCATCTTTGGGTTTGGACTTGGTGGGCTTAGCAGCCTTAGAATCAGACTTGGCTGCCTTGGGGCTGGACTTGGCAGCTTTGGGATCAGATTTGGTGACCTTGGGGTCAGATTTGGTAGCCTTAGAATAAGATTTGGTGACCTTGGGGCCAGATTTGGTAGCCTTGGGGTCAGACTTACTGACCTTGGTGGCAGACTTGGTGACCTTGGGATCAGTGGGCTTGGTAGCCTTGGGGTCAGTGGACTTGGTAGCCTTGGGGTCAGTGGGCTTGGTAGCCTTGGGATCAGTGGTTCTGGCAACCTTAAAGTCAGACTTCTTGATCCCGAAGCCTGAATGTCTGATGCCAATCCTAGAACCTGGGCACTTGGTAGCTATCTTGTGGCCAGCACACTGGGCACTGGCCTTGGGGATCTTGGGCCTAAGGAGCTTGGCTTTGGAGCCCTTGGTGCTCAGGGCCTTGATGGCCTCTGCTCAGGCCTTGATGGCTTTGGTGTTGTTGGCTTGCATCTTCTTCAGCCCCTTCTTGTTGTGTTTCTTGGCAAAGTGTATGTTTCTCAGGAACTTGGGGTCAACCCCTTTCAGAGACTCATATCTCTGTGACCTAGGTTTCTTGATGCCATTTCTGTGCCATTTTTGTGATTGGTTGTAGGTGGTATGGTTCTTAGACTTAGCCATCTTTACACTCGCAGCCTGTACTAACAGGCACTCCACCCACCGGAAGAGACCAAAGGGAGAGAGAGAAACCTGGTCTAATGATTTTAAAAATTTATTTGCAAGACTGCCTTATACATAGTGCTCAAATATTTCTTATATCTGTTGACCAATATTTCCTAATTTTCTGATGTTCCACAAGACTTTATGCTATTGATCTTCCAGAGACAGGTGGTATGAGAGGCTTAGAGTGAGTTAAGGTGTTTTTAAGATTAATTCTTTCCTTTACTTATAGTCTAGGCCAGTGGTTCTCAACCTTCCTAATGCCGCTGATGTGGTCTGGGATGCTTTTGTCTGTAACGCCAGTTTGTAAAATCTCACTTGTATTTGGGTACCTGTGTATGTAACATCAGTTTGTAACAAGCCTGTGCAATTAAGTTGTAAACATTACACTT
>CM053601.1:63763948-63780008 GCA_028646575.1 Pseudocheirus occidentalis | reverse complement strand
GTATATCTCCTTTGTTCTAAGTGGCCAGCTGCATCCAAAAGCCTTGAAAAACATTATCAGAGAAATAACTTCCTCCCAATATGGTCTAGCTCCCAGACTTGGCAGCTCCTGAAACAATCAAGCCTATCCTCCCAACAGCCATCTGGGCCATATTCCCTCATCCTTGACCAAAAAGTAACCTAGTGACGTTTCAAGCCAAAAACCAGACCTCCAGATAGCCCCCCACTGGGGGATCTCCCAGTGAATTATGGGTAACACACCTGCGCAGTTAATATAAAAAGTACATGTTCGTTTAAGCACTGACCACTCCTAAACTCCTCCCAAATTCCTCCCAGACTCCTCTCTAACTCTACCTTTGCCCACCTAGTTAGCATAATTAGCCTTTGACTGACAGTTTTAGGGTTATAAAAACTGCATCTCTAGCCTATGCTCTTTGCAGGTTCCCTTAACCTTTTCCTGCCCACTGCAGAGCATAAAACTTTCTAACTCTACCTTAGATCCATGCACTTTGCAGGTGCCCCTATTTTTCCTGCCTGCTGCTAAGTCAACATAACGATAAACTTTGTAATTTTGCCAAAAGACAGCTTGGGTCCTATGAAATTCTTTCCAGACAAGAACCCACTAGGGATTCATAAGAGATCCCTCAGACACCCGGCACTTCCTGAACTTCTTCATTTTGGCACCCCAGATGGGACTTCTCCATTAAACCTCTTCACTGCAACCCTTTAATACTTGTATGTGGGCATATCTGCATGTGGGAGGACCCGCCTGGAGACGGATAGAGGAGTGGTGTCTTGGTTCCTAAGACTATCAGAAATATGTGTTTTCCAATGGTCTTAGGTGACCCCTGTGATCCCAGTGAAAGGGTCGTTTGACCCCCTTTTGACCCCCAAAGGGGTCATGACTCACAGGTTGAGAACCGCTGGTCTAGGTGATAAATCTGAAAATCCTATGTTAAATGCCAAGGACATTCAGAGAAAATTATAGTACTTTTTCAATATCACTTTATTATAACATATGGCATCTATTACCTTTTTGGTTATTAACCAGCTCTTAAAGATTGGAAGCATTGATAGAAGTCCCAATTTAGGCCAGACAAAAGGTCCAGTCTTAATTTTTGGAGGGATTTTCTTTAATTTCAGCATTAATCTATCATGGAACATAGGTTCAACCAATTCAGGACCCTTGTGGACACAGATTCGAATACTATAAATCTTCAGATAGTGGGTATTTGACCTCTCTGGTTCATTTTCCTCCACTCGGTTAGAAAACAGAAAACAGGGGCAGCTAGGTAGCGCAATGAATAGAACACCGGCCCTGGAGTCAGGAGTACCTGAGTTCAAATCTGGCCTCAGACACTCAACACAAAAAACTAGCCATGTGACCTTGGGCAAGTCACTTAACCCCAACTGCCCTCCAAGAAGCAAAAATAAAAAAAAAAAATACTAGTATGTAGGCATATCTGCATGTGGGAGGACCTGCCTGGAGATAGATAGAGGAGTGGTGTCTTGGTTCCTAAGACTATCAGAAATATGTGTTTTCCGATGGTCTTAGGTGACCCCTGTGATCCCAGTGAAAGGGTCATTCGACCCCTTTTCGACCCCCAAAGGGGTCACGACTCACAGGTTGAGAACTGCTGGTCTAGGTGATAAATCTGAAAATCCCATGCTAAATACCAAGGACATTCAGAGAAAATTATAGTACCACTTAACCCCAACTGCCCTGCCTTCTGCCCTCCAAAAAGCAAAAAAAAAAAAAAAAGCAGAGAACAGTTAAAGTTAACTTGGGTCAATGGCTCAGTATGTCAATTAGATCCAAGCAAGGAACAGCACTGAAACAGTAAACATTCAGTTGTTAAAGAAATTAAAATAAAGCCCTAGAAATTACATCAGCCACATCCAGTTCTACTTGTGTCATTCTATTCTTCACGCCCTGCCTTCCTCACTTACAATCTGCATATCCTTGGGCAACTCATTGCACTTCTCTGGGCCTCATTTTTCATCAGTTAAATGAGGTATTATGAAAATTAAATAAAATCATGTGTATGAAGTGCTTTGCAAGCCCCAAAGACCTATTTAAAATGTTAGCTATCTGGAAGGTGAGAGGGTTAGCCTTCATAATCCCTTTAAGCTTCTTATCTGTGATCTTGTGATTCTATGACTCAAATTCCTTCAAACTCATCTTTTTGTGGTTGTTTGTCCTTCATTCTTGAAGAGGACCCATGATATGAGGAGAAGGATATCTTGATTTGCAAATGAATTGGATTTAAGTAAGGCAGGGCTATGCAAAGTCACATCCGCCTCCCTCTTTCCTCCAGAGTCATTTGAGTCATAGGTCATAAGTCTGGATGACTGATGATGGCTCTGGGTATAGTGGAAGTGGAAGACCTTGGCTTTTTTTTTAAACTAAAGTCTTTCCTAAGTCTCAGTTTGTCTGAGGCAACTTCAAACTCATGACTGTAATATATAACACCTGGCCTGAAGCCAGAGTAAGTTAGAGTAGAGCTATCAATGTCTATAGTAAGGCACTCTTGATTATATATTGCTTCTGCTGATGTTGGAAACTCATTTCTTCTACTGCAAGTCCTCATGCAGATTTATTTTCATGGCAAAAACTTGGTCCCAGTTCAGTCCAGAAAGTTGTTCTTCACAATATAAGTGGGTTTCAGAGCCCTCTACTGGCATATAACACCATGAGGAATACACTATACAAGAACATTTGCTTAAAGCAAAACTAGCAGACACAAATAGAGTTTTAAGAAATAGTTAAATCAGACAATTAGTACTCATTTTCTTTTTTGGCTTTTTGGAGAGAAATTGGGGTTAAATGACTTGCCCAAAGTGTCAAGTGTCTGAGGCCGGATTTGAATTCAGGTCCTCCTGACTCCCAGGGCCAGTGCTCTACTCACTGTGTCACATAGCTGCCCCCTCCTTAGTATTCATTTTAAAGGAAACTTCTTCAATTTAAACAAAAACTTATCCTAGAAATCCTTTAAATGATGAGATTCCTTAGTGCACTTAAAGTTAAATTTCTAAAATCTTGATTCTTGCACGCTTTTTTTTTTTTTTAACAATCACGAGGAAGGAAGGAAACAAGCACACATCAAGTGCCTGCTGTATGTCAGGCATCGTGTTTAGACTATAGAAGAGTGCTGGACATGGAGTCAGCAAGGCTCATCTTCCTGAGTTCAAATACTTACTAGCTGTGTGACCCTGGGCAAGTCACTTAATCTTATTTGCCTCAATTTTCTCATCTGTAAAATAAGCTGGAGAAGGAAATGGAAAGCCACTCTAGTATTTTTGCCTCCAAACTGCCAAATGGGGTCATGAAGGGTCAGATATGACTGAGCAACAACAACAGCTTTCCATGACACATCCAGTCCCCAGAAATCAACCCACAGGAAGGAACCACACCCCAGGGTCTCCTCCTCTTCTTTCCTAGAGCACATGACATTGCATGTCTCCTATCCTTTAAAGTAAAATTAGCACACAACTGGTAGAATGATCCCTAATAGACAGGAAAGTGTGCTTGGAATAAGTTGCCTATGTGGTACCAGTCTTACTTTTGTTGCCAACCTTACCCCTACTTTATCATCTCATCTTGAAACTCTTTTTGCTCTCTTAGCTATGCCAATCCATTCTGTTCCTGTTTCCTATTTGCTTTTTTTTCTTCTTTTCTTCTTGGATGAGAGAAGGCAAGGCAATTGGGGTTAAGTGATTTGCCCAAGGTTGCTGTGTATGTTTTTAACGTATTTCACTGGCATTTTTATTTCCTTTTATTTTAAGTACCACCCTCTACCACCCATATCTCCACCACTGCCTTTTGCCTCAAATTTAAAACCTGCCCTAATAATAGATAATTATAGTCAGAAAAAAACCAACTCCAAACATGTAATCATGTCTGAAAATGCATGCTCCATTCTATACTTCTACCCCTTCACTTCTCTACCGAGAGGTGGGAAACAAGATTCATGATCAGCCTTTTAGGATCATGATTGGTCATTGCATGGATTATAGTTCTTAAGTTTTTTTTATGGTAGTTTTCATTACAATATTGTAGTCATTGTATAAATAATTTATCCTGGTTCTGCTTATTTCATTCTGCATCAATTCCCAGATTTCTTAGGTTCCATTATTTTTGTCCTTTCTTATAGCACATTAATATTATATTACATTAATATACAATAATTTATTAAGTCCAGTTGATAACCACCTATTTTATTTCTAGTTTTATTTTTGTCAGAACAAAGAAAATTGCTGTAAATGTTTTTGTGTATTTAAGTCTTTTATTTCTTTTAACTTTTGGGACATATACTTATTTGAGTATTGATGGGCCAAAGGTTATACATCACTTAGTAACATTTGGAATATGGTTCCAAACTGCATTCCAGAATGGTTGGATCAGTTGACATCTTTATATAAACAGTGAATGGATAAGCCTTTCTTCTCATAGCCCTTCCAAAAATTGTGGTTCTCCTTTTTTGGGGGGGGAGAGGAAGGGAAGTGGAGTCATATTTGTCTATCTGGTAGATGTGAGGTAGAACTTCAGAGTTGTTTAAATGTACGTTTTCCTTATTAATAACTCATAACACTTTTCCTTATTAATTTTCCTTATTAATGACTCATAACATTTCTTCCTATAGTGATAGCATGCATTTCTTCCTTTGAGGACTGCATGAAATTCTATATGAATATATAACCTTGATCATTTATTCACTGGGAAATTGCTCTTGTTCTTACAAGTTTATATCTATTCCCTATAGAGCTTGGATAATAGATCTTTATTAGAGAAATTTTCTGCAAAGATATTCTCCAGATGTTTCCCTTCTATTTCTAACTGCATTGATTTAATGAAAAAATGCATAAAATATTTAACATAACACAAATGTCCAATTTATCTCCTCTAATCCATTTTACCCCTAATTTGATCAAGAAGTATCATTGTGAAAGATAACTTCTCAACTCCTCTAATTTGTTAATGATAGAGCCTTTTAAAAATAGATCATTTACCAATCTGCAGCTTGTTGTGAAATATATATATGTATATATATGAAATATTATTGCTTTCCAACTTTACCAGTAGGTTTTATGGAACAGTAATTCCTAAGCCCCTTTCCCTCATCAGTAAATGGAGAGCTTTGATTTATCTATTCTACTATGTTCAATTGCTATGTATGTAATCTGTTCTACTGCTTAGCTTTTTTGCTTGTTTTTTAACAAGTACCAAATAGTGGGTTAACAAAGTATTTATTAAGTCCCTACTATGTGCCAGTCACTGGGCTAAGTGCTAGGAATACAAAGAAAGGCAAAAAATAAATAAGCAGAAACAGTCCTTGCTTTCAAAGAGCTCATGATCAAAGAGCTCAAGGGAGATAACATGGAAACAACCATGCACTACAAACAAGCTATACACAAGGTAAACTGGAGGTAATCATCAGAGGGAAGGTGCAAGCATTAATGGAGAATCAAGATTGACTTCTTATTGAAGGAGAAATTTTTAGCTGGGCTTCTAAAAAAGCCAGGAAAACCAGGAGATGGAGAGTAGCAGGGAATGGTCAATGAAAATCCAAGGAGTTGGGAGGAGTATCTAGTGGTTAGATTTGAAAATGAAGAGATCATTTTTCACTTTGGAGAGAACAGTTTTAGTCAAATGATGGGTCTGGAGCCAGACCCCAAAGTGAGAAAGAAAGTGAGAGAAAAGAAAGTAAAAGCAATCACTACTGATATCTTTCTCAAGTAGTTTAGCTTCAAAAGGGAAGAATTGTGGAATGAGAGCTAGCTAGCATGGATGGATGGATCAAGTGGAAGTTTTTGAGCATAGCAATTGTAGGCTTGTTTATAGGCAGCAGAAAAGCAACCATGAGACAAGGAGAGATTGAGGATTAACGAGAAAATAGGGATGATAGGGCATTTTGCCTGAAGAGAGATGGAATAAAATGGGATTCTTTGGGTACATAGAGGAGTTTGCCTTGGCAAGGAGAAAAAAAAAGTCACCTCTTCATGTGAAACAGGTCAGGGGGAAGGTAGATAGTGAGGGAAGGCATCTGAGTGATGTAGGACAGGGAGGAAAAGAGAAGAGGGAGCTCTTAACAAATGGGCTGATTTTTCAGCTAAGTGGATGGAGGGAAAGGAAGCCATTAAAAAAATTCTTTGAGGATTCTTGACTTTTTATTCCTTCAGATGAATTTCATCATTATTTTTTCTAGTTCTATAAAATAACTCTTTAATAGTTTGGTATGACCCTGAATTTATAAATCAATTAAGGTGGTGTTGTAATTTTTATATTTCTCAGCCCAACCATAAGCAATTATTATCTCTCCAATTATTTGTCTTAAGTAAGTCTCTACAATTGATTTTTTCTGTAAAGAGCATTTTGTAATTTTCATTTATGTGTGTGTTGAAAAATTCCCCCATATTTTATACAATTTACAGTTATTTTGAAGGGAATTTCTCTTTAAACATCTTCCTGCATAGTAATATACAATAAGGCTGATCATTTATTTATGTACTTGTTTTTTTGTTACTTTTTGGAGGGAGGAAGGCAGGGCAATTGGGGTTAAGTGACTTGCCCAAGGTCACACGGCTAGTAAGTATTAAGTGTCCGAGGCTCGATTTGAATTCAGTTCCTCCTTCTGTTCCTCCTTCAGGGCCAGTACTCTATTCACTGCACCACCTAGCTGCCCCAATACTTGTCCTTTTCAGTAAATAATTAATTATTATGCAATAAAATAATCAATTTAGGGATACCAGGGACTCCAAAGTCTATGTAGTACAAACCCATTTTTGATGTAGAAACTGAGGCTCAGGAATAGAAAAAGAAGAGAAAACAGAATATAGTAGAAAGTAAAACTTGGAGCCAGGAAAACCTAGATTCCAGTCCCACCTCTGATATATCCTGGTTGTATGACCCAGCCAAGTCACTTGACCAGTCATTGCTCTGTCTAGGCCAGACCTGCACAACTTGGCAGGAGGTAGGAGCCAAAATTAAAATAGGCTAAACTTCTGTGAGTGACAGACAGGTTTTTAGCATCTCACTTTGCAAGTAAAGGTATAATTAATGATTAAACTATTTTGCAAATAAGCCTTATTTTTAAAAGGGAAATTTCAATTAATATCAATTAATTACATTTGTTACTTAACATTTTTATTTATCCCGAAATCACATTAATGTTAAAAAATTTTTACTTTTCTAAGTGTGGACATAATCCAAAAACTGCAATCAGCAAACATTTGTTTATGAAGTCACCTTCAGTAAAAGACTTCCCAGCAGCAGCAATTTCTTTAGAAATCTGAAAATGAATCTTAGTAGCCACCTCATTTTCTGAGTTTACTTTCTTGAAAAACCATTCCCCACTGAGCTTTTCAACAATTTAGATGCTTTAATTTGTTTTTTATTTGGTGTCCAATTTCCTTAAGTCAGGTTGTTTTTATTTGAAACGGTAGTAGAGATTGTATTCCTTCAGAAAGGCTATTACTTCTCAATAATTATATTTCTTCAGAATATCTATTACATCTCGGCAAACAAGGGATGATATTTTTCTCTTGTGTAAGTAAACAAGTATCGATTTGTCCACTCTGGATTAAACACTCTATGTTCTGATTTAATCTTTCATTTCTTTTTATCCCCATATTATGAAATTACCCTTTTAATATTTTTAATATTAGAACTTTTAATACTAGACTTTTAATATTTTTAATATTAGAACTTTTAATATTAGAACCAAAAAAATCTCCACAGCAACTGTTCATATACAAAGAAATACTGAACTGAGTGTCTGATGGAGAGAGCCCCAGACACTAATGTAACTTGGAGGGGTTGTTGTCACTCATCGCATAGAGAGCATCAGCTGCATTGGTGTGTGACTGAGCTCACTTTGGCCCTGTTCAACACCAGTAATGACTTAAAACACAATGAAAAGATATGACTCTCCCTCCTCTCAGTCTAGAGACAGACTGATAATGGTTGGTTGCTACGGATCACATAACAAACAGGAAAGTGCATACAGTGGCAACACACCTGCCGAGTTACGATGGGCGCAAGAGAGACTAGTCAAAGGTGGGTTAAGCGAGGCATGGACAAAGCACTCATTACATCTTTACTTTCTTTTACATCTATATTTTTCATGGGACACCCAAAAATCCTTTGGTGGGTCACAAGTGGCCTGCTGGCCATATTTTGTGCAGGCCTGGTCTAGGCAATTCCCTAACAATGTGAGTTGAAGAAAACGGACCTGCACTGGTGGATGAAATTCCTCACCAAGAGTTTCCTACACAAATGAGGTTACAGGTCTCTTTCCTATCCCAACCTATCCTGTCCTATCCTATCCTGTCCTATCCTGTCCTGTCCTGTCCTGTCCTGTCTTATCCTGTCCTATCCTGTCCTGTCCTGTCCTGTCCTATCCTGTCCTATCCTGTCCTGTCCTGTCCTGTCCTATTCTATCCTATCCATCCTGTCCTATCCAATCCACACAGGTTACAAATAGGTTTGTTGATATTTCTTTACTAAAGGCAACCTAAGAGCAGCATCTCCCCCACCCCGTTCCCCCTTTAGGTTTAGGAAAGATCTCTTTAAAAATTTACCTTGTGTCTGTGTTTTTAATTAATGAAATTTTAAAATATAACTTGACCAGAACAAAACATAGCAACAGTTTTTTAAAACAGTTATACCAAACTGTATCTTCAGAGAAAGAGAAGTCTTTTAGCTTTAGAAGAAACTAGCACATCACACTTAGGCAGCTATAGGTGGTCTGCAACTTTTAAAAAGCAGAAACAATGTTGTCCCTAGCCCATCCCTGCCTAGCAGTGTTTGTGGCAGACGGAAGCCATCAGCCTCCATAAAAGAACCAGTGAAGGAGGTAGAAATAGAATGGAGATAAGATAAAATTATGTGTAACTGTGGACAGAGTCAATGCAAATTTTACAACCCAAATAGAATTATCATAGAACTAATATTTTTTGAAAACTATTTGTGTGGAAACTTCAGTTACATATAATCATTTACTCTTAATATTTTCCAATGGGTGTCCAAAAGGTCCCACTGAGCTATCATATCTGGTAGTTGGAAACTGACTCAATAGTTATGCACATTAACAATTTCCTGCAATCTAAAGAATGGCTATATAACAGCATGCAGTCTAACCTGAGGCACAATTCAAGCTTAGTTTTACCATTTTAATTTTTTTCTCTTTTTCCTTGATCTCTCCCATTTTTTACTAGAACCTGGACTGAATAAACTCCCCAAAAAAGTGGTTAAAAGCAGACACAGTTACCAAATGATTGTCATTTCTTTAGGTTGCTGCGCCCCCTGCTGAGATAAAAACGAGTCAAATTTTTAGGATAAGAACATTATAGAAAATGGAAAGATGGGAAATAATGCCAGAGCAACAAAGAATAAAGTTAGGGGGCCAAAAATCTATGAACTATCATTAACGCAGCTATTTGCTTTAACTCAGGAGGTTGCCCAGGGACAGGTCAGGATTGTGTCCAGAAAACTCAGGCTTACTTAGAAGTGGGAACAGCCAGGAGAGCAATTCAGATGTACTTGGTCAGCTAAATGACTAATATCCCCAAGCTGAGTGTCCATGGAGCAGAAAATGTGACATAAGAAAGTACTTTTATTAATCAAACTTTCTTCTCTTTGACTTTTGATCCTGGAAAGCCATACCTGAAAGAACATTAGGACACAACCATATTTCTTTGCTTATTTAGTTGGAGAAACAATGTGTCATGTTGGACAGAGTCCTGGACTCGGGGACTAGAAGGTAGTGACTTCCTAGCTGTGTCTTCTTAGAGGAATAACTTGACCTCTCAGAGACTTAGGCAACCTCTTTTAAAGAGTTTCTTAACCTCTTTTTCTTTTTATGTCGTAGACCTCTCTGGCTGTCTGGTGGCCCCCTTCTCAAAATAACGTTTTCAAATGTTTAAAATAAAATGCCTAATATGACAAAGGAAACCAAAAGTTAGTGAAAATATTTTTTTTTCTCATTCAAGTTCATGGACTCCATGAAAACTATAAAAAGGAATTCATTGACTCCAGGTTTAGAACTCATACTGTACAACAATACAGTAGACTGGAAGGCATAATTTGTTAGAAAACATGCAGAGCTTTAGACCTATAAATTAGTATAAGAAGAGTATATTTTGCTGAAAGGTTTGGAATTTTCTCAGCATATGATGTCAAAGAATTGCAAAAAAAAATTGACTTAATCCTACAGAAAAGTCAGTAGGTAATTAAGAATGTTAATTAATGTGGAAAATGCAACTCATAATAAATATCAGCCAGAGGGGTCCCTAAAGGGTTATTGAGCCCAAGGAAAATCATAGTGTGCGGCACAGCTGGCCGGCATGTTAACATAAATGAAAGAGGCAGGGATATGCATGGAAACTCCTTCTACCAATAAAAGTCATCATTTTCTCTGCAGTTTATAATCTTAGAGAGTTTCTGGATCCCTGAGAGAGCATGTGGCATGTCCAGGTTCACATAGTCAGTATGTGTCAGAGGTGGGTCTTCCTGAATATGAAACTCTCTCTAGCCACTATTCTATGCTTCCTCTTTAGTAAAATCAGTTTAAAATGAGCAGTCAATATACTCTTGAAAAGGAAAATAAAACACAAAATTATCGTCCAGTCGAGGAGAGGTGGAAGAGGAGGTGTTTTAGAAAATGGTATTCTCCTTTGCCTTGAAAGTCTGTGGGGGCATTGTGGAGAAAGTCTGGGAGAGACAGGAGTGCAGCCTGGAAAGGAATGAAGACATGGGGCCTCCTCCTTAAAACAAGGTTCTGAAAGGAATTAGCCAATCATGTGGGGAAGTTTACTTCCAGGGTGAAGAAATTTATTGGTCTTTGTAGAGAAAGTCCTGGAGAGTCAGTAGTGCAGCCTGAAGGACTTAATCCTTTCACCCCACCTCCTCTATTACTCTCTGCCTGCCTCCGTACTCCCGATTAGTTTTGTTTTGTCTCATTTATTGTTTTGGTTCTGGACCATCCATACTTCTCTTTCATCTTTACACACAGCTTTGGACAAGTACCCTTTGCCTGCCCTGCTCCTTTCCAGTTCTTAATCCATAATCAACTTAATACTAACAGCTGCTGGAAAAAAATATGTCATTTATTTTACCATTTACTATTTACTTTTTACTTTTTACCATTTCTATTTACCATCTTTGTAACTCTGAACCAGAATATTCCTCCCTGGTCACAGCTCCTCCCTATGAGTTATCTCTCCCTTTTACAATGTAAGCTGCTTGAAGGCAGGGACTCTTCCCTTTTATGTTTGTATTTCTAACCCCTGTGCATGATACATACTAAGTGCCTAATAAATATTTTTTCATTCATTCATTCATTCATTCATTCATTCATTCATTCCATTATGAGTACAGCTGGCTGACAAGACCTGGATCTAATCATTGTAATAATTCACTCCAATCTATGAAGACAAGGGTACTAGAATCTTTAATTTTTTTAGTCTTACTATTGGAGCAATAGGAGATGAAAAAACTGCTGAAAATTTACATGCCTACAGGACAATTTGTGTTTACTTTGAATATGATCATGCATAAACATATATATATACAATAATCATACATACATACATACATACATATGTATGTGTGTTTGTATATGTGTGCTTGTGTGTTTATGCCCATTTTTGTTTCTGTCATCTAAATGCAAGTTCTTGAGATCAGGAACTGTTTAACTTTTGTTCCCCCCAAATTGCTTTTCAGTTTTTATAAGCAAGACTGAGACTTGCCCATTGGACATATTCATTATCCATATTGGTGGGGGAGAATGCTTTAGAGCAACCCCTTGAACACACCCAGTATGGGAGTGGTGAGCAGAGAGAATGTGCTCCATTTCTGGAGGATATATTTTTTTATTCTTGCTATGCCTTCTCAGTAAATATCCTTTGTCAAAGTTATTTGATCCTCTGTGCTTATTAGAGATAACCCTTTTCAAATAGAAAATTATATTGAAGTCATAATCACTGGTAATTGATATTGGGGTGGGTACATGTCAGAATGGGCACTAGAGCTGATAGTCTTAGAAGAACCCACAAACCTTTAGCAGCACCTCTGGAGCTCTGAGATAAAGTGGTAGGTAGCCCTGCTCTGGGGACCCAGCCTATGAATGGAATTGGGGTTGGGTGATCGAGTCCAAAACTCGTTGAAATAGCCCCTTCTGCATGCTCTGAAGCCCGGGCATCCACTGACCTGTCCACCAATACATTAAAAACAGCTTAAGAACTTTAAGGCAGAACTTATGTGTGGAATGGTAAAGTAACTAAAGTACTTAGCTTACAGTTAGAAAGACCCTGATTCAAATCCTGCCTTACACACATTAACTGTGTGACCTTGGACAAGTCACTTCTCTGAACCTCAAGTGTCAAGAGGGAAATTAAACTGGATATGCTCTAAGGATTTCCTCTAGCTCTAAATCTATGATCCTATGAAATTCAGTGTGTGAACACAAAAGAAATTTCCAAAAGTAACTTCTGAAATAGCTAAAAGCAGTAAAAACCTTACTACCTGAAATCACATAGAGTTCTGCAAATTGCAGTTCATAAACAGATCATAAACAGGAACTTGATGCCTGCTTCCATGGGAAATAGGAACAAATGTTAGAATGAATAAAATAAGTGAACAAATGTATTTTACACAGTGCCACTTAAAAGGAAAGTTACCATAGAACATCCCCCCCCAATAGTGACCTTGAACAAAAGTCAAATAGACTGCTTTTGAATACATTTTAATCACAGAATATTACACATTTTGGAACCATATATTATAAGGCTTCTACTTCGTATATTTTCTTCTCTCTGTCTCTCTCTGTTCTCTTCTCTCTCTCTCTCTCTCTCTCTCTCTCTCTCTCTCTGTCTGTCTGTTTCTGTGTCATGCATGTGCACCTGGATAGTTTGCAATATTTTTTTTTACATTTACATTTAATTTTACTTTTTCTCAATTACATGTATACAAAAATTTTAACATTCTTTAAAAATTTTTTTTGAGTTCCAAATTCTCTCCCTTTCTCCCTTCCCTCCCTGCTCCTTGAAAAGGCAAGCACTATGATATAAATTACATATGTGTGGTCATGCAAGACATTTCCATACTAGCCATGTTGCAAAAGAAAATACAGAACAAAAAATTTTTGAGAAAAACAAGAATAATAAAGAAAACCTAAAAATATGTTTTCAATCTGTATTCAGACTCCATCAGTTCTTTCTCTGGAGACAATATAGCATTTTTATCATAAGTCCTTCAGAATTGTCTTAGATGATTGTATTTCCAAGTATATATCTTCTCCTTCTTCTTTAATTGGGGTTAAGTGACTTGCCCAGGGTCACACAGCCAGTAAGTGTCAGGCTAGATTTGAAGTCAGGTCCTCCTGACTCCAGGTACATATTTTTTTCTTAAAGAAAGTTAATATTACTTAGAGTTTCTTCAGAAATCTATAGCTTCACTGATAGTTTTTTTTCTGTATTTAATCTATATGACTTTCTTATCCCTGGTTTACAGGAATGGAATGTCATAATACAGAAATATAGCCATAATATAGATATATAGTCATAATATAGAAAGTCAAAGTATAGGAGAAAATCTAATGAATCTGGAATCAAAAGACACTAGTTCAAGCCCCAGTTCTGCCACTAACCAGCTGTATGACTGGGAGCAAATGACTTTACCTCTGTTGTCTGCGTTTCTTCATCTATACAATGGATGCAAAACCTGTTCTGCTTACCCCACCCATATGGTGGTTGTGAAGTCATTTATGTACTTTGTAAACCATAACATGCTGCATAAAGGGCAGCTGTTGATCACACGGTGATAAAGATGGCTGTTCATGGCCCCAGTACAAATACAGGATTAGAACCTAGTGTTTGTATTTACTGCTGAAACCACATGCTTCCCCACGATTGAAGGCAACAATAGGAAAGCAAATACTGTATATGGCAATCAAAACTAATTAAGGCTTTAGTGGCAATCTTTTACAGTATTGTTAGATAAAATGGACTAAATTCTAATGGACAAGGACAGACTTACATAAATTTCTAAGTGCTGAATGGTTAAAATCAAAGGCATTGCCAAATGCTAATAAGTCCATTCAGATACAAAGGACCTAGGAAAACAGGAGAAAAATTTGTTTGAAAGGTAAATTATAGTGCTGAGGACCATATTGATCATCTGTGATCTAAAAAAACCCCAAATATACCTAAACAAATATGATAATGTTCCATGTTGATGGAACTGTAGGGGAGAAAAACATTAAGACCTCTTCCTGATATTAAAAAAACACACACACACACATTTTAAGTACTGGCCATATTTTCCTTTTCTTCATGCAAACTTCTAGTGCTTTTTGGCTATTTATTACCTGTATGACTTTCACAAGTCAATTGCTCTCTTTGGGGCTAAGCTCCCTCTTCAGAAAGATAAAGGGGATTGGACTGGATCATTTCTGAGTTCTCTTTTGGAATTAAATCCTATATCATATGTTAATAAATGAGGAATCAGGATATTTGAGTATATGATTCAACTAAATGTTTGACACTGGGAACAAAAGGAATTTTTTAAAGGACAATGACATGGTCCCTCCCCTTATAGAGCTTATATTCTGCTGGGGAAGTAGAACACCTTCCCAGGTAAGCATAGTACATAGTATAGGGGGTGATGGGAGCAAAGGGGAAATTCAGACAAAGTGCTTTGTTTGAGGAGAACAGGAGCACTGTAGATAGTTCTGTATGTAAACTTTCAAGATAGTAATGTTTGAACATCCATTTGCAAAAAACACTTTAAAACATACATTACATAAGGTGCAGCCACCGTAGATATGTATGACCTGACATTATTTATACAAAATGCTTTTCTCAGATTCCAGTCTTGGAAGCAATCCATGGACGATAGGAAGTCACCCGAGTGTAGACACCTGGCTTATTCTTTTTGCCACAGTCATCTCCCCAGCTCACTATTCCGACAAGGAACCAGATATTTCGAGAATTGGGGTGAACCAGTGGTCCACCAGAGTCACCCTAAACACAGGAAGATGTATTTATCATTATAACAATTTATTTTTCTAAACTTCCTATGAAGCAAATCCCAAGGACCCCCTGAACCAATCCAGACTCCTTGGACACCTTTAGACTTTTGATATTTTGTGGCAAGGCCATCCTCCTTCTCACTCCTCACCAAATCTGTTGCTGACAGAAATAAATTGGATCAAGCAATGGAGAGGTTGGAATGGGCAAAGTGGGAGGGTAGAATGGGATTAAGTGTTATTTATGAACCTCTCAGGTTGATATTTTACTGACTTAAAGACTGCTTTTTAAATATAATGGGGGAAGTACTTCAATGGATAGAATGTCTGACCTGGAGTTAGGAAGATATGAGTTCAAATCTGACCTCAGACACTTCATAGCTGTGTCATCTCTATTTGCCTCAGTTCCTCATCTGTAAAATGGGAACACCCTGGAGAAGGAAGTAGCAAACTACTCTAGTATCTTTGCCAAGAAAACCCCATAAACAAGTCCATGGGAGCACAAAGAGTTGGACACAACTGAATGAATGAATAACAACAATTTAAATATAAGGTAAATAATGATGGCATAAAGATAGAAGGCCAGCCTTAGAGTCATGAAGACCTGGTTTCAGGACCTGACCATAGACAAGTCACTTAACCTCTTGGGACTACTGGCAGTTTTCTAAGATTATAATTTATAGACTTGTTTATGTGGTGGAGGGAGTATAAATGTGTGTATGTGTGTGTGTGCATACACACAAACACACATAAATATAATCACATGTCCAGGTGCTTCAAACTTAACTCATACCCCACAAAAGTAGTAGTAGTAATCATGGTGCTGGTAGTAGTAGTAGTAGTAGTAGTAGTAGTAGTAATAGAAGTGGTAGTAGTAGTAGTGGTAGTAGTAGTAGTAGTAGTAGTAGTAATAGAAGTGGTAGTAGTAGTAGTGGTAGTAGTGGTAGTAGTAGTAGAAGTGGTAGTAGTAGTAGTGGTAGTAGTGGTAGTCGTAGTAGTGGTAGTAGTAGTAGTGGTAGTAGTGGTAGTAGTAAT
>CM053601.1:63740957-63763448 GCA_028646575.1 Pseudocheirus occidentalis | reverse complement strand
AAATTTTATATAATTTAGAATTACCCATTTTACATTTTATACTTCTCTATCTTGTTTGGTCCTAAATTCTTCCCTTATCTGACAGGTATTCCATGCTCTTCTAATATGCTTATTGTATCACCCTTTATGTCTAAATCATGTACACATTTTGACCTTCTCTTAGCATACGTCACTCACTCTTTAAAGCAATGAGCAGCAGTCACCAGCCATCTGTTGCTAATCAGAGATGCCCCACAATAATGTCGTCCCCTGACCTTCAGGCTAGCTTGCCATGGCCATTCCCCTTCCTGAGCAGCAGATCCTCCTTTAATTCTGTCATATGCTGAGGACATTTTTGCTCTCCTCCCACAGCCTGTCAGAAAGAAATAATCAATTGGTTTCCTTAAAAACAGGAATACTCAAGTTTCTTTAATTATGCTAGAGTCACAGCTGAAATGTTTTACATTTTCTTATGAAGTTTAAGGAAATGGCTGCACTCTTTTCACTAGGGACTTTTGTATCTCAGTCTTTATGGTTCCAAAACACTATTGTGTATTATTATTATTGTTGTTGCTGTTGTTATTCTAAATTTTCTCAACTTACAATTGTTTATTGTCCTTTCAGCATATGCTTTACTGGTTTCTGAAACAAAAACAAATATAGGATAAGTTTAACACAAGGCATGTATTTTTTTCAGACTTCAGTTTCTCTGTCATGATGTCCACAACATGGGGTATATGAAAGTCAGAGATCACCTATAGCAGTGTTTCTCAACCTTTCTAATGCTGAGACCCTTTAACACTCATATGTGTGTGTATCTGCATGTGGGCAGACCCACCTGGAGACCGATAGAGGAGCGGTGTCTGGATTCCTAAGACCACTGGAAATATGTGTTTTCTGATGGTCTTAGGGGATCCTATTCAACCCCCAAAGGGGTTGTGACCCACAGGTTGAGAACCACCGAGATGGAAAGGGATTTCAAGGCACGTGGGAAGAAAGCATCAGTTCAGGAGAATAAGGATCCTATGAGATCACAAGGATTTGGGTTTTTGTCATTGGTCCACAAAATACATAGTGTATACATTTTGTGTCTTCGTAAAGTCTGTCCCCAGTGATTGGAAGACATTGCCTCCTTATATCCACCTCTTAAAATTTTTGATTTCCTTCAAGGCTCATCTCAGTTGTTACCTATCAAAAGCCTTTCCTCATCCCCTTAGATGTTAGTGACTTCTCTTTAAATTGTTTTGTCCCCATCTCTCTATGTAAATGTTGTGTCCCCAAGCAGAATGTAAGCTCCTTGAGAACAGGGAAGAGTTTATTTCTTTGCTTTGGATTTGCATCCCAAGCCAAGTACATAGTGCCTTACACATGGTAGGTGCTTGTCAACACTTGTTGAATTGAACTGAATTGAATTGAACCTAGCTTAGGACTGTCCCCCAAGGTGAATGTGCAATGTGAAGATACCTAGAATTCATGTTTTCATTTAGATTTATTATGTAAATTATCAAAAGTGGAACCTTGTTCCTAGGTTCCCTTTGTGGTATTACTACTACTACTACTACTACTACTACTGCTGCTGCTGCTGCTGCTGCTGCTACTACTACTACTACTATCACTACTACTACTACTACTACTACTACTACCACTACTACTACCACTGCTACTACTACCACGACCACCACCACCACCACTACTACTACTACTACTTCTGCTGCTGCTGTTGCTACTACTACTACAACTACTACTATTACTGCTACTACTACTACTGCTGCTGCTACTACTACTACCACTACTAACACCAATAATAGCTATAAGAGCTAACATTTGTATTGTGTTTTAAAATATGCAAAGCATGATAAATCATCTGATTTGATCCTCACAACAGTCATGTAAGGTAGATGCTATTATTATCCTCACTTTATAGATTAAAAAATTGAAGCTGAAGGAGATTGAGTGACTTGACCAGGTGACTCGTCTCATGCAGGATTTGAATTTATGTCTTCCTGACTCCAAGTCCAGTGCTCTAGTCATTTAGGTGAGCCATAAGAATGCATGCCTGAGACCTCCTGAGATCCCTGCCAGATTACAGAAAGGGCTAAAAGGACCTCCTATCTGTTTTAAATAGACTGAAAATATAATATATACAGCACATTAGTCAAGTATAAGAAATGTACCTGGCTGTATAAATCTATATAAATACATGTAGTATATGAATAGAGAAATGACCTAGCATCAATGATTATTGATTTATTTGCCAAACATTCATTGGGCATCTATAACACACAGAACAATGTGCTAGAAGATGATATGGGAGATGTTAGGTGTTATCTCACACAGTACTGAGGTCAATGCCCCCTTTGGAGGAATGTCATGAGTTGGAGGAGTGACAGAGTAGGGGAGGGTCATTCAGGTCCAATGGAGAATTTTAGTGATTCACTCTAATACAATGACAGAGCAGTAACTTTATTTTTATTGTCAAAGTAAGAGTTGGAATAATGGTGGCTGGAATCTTCACTATATAATGAAGTATTTATAGAATGACAGTTAAATGAATGAATGGCATATTTACACTTGCCTGTAAGCTTGAGGGAAGAAGGATCAAAAGTTAAGGAGGCAGACTTATTTTTCAGCATGCGATTTAAGACACTTTCAATTTTTCTTCTCATATCTGCTTTCCCTCCGGGGGAAGACTTCAACATGAGCCAAATATCCACTGTCACATCATCAGAGCTCGGGCTGGAAAAAGTACATTTGATCATTATGTTGGCAAAAGCAGTTTTCCCTTGCATGGTCTCTGCTCTGATACCACTTGATTGGTTCCAAAAATGTTTCTGGATGTAGGCAAGTTTAGCTCAAAATAAAGACCAAGTTCCAACAATTAGCACTATCTGAAAATGGAATAGGATGCCTTGGGAGGTAGTGTAATGAATTTCCCATCACTGAAGATGTTTTTAAACTGAGTCTGGAAGACTGATTTTTGTGGACATAATTTCTCTAATACTGCAAATAGGATGTGAGATTTGGGTAATGATTGAACTAAATGACCTTTGAGATCCCTTCTAATGCTATGATTCAGTCTCTCATATCTATGAGATGTTTATACAGAGACATTATGGATATACATACATACTGCACACATATGTGTGTATCCACTAGGCAATGGCAAAAAAAATTCTTGGCTTTATTAACACTCTAAGGTTAATGGATATAGGCTAGAGGCATATAAGAAGAGATATGATCTAGGTGTAAACTGAGATACTCTATTCATCTATTTATTCAACAAAGATTTATTGAATACCTAGGTATAAGACACTGGGCTAGATGTCATGGAGGACACAAAAATAAATAAGTAGTGCTTGTCCTCAGTCCAGGAGAGATCAAACATGTATGCAAATAACTATAGTACAAGGGAGAATGTGACAAATTAGTATTTATCTTTACATCACCCGCAAAGCTAAGTATAGTACATGGCACATGGTAAGAATTCAACAAGATCTGTTGGATTAATGAATGAAATGTATGAGCAAATTCTCTGGGAGTTTGAAAGAAGAAAAGATCACTTTTAGCAGAGCATGTTACAACTAAGCATGGAGGCAGTGCTGTTGATTTGTCGGGGCATGAAGACATCCTCTATTGCCAATAAATCAAATAGGGTCATTAGTCTCTCTACCATTCTAAGACAACTTATAGGTAACAGATAAAATCAAGGAAAACCAGACCTTCTAGGCTAGGGTTTGTTTATTTTACCGCAGCTGCAAAAATAAAAATTTCTTGAAAGAAATAAGGGCCAGAGAGTCAGGGGAGACTTTCATGTAGGAATGCAGTATTCATTGTAATGCTCTTCTAGGAGCTGCCTGAAATCTTGGACAAGGAAAGGGTGAAGGGACATAGACCTGTAGCATAGAGAATAGAATGTAAGCTGCTTGGGGGCAAAGCTTGATTTCTTTGTGCCCCTGAAAGTTAGCCTGATCCCTTGCACATAGTAGGCATTTAATTGATGTTTCTTAGATTGAATAGCCTTTGCTGACAAACCTGGGACTGTATAGAGAAAGGAGGCTAAATACTTTTTCCCCCCATTGGGATAGGGATAGTGAACAAGCATTTATTAAGCTCCTTCTGTGTGCCAGACATTCTCCCAAAAGGATGGGACTGGACCTGTGATTTCATGAGTATAGGCCCTATGCTAATAATGTATGAATTCCTGAATATTAATGCTCCCTCTGCTAAGAGTTTTTATGCTAGAGTCTGTAAACTTGTTATAAAACACATTCATACAAACTTATATGTGTATTGATAACTTCATTTCAATTTAATGAGTTTCTTTGTAATCCTATGTGTTTTATTTTATTCATTTTAAAACATTCTGAGAACTCCTTGAGCTTCACCAGACTGCCAAGGTTGTTCATGAGACGAAAAAAAAAAATTTGAGAACACTAGTCTACAAATTCAGACCAGCACCTTCTCTGCAATTCATTATTAGAAGGGAAGGGAATTTCTCTACTACCTACTTTGTGCCAGGAATTGTACTCAGCGCTTTTGCAAATATTATCTCATTTGACCCTAACAACAATCTATTATCCCCACTGTACAGGTGAGGGAACCAAGGCAATCAGAGGTTAATGACTTGCTGAGGATCCTGCAATCAGTATATGTCAGAAGTATGATTTGAAACAGGTCTTCTTGGCATTTAGACTAAAATAGCATTTTTTTCTTGGCATCTTGGAAATGTAGATATTCTCCCCTTCTATACTGTAACAATCCTAGTGAGAGGAAGGTATAGAACCTTCCATAAGGTGCTTAGTAAAACTCTCAAACGTTCAAAGAAGAAAATAGGACATGGATAATTAAAAGTCAACTGATATTAAACTAAAGATAGTAACTAGCACATTTAAGGCATTTTAAAGTTTCCAAAGTGTTTTATTTGTAAAAAAAAAAAAAAAAAAGGTATTTTACTTCATCCTTTCAACAAACTTATAAGATTTGTGCTGTCATTATCCTAATTTTTCAAATAAGGACATTGAGGTTAAGAAGGCCAAATGACTTGCCTAGGACTTGACACCTAGCTAGTGTCTGAGGGAATGTGAACCCAGGCATTCTGACTCCAAGTACAGCACTCTGTTCACTGGCAGCATAGTTACCTTATGTAACATTATATCAAAACCAGAGATCAGAAAATAATCATTTATGATGTGAATACCTATTTAATGATACGTATTTCCTAATTTGTCATTTGACAATTGAGCAAATTAGCATTAAACCATTCACACTTTATCAAAAAAGGTATTTATTTTGGCACTTACACTGACCATCAGACAGCCACTTAGATTTATGCCCCATATTAACATCAACTGTAAAATTTAGATAATTTTTCTTTTGACAGAGAGAACTAGCAATACAAAGACTTGTATGATGAGTTAATCACTTTTTTGGACTATTTGTTTCTGAATAAAGTTTAACTTACGATAGCTTGATGACTTGAGAATTGATATATTGATTATGTATGCTAGAAGCTTGAAATGCATCAGTCATCTGTTAAAAGGAAAAAAAATGAGTTAATAAGCCAACTCCAATAGCATGTTCATATGTCAAGAGAATTTATAATGAGGTGAGCATAGGTAAGCCTTGACTTACCCGAGTCTCAATCGTTTTGCTCAGAGCTTCAGTTTCTTCTGAAGTCTCTTTTTCATAATTGCTATTGTATGGAATACCTTTAACTTTAAAATTCCCTTGATAGTAGTAGATCTTATTTTCTGTGAAAGAAGGAAATGATAATGGGACTATGTAACCAGAAGGAAACCCAAGTCCAGATCCCTCAAAGGAAAAAAAAAAGATATCCAAGACATCTTTAGTAGATGACTCTACTATGCTCTAGCAGCCTCTTTATCCCAGAAGCTCAGGAAGGGCCTACAGTGAACATCTTGGAAGTACCCTCAGACCCTGTGACCTCTCCCTCTGATTGGGTGGTTCCTCCTAGAATCTCCATTTAAGAAATGTGCTCAGAACAATGTGACCTTCATTCCTCTCCAGGCTGCTCACAAGACTTTCCCTTCCGTGCCACCTCCTCCCCACCCATCTAATATTTCTGTCTTTTCAACTTCCTTTCATCCATTATCTTCTCCCATTAAAAAATAAATTTCTTGTGGGTGGCAACTGCCTTTCTTTCTGTTTATATCTGTGATCCCAGGACTAAGCCAGTGTCTGACAAATAGTAAGCGCTTAAAAATGCATGTTGTCTGGCTGAAAATTGGAAGCAATCAGGTAAATACATTTGGCTTATCTACTGACAGAAGTCATTCCACCAAGGATCCGTAGAGAAAGTTTTCCTTGAACCCAAAATAAAATAGATCAAGGAATCCAACAAGGATAAATTGGGCAAAGGTCAAAAAGAGTTTGTTGCTGTTGTTCCATTGTGTCCAACACTTCATGATGCCATTAAGTTTTTACTGGAGTGGTTTCTCATTCTGGCTCATTTTATAGGTGAGGAACCTGAGATAAACAGAGTTGTGTCTTGCCCAGAATCACATAGCTAAGTGTCTGAGGCTGGATTTGAATTCCGGTCTTCCTGAATCTAGACCCAGCACTCTATCCACTGCTCCACCAACCTGCTCCCATTAGCAGAAGGTAGGTGTTCATTTTTATTGAAAAAATAACTCAGATCTATATAATATATTAAGACTTTCAAAGTGTTTGTGTATATTAGCTCATCTGATCCTCACAACAACTACATGAAGGCTTCATTGTTATTTGTGTTTTTCAGAACTGATACATACCCTAAATATGATTTTCCACTAGAATCAAGCAATAAACATTGAGTACCACCTGTGCAACTAGGATTATTTTCATGACAATGGAAACCATCTTTCATAGTGGAAAAGGTTCCTTCCTTGAAGCACATCTCACCTCACTGACTTCTTTGTTTAACCTCTAAACCTCAGGTTTTTAAATTTGTATAATAATATTTAGTAATATCTGTGATAATTATCTTACAAGATTATTGGGAAATGCCAAAAATATGATAAAAGAAAGACACTTGGCAAATTTAAAGCATTTTATAAGTTTCAGTTATTATCATTTCAACACTGAAGAAATATGTGAGAAGTGTTAGACATTGCCTTTGCCCTTAAGAATTCTGCTTTGAAAGATGAGGAAAACAGGTAAAAACAATTAGAGGGCAATTCAAAATTATACTACCAAGTGCAAAATGGGGTTTGGGAATTTAAGTAATAAAAGTATTTAGAGAAAGAAGAAACAGGGGCACCTAGGTGAATAGAGCACTGGCTCTGGAGTCAGGAGGACCCGAGTTCAAAACCAGCCTCAGACACTTAATACTTACTAGCTGTGTGACCTTGGGCAAGTCACTCGACCCCAAATGCCCTGCGCTCCCACCTCCAAAAAGGAAAAGAAAAGTTTTAAAAAGAGAATGAAGAACTGTCTCAGAAATTATTGTGACATCTATTTTCAAATGGGATTCTGTAATGATGTTAAGAATGTGCATTACAGTAAGGATCAGATAATATAAACAGTGATAGAGGATCCACGTGGAATGTTGGCAAGGGGAGTTTGAAGAGTCAAGTAGTTAGGACAGACTATATACTAATCAACAAGTATTTATAAGGGGCCCATTATGTATATAACATTGTATTAGGACTGACTGTAAGTTAATCTTTGACAATAATGTATTAAACTCCTACTTTGTACTAGGCATTATGCTAGGCACTGGAGACATAAACAGTGGAAAAGCAGTCCCTGATCTCAGGGAACTCACATGCTAACTGCGAAACAATCAACAAGCATTTATACTGTGTGAGGCATAAATTTGGGGACAAAAGGACAAAAACGAAGTCATTCTTCCCCTCAAAGAGAAACATACACTTAGAATTATAGACTTCAAGATGAAAGAGATGTTACAGGTAACTAAGGACAGTCATTTCACCTTAAAATGAGGAAACTGAGAAGCAGAGAAGTTGCACTACTAGCTAATAAGAGGTGGGAAACAGGACCTTGATCTTCTGATTGCAAAGCTAATTCTCAAATACAAAGGAAGAACAAAGCTATAGGGCTGGTGAGTGGGGCCATAAAGAAGTAGCCTGATCTACCCCTTCAACAAGCAACGACATTGGATTCTATCATGATTACAGAATTGCAGGGTGGAAGGATAGACTTTCGGTGAGAAAATGTTTAGTGAAAAGAAACTTGTGGTTAAAACAGAGGATGAAATGAGTTACAAAAGCTCTGCCTGAAATAGGGGGCCAGGTGGGGGCAGTCAGCAATGAGAACAGTGGTCCTCAGAGCAGAAATTCCAGAGATGAAAGTGCTAATGAGATGAGAATAGACTCCAGAATTGAAGATCCCCCAAAAGCATCTTCAAATTGCAGTTTTCCAAAATTGCTACTAATATGAATGGCAAAAGTCAGATCTTATTTCCAGCAGGGAGAATTTTTCAATGACCAACAAAAGGTGTGTGATATTTGTATTTCTGTCATAACCAAGTACTTGCTGTCTGTATACTCAATGTGTACTGTCTCCTAGAAAAAATAGTAAGGGACTTAGGGAATGCTTTTTCACTATCCAGGTTATCAGGGAAAATCAAGTATTCTTTACCAGCAAATGAAAAATGCCAATGGAAATAAAGTAATTGCCCATTCATTGAGAAATGGCCATACAAATTGTGATAACTGAATGTATTGGAATATTAAATGTGCCATATAAAAAAATGACTATGAAAAATGCAGAGAAGAATAGGAAGACATGAAACCGATGTAAGCAAAACTGGGAGAACAATGTATATAATGACTGCAACTGTGTAAATGAAAAGAAGCATAACAACAAGAAAACCTGAAACTGAATGATAGGTAATTATGATGATAAAGTTTCAAAGAAGAGACTGAATTTGAGAACTCATCTCCCATGTTTTTCTGCAGAAGTAGAGGGACTATATATAGGTGCAGAGAATAGCATATGGTATAGGGATAAATCAAAAGATTAGTAAGTTTTGCTTAACTTTTTCTTTTCTCTTAGAAGTCTTTGAAAGGGGGAGAGGAGGAGATTTATAGTAGAAGTGAAGGTAATAGAAAATCAAAAGATATCAAAATAGTTATTTTAAAATAAAAATCTCAACTTAAAAGGGCTTCAATGTGAAGACAAAAAAGAAAAAAGAACTGAAAGATACAGGGAGGATTGAGAACTATATTAGTAGATTGTGAGGGGTGAAGGGGTAAGACATGGAGGAATATGATGCAAAGGAAAATGGACTGAAGGACCACTGATCTCTTTGAACTAAGGAATGGATATGAGGCTCCTCTAAAGAGAAGCAGCTGTTTGTTTTACAGAGAATGATGACATGAGATTGACAGGTGAATGATAAGTGAACGATAATCTAGAAAACGTCACAGAAAAAAACACAAGTAGCAATCATTAGTGACTTCCTGCTGAATGATATCAAAATAGCTATTTACCAATTTGATAACAACAACAAAAAAAAACCAGGTAACTGCCTTCAGGTGGGCATATTTAAGATGTGACAGAGATTCTCCCAAGACTTATCAAATTAGATGATTAGTAGCCATTTCTGGTGATTTATATATGCATAAATGATACTAACAGAAAAAAAATCTATGAAGGATTGCTAAAGATTATGATATCCCAGACAATAAACTGAAGACTTTTAGGGGAACAAGTGGTGTTTTTGCCACTTTCCCCAAAGTGAAATCTGGGGCTTTAGGAAAGAAATGCAGATTTGGGAAGTTAGAGAAATGTGATATGAATAAATGTCTTACAATTGGGTTCACAAAATGAATTTCTCAAGTACAACGGGGCAAAAAAAGACCTGGAAGTTTAATGAATTACTCATTTAATGAGTCAACAGTGGGAGAATCAATGAATTGTGATCTAGCTCCTATATTATTATAACTCAGTAGATAAGTATTAAAGAATCAACCAAAGTTCAGAGATAATTAAATGACATATCTATAATTGTATAATCATTAAAAATTAGAGACAGAATTTGAGCCCAGGTTTTTCTGATTTCAAGTACAACATGATGACTAATCCATGATGGTGTCTTTGAGTAATGTGATACATTAGATAAACTGAGTACTTTGATTATCTCAGGCTGCATTAGACAAAGTATACATAGCACGACTAGGGAAGTAATAGTTCTACTGCAATCTTCTCTGGACAGACCATATGTATTGTGTTCAGTTCTTGGCAACACATTTTAGGGAGAATATTGAAAAGCTGAAAAGTGTCCAAAGCAGGATAAAGATGGTGAATGACCTTGAGATCATACTGCATGGTTGACATGCTGCATAGGTTGACAGACCTGAAGGATATTTAGAATGAGAAATAGAAGACCTTGGGGGGAGGGGCAGAAATATCATACTGAGGGGCTGTCATGTGGATGGTAGTTTAGACTTGCTCTACATGGCCTCCAGGGGAAAAACTAGGAGTAAGAGGTAGAAGTTGTAAGGAGACAGATTTAGACTTGAGGTAAGGAAAATTTTTCTAACAATTAGAGGTATCCAAAAGTAGAATGGACTGTCTCAAGAGGTAGAGAATTCTCCTTCACTGGAGGTCTTTGGGCAAAAGATGAATGATTATTTGTTGAGTGTGTTGAAGAGAGGTTTTTTGTTCAGTAATGGAACGAATTCAATCATTTTTGAGGTCCCTTGAGAAAGCTGAGATTTTATGAATGTGAATAATAATGGATGACATTTATACAGTACTTTAACAATTATAAAATGCTTTATATACATTATCTCATGGTATCCCTTAAAAATTCTGTAAGTCAGAGATTTACTCTTAATCAGAAGTTCACTCAATGAAAGACGCAGCCTTTGCATCCAGACCTCTCCTGACTACAATCCTTTAGAGATTCTACCCAGTGTCTAATATGGCAGGTTGCAGCTCTGGCAGTATGTAGGCTAAACTAGTCCTTTAAGGAGGCAAGAATAACATTGGCTTCTTTACCTCCTGAATACAAAAGGGGTAACCAAATGGGAATTCATGCGAGAAATTTTACCTCAGTTCCTGCTACCCTCTAGGGAATGATTACCTTCTTTAACTGGTATGTCTAGTTGCCATGTTGACTGTGGAGACCAAGGGGCTGCTAACTTTTATTGCTAGTATCTCCTTAGTTGATTCTTTTAATCTCTTATCCTCAAATTTTTGTTGTATTTCATAGACCCCAAATACTAAGCTTAACCCTTGAACCTGAATCATTGGACTAGGCCTATGGTAGGGCTAGTCCCAAAAAATGACTTTGCTTTTTTAACTCCTATAGCATTTGATTACCTAGGTTATACAATAATTATATCTTACTCTCTATGATGATTATTTACTCATGTGTCCTACCTCTTCTCTCTGTACTCTCTTGGAGAATTCATTAGCTTCTATGGGCTCAATTATCTTTGTCTATGCAGATGACACCCAAACCTACTTATTTAACTCTTATCTTTCTCCTAGACCCACTTCACCAATTGCCTCTTTGATATCTCCACCCACATCCAAAACAGACTCATTATCTTTTATTCCTAAACCCACCCCTCCTCCTACTTTTACTGATGGAACCATCATCATTCCACAGTGATGACGTTTCTCATGTTTGTGACCTTAACTAACCAAGTAATCTTCAGCTCTTCACTCTTGCCACCGCATATCCAGTCACTTTTAAATTCTACATTCCATATCTCTTACATATACTCTCTTCTCTTCTTTCATAGATGAAACTCCAGTTTCAGGAAACATTTAAAGAGTTATTTAGTTTTTGTGGAATATATATTATAGCTTCCTATAAATGAGCGCAGAGTGCCAATTCCTCATTCTTAGTTAAGTTTCTCAATGTGCTTTCAGAAGTTTGTTGTTTTATTCATTACATGGTTATTGTTGTTGTTGTTGTTTTTTATTTTTCTGTGGGATGCTTTGTGGAATGAATCACAACTCAGAAGGGGCTGAACCAAAACCACTTCAAAGATCAGGTGTGAGTAACTAACAGGTCCTTGTATAAGATTAATCTCTATGGCAAACCTGGAGGAGCAAGTTCAGAAGGAAGGCTTGGGAACAATGCCCTGGGTGTTGCCCAAGTCAGTGGAATTATTGCATCTCACTTCTGCCAGGTATTCATTGCAGCATTCACCCAGGCCATAGTGAAACAGCAAGAATCCATTGACTCCTGCTTAGCAATCTCCTAGAGCCAGTAATTCTTCCAAATTGACTTCAGATGAATATCTCCAACAATAGAGAGGTGTGACCATTCTTTAACTACAACTAATTTAACTAAGGGAACTCACTTGAGGCAGCATAAATTATTTCATGCCTATTAATACACCATAACTCAGGTTTATAGAGCCATTTAATGTTTACCAAGTACTTTTCTCCCCTTGTGAAGTAAGTAGAATGATGGCAGATGAGGCTACTAAGGTTGAGAAAGATTGCCTTGTTCACATGGCTAGTGTCAGAGACGGGAGCCAAACCCAGGACTCTTCCAAATTCACATCTACAATGCTTTTTATTACAGCACTCTGACTCTCTGATTTATATGGCATTTATACAAGATAATTTACATTTTTTAAAAAAGGCTGGACCCCTGAAAAAACTTTGCCCTCCAGTTCTACCCGTAATAACTTCAGCTCTTCCTGGGCTAAGAAAAACAACAATCCTAAGAGTCTTCTGTGATTTAGCTATCTCCTCCTATACATCTTCCTCCTTCTCCTCCTCCTCCTCTTTTTCCTCCTCTTCCTCCTCCACCTCCTCTTTTTCCTCCTCTTCCTCCACCTCCTCTTTTTCTTCCTCCTCCTCCTCCACTTCCTCCTCCTCCTCCTCCTCCTCTTGTTCTTCCTCCTCCTCTTTTTCCTCCTCTTCCTCCTCTACCTCCTCTTTTTCCTCCTCTTCCTCCACCTCCTCTTTTTCTTCCTCCTCCTCCACTTCCTCCTCCTCCTCCTCCTCCTCCTCCTCCTCCTCCTTCTCCTCCTCCTCCTTCACTATTCAGAACCAAATGTGAGTCATGGGTCCCTTTCCATCAGATCTCTGTGATACCTGTGAGGGCAAATTTGCATCCTTGTTTTAGACTCTCTAAGTCACTTTGCTTACTAACTATATTTTATGCCTTTGTACATAGGCCTTTATTGCTGACTCCTTCCTTACATTTTTTTCTTTTGTGATTTTTTGGGTACTCTTTGTACTCTGTGATATTTAGCTTGGTGAAAAATATAGGCAGTTTTCTTCTTTTCCTTTCTTTATTAGTTTAAAGCACTCTTTTGATGAGCTTTGCAAAATCTATTCCTCTTATATCTAAATACTTGCATGTTTACCTACTTTCATGTCAGATCTTTACCTGCCTCTCCTCACTCTTCCTTGCCCCTCTGGTTCAGCTCTGCAGGTGCTAGCCAAGGACCAGGTTATGGGATTGTGAGAATGAGTCTCTGGCTTCCCAAAATGACTGTTCTACTAACAGCTAAGGGAGGGTAGCTAAGCTCAGAATCCAAATCCTCAGTGGAATTTTAGTCAGTTACATTCACAATACATTTATATATCCTTTTTTAAACTTAATTTTACTCCTCAGGGTAGGTAAGACAATGTCAATGTATGATTAAGAGAAAGCAAAGTCTTTCTCATTTTGCTTGTTTCCTCTGCCAAGGAGAATAATATTTGAATTCGAAAAAAATACAACAGTAATTCATTTGAAGATGAATCTGAAAAAAGTTAAAAGACTACCTGCCTGTGATGACTGTATCACAAAACCCAGAAGAACTAGATCCCATGGTACTGAACGAACTGGCAGATGGCTTGTTAAATTATGGTTGATGATCTTTAAAAACTATAGTGAAGAATAATGATGGTGCAAGAATAGGAAAAGGAAAAGGTCCCCAAGGATGAGATCTGCAAACTGGGGGCCAATGAACTCGACTTTGATTCCTGCCAAAAATTCTAGAATATGTCACTAAATCAATTCTTCCTAAGCATTTAGAAAAGGAAGTGATACAATAGCAAAAGTAAGCCAAAGGTAGATAGAAAAGTCCCACATACACAGAAACATTGGTAGCAACACAATTTGGAGTAGCAAAACTGAAACAAAATGAATGCCAATTGGGGAATGTTTAAACAAGTTGTGGTGCATTAAGGCAATGAAATATTTCTCCATCATAAAAATCAATTAATATAAAGAATTCAGAGAATCATGGGAAGACATATGAACTGATGCACTGTCAAATAAGAACTAGTAAAAACAATATAAATATGATCATTGTAACAACATGAATGGATGAACAAAAAATGAAACTAAATGTAATATAATGACCAAACTTAGCCACAAAGAAGAGAGGAGAGACTGAACCTCCATCCTTTCTCTTTGCAGAGGTGAGGAAGTGATGAGTGTAGAATATTTCATATACTGTCAGATTGGGATGATGCACTGATTAATTCTAATAAACTGTTTTCTTTCTTTTAAAAAAAATTCTGTAAGAAGGATTTGTCCATTGATTAGGCAAGAGGGAGAGATCTATTCAGAAACAAGTGATGTAAAAACAAAATGTATTCAAAGAAATTTAAAATTCAAGTAAAAGAAAAGAAAATGAAGTGGTAATAGAGAGTCAATACAACTTCTTCAGGATCAGACAATGCCAGACTAGCCTTATTTCCATTCTTTTGTTATCTTAGCAGACTTGTTAATTTAGGGAAATGTTTAATATAGAATTTGTCTAGATTTTTAGCAAAGCCATATCTTGTGGAAAAGATGGGGAGATAACCTAGATGATAGCAGGTAGCTTCATTAGGTAGATTTAGAATTGGTTGAATTGCAGGACTGGGAGAGTAGTCATTAATGATTTGATATCAACATGGAAAGAGATCTCAGGTGGAGTATTCCAAGAACTTTTGCTGGATCTTGTGGCATTAAACATTTTTATCACTGACTTGGATAAAGGAATTGATAACATGAGATGTAAAGCTAAGTGGGAAAGGCAACAGTTTGGAAAGCTATCAGGATATTAAAAAAAGGTCTTGACAGGATTGCTAAACTGCTTCTATAAAAATTAAATTGAATATGCATAAAATTAAATTCTCACACTTGGATTAAAAATATCAGTTTCAAATACAATATGCGGAGGCATAGATAGACATCAATTCATCTGAAAATGATCTGGGGGTTTTAGTGCACTGTTCAATATGAGTCAACAATGTGACATGAAAGTTGAAAAAAAAGTTAACATGATCTTATCCTGTATTGAGAAACATCATCTGAGACTAAGGAGTTGATAGTTCTCTTGTATTAATCTCTGCTCAGGTTTCTTCTGGAATATCGTGTGAAGTTCTGGGAGATACATTTTGGCAAGGATATTGCCAAAGAGAGGACCCCGAGACAAGTAACAAATTTGATGAAGGCTCTTTAGGGGGACATATAAGGATTATATGATGATGTTATATGTGGAACTGAATCTTGTAAACCAAAAGTAAACAAACAAATTAATAAAGACAAAAAAAGAGGAAAAAAATAAATTGAAGGAGAAGAGAATGTTAGACCTGGAGAGGAGAAGATCTAGGGGGAATGTGATAGATTTCTTAAGTATTTGCAAAGTTGTATAAAAGAGTATGAATTTATATTGTTTAGCCCTAGCAGACAGGAACAACTGGTGAAAGCTCCAAAGAGGTAGGTTTATTTCTGATGTAAGGAAAACCTTTCTGATTTAAACTGTACAACTGGAATGTATTGTTTCTAGAGTTAACATCTTCTTATTTGCTGTATGTCTCCAAAGATCACATGGCAATGCCTTGGTTATGTTGTAGAGAAGATTCTTGGTCAGTTATAAGATGGATGAGGAGGCCTTGGAAGGTCGTTCCCACTCTGAGTCTGTGTGAGGAAGCTGTACCTGAGAATGTACTCTGAATGTCTATGTATCTTCAACTACATACCACAGGAAAATAAGTACTGTATTTTTAAAATCCATTGTTTCCCATGCTTCATCTCCCTGGATCTACTTCATTAATATGAATAATTACTATTCTGTTTCATGTTAAATGGTGAGAATGATATATTAGCTTAGAAATATAGCTATAAACCTACTTCCCTGGTCCTTCCATAGGCTATTTAATATTTACATTAGACTGGGGAATTCCATTGTTTAATTTGTGTTCTACCAATTGCATAACAAACCAACATTTTAACTTCCTATTTTAGTTTGCTAAATAATAATATCATCATCATATTTATAATAAGCATAATATAATAATAAATATGGGCATCTAGGTGGTTCAGTTCCTCGTCTGTTAAATGACATGGTATAGGAAACGGCAAATCAGTCCAGTATCTTTGCCAAGAAAACCCCAATTGGAGTCAAGAAGAGTTGAACACAACTAAAAAGCAACTGAACAACAACAATAAATATAAGGTCTATAATCACTAAATATGCTATGAACGAGCTGTATATCTCTTTTAAATTGTGCCACTTCTGTACTACCTGCTCACCCCTTAGCTATTATAACAACTATACATCAGTTTAGTCCATCTAACGTATACTGCCCCAACAAGGTTTGTTGGTTTGCCCCAAATGAATTCAAATCATGTGATCACTGGTCAGGAAGCTCACTATTCATAGCTCAGCTATTTATTGTGTCTGTGATCTTGTATAAATTGCTTCTCCACTCTGACCTCAGTTTCTTTAATTGTCAAATGTGAAGTTAAACTAGATCAGTGGTTCTCAAAGTTCAGTCTATGGCCCTAGAGATTCCCAGAGACCCTTTCAGCAAGTCCTTGATGTCAAAACTACTTTTATAATAATACTAAGATATCATTTTCCTGTTAACATACCGCCTCTCACTGTCTCCCCTCTATCTTGTTGTGCTCTCTTTTATGTTCTGTATTCACCTATTAGAATGTAAACTCCTTGAGGGCAGAGACTGTTTTCTTTCCTGTCTTTGTGTCTCTAGTGCTTAGCATAGTACTTGGGACATTGTAAGTGAATGAATAAAAGATTGTTGCTTGTTGCCTGCCTACACAGAAGGTTTTTTAAAAATAAATTTAAAGGAAATTAACATCCATTAAGCAAATCATTTTGAATGGAGGTGTTATTCATAAGCATTCCTGTTTAGTTTTAGTTTTGAAAGGAGAGTTTGTGGCAACAGAAAAATAATATTGTCAACACTGACCAACTGCTAGAAAATGAACAAGGAGACCAATCGTAACTCCCAAGATGGCCAGCACTCCAAACACAATAAGGGCAATCATCCATAATGGCAGTGACGCTCTCTGGGAAGCTATAACTGGTCTGGAAAGGAAAAAAAGAAGATAAATTAGGTAATGATAGTAATTCTCATTTAACCTTACTTTCTTTTTTTTTTTAGAATTGATTTATTTTTAGTTTTCAACGTTTCCACAAGATTTTGAGTTCCAAATTTTTCCCCATCTCTCCCCTATCCTCCACCCCAAGATGACAAACATACTAATTACTCCTTCCCCCAGTCTGCCCTCTTGTAACTTCCACTTATTCCCTTTCCCCCTACTTTCCTGTAGAGTAAGATACCCAATTGAGTGTGTATGTTATTGCCTCCTTAAGCCAAATCCAATGAGAGTAAGGCTGACTCATTCCCTTTCACTTCCCTGCTCTTCCCCTCCATTGTAACAGTTATCCCTTGCCTCTTTATGCGAGATAATTTACCCTAATCTATCTCTCCCTTTCTCTTTTTCCCAGTGTATTCCTCTCTCACCACTTAATTTTATTTTTTAGATATCATCCCTTCATATGCAACATACCCTGTGCCCTCTGTCTGTGTACACACACACACACACACACACACACACAAACACACACGCTTCCCTTTTACTCAACCCAGAAGATTTAAAATTTTACCATCAACAAAGACTTGGAGAAATCACATGATGGCCATTCCCCAAACAGGAAGAAAAGACTGGAAATAAGTATTTGTCAGGTCCTTGCTATATGCCAGGCACTGTGCTAAATGTTTTTATAAATATTACCTCATTTTATCATCGCAACAATCCTGGGAGGTAGGTGTTATTATTATCTTGATTTTACAGTTGAGAAAACTGAGGCAATCAGAGGGTTAAGTGACTTGTCCAGGGTCATACAGCTAGTAAATGTCTGAGTTCAGATTTAAACTAAGTTCTTCCTTAGAATCATCTAGGCCTTGCATTTTATGCATTGTACATGTTAAAATGGTCAAATCTGAGCAGAGTTTTCAAAAGTAGGGTATAAACCATGCACAATCATGTGGGGGGAGGAGGAAAGGGTCCCAAACACTGATAATACAGGGATTGAAAGGAAACAGGATTGAATCTGTGAGCTCATTGGCATATGGAACTTCTGGGTAAAAAAACCAACAAAAAAAAACCCCAAACCCAATGCAGGTAGACACTTTCTTTGCAACTCATAGTCTTAGGGAACTGCTTTAGCTAAAATGTTAAGTGACTTATCCAGGGTCCTATATCCAGCAAATGTCAGAAGTGGGACAGGTCTTTCTGGTTTCAAGGCCAGTCATCTAAACACTAATAATGAGAAATATAAATTAAATCAATTCTGTGGTTTCATTTTATATCTAATAAATTAGAAAATATGATAAGAAACACAGAGAGTCATTATGGGAAGACTTGTGCATTAGTTCACTGTTGGGTAATCTCTTTTTGCAAAAACATTCCAGATAGCAAATAAGAACTATGTGAGAAAAGTGAAAAAGCTTTAATCTGCTATTTGGGCAAGTAACTCAAAGAGGCAAATGACAAAAAGGCACCATATGTTTCAAAATATTTATTTAAGCACTGTTTGGTATAGTAAAAAAAAAAAGTGGATGTGGGTGCCTATCAATTGAGAGAACAGCTGAAACTTGTGTGGTGTCTGAATCCATCCACAAATATTTAATAAGTACCTATGGTGAATTAATGCAAATGTGATAGAATATAATCTTGTCATAAGAAATGTTAAATATCAGGAGATCAGAGAAACTTGGGAAGGCATGTAGGAACTGCTACAGGAAAATAAGCAGACCCAAGAGAACAAAGAAAATGGCCAAGATTGCACCAAGGAAAACAGAATTAAGCAACACAAACTCAGATCAATGGAAAGACCAAGTTTGACTATAGAATTAATAATGAAAAATATCTCCCCACTCTTGTGGAGAGAGTGAAGGATTACAGATGTGGAATGAGTCAAATGCCATCAGACATGGCCAATGTGTTGTTTTATCTTGCTCATCTTTACTTCCTTTTTATAAGGGTGGGTTGTGGTGGTCGGAGAGAAGAATTGGAGACTGATAGCCATGTAAAAGTAGCATTACTACAACATAGATGTTATTCTTCTTTTACAAAGGTTATTTTCCTAACCTACCATCAGTGGGGTTGGTAAAAGAATTGTTATCTTCACTTTAAAGATGAAAAACTGAGAATAATATGACTTGTCCAAGATCACAAAGCTAATAAATATCAGTGTCAGTATCATAATTAGATCATGCTGCCTTTTTCATACAAACTTCTTCTCAGTCTAAACTACCAGACTGATATCTTTGTAAAGCTGTTTAATATATTATACTGTATACTTTATTGATACTCCTAAACTGAAGCACTGTTACAGTATTTCATTGGGCTCTCAACTTGTGAGTTGCCTTCTCTTTAATTGTACTTACATTACCCTATAGCATGATACTGTAAGACATAAATGGAGTGGGACAGCTTAGATATTTCTGATTGGATGATCTCTGCCCCTTCTTATTCCATTTTATCCCATAAGCTTTTCTTGTTACCAACTTTTCCATAATGTATTCAAAAGTCTATGAAAAATTATAGATGCAAACTCCTAAACAATGTCCACCTCTAAGGATAAATTTTCTACATGCTCATATAAATGTATTACCTAGTAACATTCTCAACACATAGTAAAGGCACTGAATTTCTAAGATGACGTTTACACATGCTTATTCTAGACCCTGATGCATGAAGACCAAGAGTGTGTTGCTGTTAAATGTTTAACAACTGGCAGTCCAAGAAGAAAAAAGTATGCACAAAACACTTTTAAAATTAATCTGCTTTATTAATGTTTTCTTCCATCACTTTCATGATTTTAGATAACCAACAAAACAAATAAACCAAAGCCCTGATTTGTAGTATTTACCATTTTCTGAAAGATGTGCCCACACTGAAAATTTGATAGTCTCTTCTCATGCACCATTAAGAGCTGGCTCCAGCACATACCTGAATATCAGTGGCATAGTGAAAAGATCACTGCTTTTTAGGTCAAAAGATCTGAGTTTGAGTCCTAGTTCTACCATTTATTAGCTTTATGTGTCTAAGACTCAGTTTTTCCATGCATAAAGAGGTGATAGTAATATTCACAATTTACATAAATGTTGTAAGAAAAACACCACGTAAACCTTAAAGCCCTGTATAAATATAAATCATTTTAATTGTACGTAAGATGAGGATTGCAATTGAGTTTTGTATTCTATATATGGAATATCTTTATTTTTCCCTTCTGGCTTTCCAAAATGATAATACGGAGGTAGTCTATCCATATTTCCACTGAAACAATGCCATAGTGATATAATCAAACATGGAATCAAATAGACAAGGTCAAGTTGAGGAAAGTCATTCCCTGATTCATTCCCTCCCAAAGAGGAGTCTTCCTGACTTTAGACTTGGTACTCTACCACTGTGCCATCTAACTGTCCTATAAAGATCTGTAGATGGACAAAAAAGGCGGCTAGGTCACACACTGGATAGAGGGCCAGGCCTGGAGTCAGGTAAAGTAATCTCTCTGAATTCAAATCAGGCCTCAGACACTTGCTAGCTTTGTGATCCTGGACAAGTCAATTAACCTTATTTGCCTCATTTCCTCATCTGTAAAATGACCTGGAGAGGAAAACAGCAAGCCACTCCAGTATCTTTGCCAAGAAACCCCCAAATGAAGTCACAAAGAGTTGGGCATGATTTAAAAACAGTTGTACAACAACAATGGGGTCAAAAAAAATCTCACTTGAAACTTTTAAATTTTATCAATGAGTTGCCTACACTCTATTTTTCAATGTTTTGTGTGGTCTTGTTTTCGTATGTAAGAAAATAAAACTACGTTAGTACCTGGAAAGGGGCATTACTCCACCAGAAACTCACATCTGTTGTTAAAACGAGATTTTTCCAAAGTTTATTTTTCAAGACCAAAAAGCTGTCAAGATTAATATAATCCCTGAGTAAAGGCAGCCCTGCCAAGTTAAGAGTGACAAGATGCTTTCTTTTTATTCCCTATGTATTGCCAGCACAAGGATGTGCCTGGGAGAGGTATTCTGACTCTTTTTTCCCCACCCAGTATTTTGCAATAAATTTCAGAGAGAGAGATTAACTTGTGGAATGCAAGGAAAGGAAAGTGAAGGTAGTGGTGGGAGGTTGGTGAATCAAAGGGATGGTCTGGATACAATCCTTTTGAAAATATCTTGGAACATCTATTAGCCACAGTAATAATTCCTTTAAAGCTTTTGTATCTTAAAAATAGTAAATAGGTCATAGTGTTTGAGACACACTTGTAAAAAAAAGGAAGAAGATGACTTAATCCTTTTGCTGGACTTCCTGCTCTGACAAGCCCTACCATCATATCTGCATACTATATTTCTTTATAATACAAGTAGACAAGCTTGATATTTAGAAAGAAGGAAGCTGACCAATTTCCACACAGAAGGAAAAATAGCAAATGAAAATATCTGCTTTTTCTTTCATCCACAAAACAATGTCACTTGCCTTTGTTGTTGAATTTAAATGTAATGTAATTTAATGTAATTCAAGAAAAGCAAAATCAACAAACTTGTCATGGAAAGGAATATTATTCAGGCTTTTTGAACAACAAAGATTGTTATTGTTTTGTTTTTCAACCCATGACTCTTGATAACCTGACTTTTTCATGGAAATCAGAATTTAGAATGTCAGGATTAGCTACTGAATTCCAGCCCAAATATTGTTTCCCCCCTCCCCTATCCAGATCTTCTCTGGGTTGAGGATGAAGAAAGGATTATCATTTACCATCAGTCTAATGAGTTTCTGTATGAAGGTGAACATTCTTCTTTTACTTTCAGAATGCCTCTGCTTATAGCTCCTGGAAGTACCATTATTACCTCACTAAAGTAATCCAATTTTACCCCTGCATAACGTTTTGCATTCTACCTTTGTGATTTGGAAATATTATAACTCATTCTTCTTATTATATAGGTTATAGAATCAATTCCTAATGAAATTCTTAAATCATTGTATAGAATATAAGCTCTTTTAAGTCAAGGACCATTTTGTTTTTGTCTTTGTCACAGTGTCTGGCTGTATCAGCAAGCACCCTAGCATACCCAGGATGGCTGCTAGTACAGGTTCTTAGATCTCCTTTTCTAAAGGAAAGCAACCCAAAATGAGTAAACAATCTTACTTTAATCAATCAAACACATATCATTTACCTAGTTCAGGGGAAAAAGTGATCACCCTGAACTTCAGAGAATACAAACACAAGTTACAAGCACAAGTTACAAGCAGACAAAGAAACAGATCAG
>CM053601.1:63701441-63740457 GCA_028646575.1 Pseudocheirus occidentalis | reverse complement strand
GAAAGCTAGAGGGGTGTTGGAGGAGGGCATAAAAGGGAACAGATTGTGGGAGGGATCTTACAGTGGGACCAATGTTCTGGGATGGGGGGTAGAGGCAAAAAGGGGAGAAAATTTGTAACTCAAAACCTTGTGGAAATGAATGATGTAACCAAGAAAATAAATTTAAAAAAAAAATACAAAGAAAAAAAACAACAAAAATACAGAAAAGTGTCTATACTGTAGCCAAATCTCTGATTAACTGAAGGTAAGTACACACTAAATAAAAAACCAGGTTAGTAAAAAAAAAAAAAAGGGGGGCTCAGTTTGAATATGGTATAGCAGCATGCAACCTGATATAAGTCAATCAAAGTAGGAGTCAAGTTTCTCCTGGATACTCAAGATCTATAGATTTACTATGGGTTTTATTGAAGGATGCTCTGAGTGTTGTAAGACTTGATTGGGGGTAGAAGTAGGTGGTCTAGCTGCTCACTAACTCCAGGATCTGGGAAAATTTGGAAACAGAGAGGAAGAGATTCATCAATGGAATGAGGAAGGTTTGGGGATAGAGACTGGATCTGTAATTTCACTAGTATAGGGTATTCCAAGATGAGGAAACATCCTCTACCAATTCACATTGACACCTACAGCCTGGAAAAATCAGCCTAAAGCACTGAGAAATCATGTGACTTTCTTGGGCCCACAAAGCAAATATGCCTCAGAGGTGAGACTTGAGCCTAGATGTTCCTGGCTTCAAGGCACATTGTCTAACCATTGTACTCCCATTTCTGGAGTCAGTAAGATAAGGAGTCAAATCCCCTGCTATTTGCCAGCTGAGTGACCCTGGGCAAATCACTTAATCTCCCAGAACCTCCCCTTCTTTAGCAGTAACATGGTGATAATAATAGGAATTACTCCACTGTTTTTGTAAGGAGCCAATGAGATAATGAATATGTAGCACTTTGTAAACCTCAAGTGCTACATAAACATAAGCTATTAATGCTTTTAAAATACCTCAAAGGCTATAAAACAGAGCACTCATGTAAGGTGGTGTTATGAATATTATGTAAAGGGCATAGGAACTTAGATTGGGAGGTTAAGAATGCATGGTGAATATCTCCACATCTATCCCTCACACTTCAGTGTTACTACATACCTTCTCAAGACTTGTCTAAACTTCAAGACAATTAATATAGCTCAGGATGCTAGTAGGTGAGGAAATGGTAGGAAGTGAAAGAACAAATAAAAAGTAGTACCAATATTTCTCTCCAACCACAGAAAGATTTAGTTGTCCAGCATATGAGAGGGATGCAGCCTATTCCCTTAGTGGGAAATAAGTGACAAGAAACTACAAAATCTTATCTAGCTAGTGGTGGAAACCTAGGACCTTTGAGGTAAGAACAGAAAGAATTTCATGCTTAGAGGGTCTGTACAAAGGCATGGACCTGGAAGGCAGAATGTTATCTATGGGCTGACATATAGAAGGTATGAAGGGGAATGTTGCATAATCTGATGGAAAAGTATTTTGGAGTCAGTTTGTGAAGGATTTAAAATGTTGAACAGAAAAGTTTGCATTTTCTCCTCTAGGTAATTATTCAGTCTAATCCTACTCCTCATAACACCATTTGGGGTTTTCTTGGCGAAGGTACTGGAGTGGTTTGCCATTTCCTTCTCCAGCTTATTTCGCAGATAAGGAAACTGAAGCAAACAGGATTAAGTGACTTGCCCAGAGTTACACAGCTCATGTCTGGGGCCAGGTTCCACTCAGGTTGTTCTGACTCCAGGCCCAGCACTCTTTCCACTATGCTATTAACTGCCCTGCCACCTCAAAAGGCCATCACTAAAGATTCCTGAGAAGGCAAATGATATAGTCATATCTGTGATTTAGGAGCAAAAGTTTGACAATTGTGTAGAGAACAACTTATAAAGGAGAACAGGAAATCAATTATGAGGCGATTGAAATACTCCAGGCAAAAAGTGCTAAGAGTCTGAGCCTGGTGACCACAGAGGGAAGAGAAGAGGACATAGGTAAGATATGTGGTAGAAGTAGAACTGACAGTACTTAGCAACTGATTAGATTGAGGAAAGGGGAAGGAAAAGTGAAGAGTTGAGAAGGTCTCCCAGGTGGCAAAGCTGTACGTTTAGAAAAATTATAGTGCTCTCAAGGGAATTGGGAAGTTTAGAGAAGGAATGGACTTAGAGGAAAGGGGAATGAATTACTTAAAGCATGTTTACTTTGAGACATCTATGGAACCTTCATTTGGAGACATGTAACAGGCTATTGTTGAGGCTGAACTGGTATTCATTGCACAGATGAGAACTGGATAAGTACATTTGAGCCAGATGCATAGAGATAATTCAACACCTCAGTGAAAAGAGAAGAGAAATCATAATGGAGCCATGGGGTACATCTACATTTAATAGATGGACATGGATGATGGACCTGTGATGAAGACTGAGAAGGAATGGTCATACAGGTAGGAGGAAAACCAAGGGAGAACAGGATTACAAAGATGCAGGGGAAAGATATTTTCTTGTGGAAGAGATTAACAGTTGAAGGTTAACAGTATAAAATATTACGGAGAGGTCAAGGAGGATGAGCACCACTAAGAAAAGACTACTGGTTTTAGCAATAAAGAGACATGAAATTAGCAATAAATAAGACATGAAATAAAGGAGTTTCAGTCAAGTGATGAGATCAGAAGCCAGATTAGTACAAGTTAAGAAGTGGGAAGTGATAATGTGACAACAAAACTTTAATAGCTTTTACTAGAAATTTATCTCTACACAACTAAGTTTTATTTTTTAAAAAAAGGACCTTGTAGTCTATAAAGATGAAGAACAATGTGGAATATTATCAAAATGTACAAAACCACAAAACCATCTTCCAGGTGAAGGATCAGCTGATTTAGGATGAGTAGCAAGAATCTTGCCTGCAATGACTAAGAGAGAGATCCCTTCTGTGGTTGTTACTGGACAGCCTGCTTCCTTTTCCTTTATACAGATGGACAATGGAGGCATCCTTGATCTCCTGGAAGATAACTTCTTCTTGTCACATAACTCAGAAGATTTTAATAAGTTTCAGTATGAGCAGTGGACCTCTGCCTTGGAGATCTCTGCTGACAGGGAATCAACACTAGATGCTTTGCCACATACAAGAGGCCTGATGAAAATCAATAAGTTTTCTTCAGTTGGAAGTTCTGCTACAGAGAGATTGACTTTAACCTGAGATGTGTGATTAATGGCTTCAGCATTGGTTGATGACAGTCTGCTATGGAAGTGTTCAGCCCATCTCTCCAGGTTCATGCCCTTATCACTGATCAGTGAGGCTCCATTATAGGTGAGTAGGTGAGATGCACAAGGGGTCTCTGGCCCCTAAATATCTGTCAGAGTATCATAGAAGTCCTGGAAGATGGTCATCTACCTGAGAGGCAGTGTGGCTTCAGAAAGGACTGAAGAACAGTCAACGTGGTGTTTGCCACCTGACAACTCCAGGAGAAACTACAGGAGCAGAACAGAGGTCAGTATACAATGTTTGTTGATCTGACCAAAGTCTTTGATACTGTCAGTCAGGAGGGCTTGTGGAAAATCGTGGTAGAATTTGTTTGCCAAGAGAAGTACTATATGCCAGTTTCATGATGGCATGTTTGCACAAGTTCTGGATAAAGGACATTGCTCTTGCACTTTCCCAGTCACCAATGGAGTGAAACAGGGCTGTGTGCTTGCTCTCATGCTTTTGTAGCATATTTTCCACAATGTCAGATGCCTTCAGTGAGGACAAAAATGGCATCAAGATCTCTTACCACATGGATGATGAATTTTTTTAACTTGAAAAGGCTACAGGCCAAGACTAAAATGAAGAAATAGTTGGTGTGCAACTTTTTGTTCACAGATGATTGTGCACTCAATGCAGCCTCTGAGGCAGAGATGCAAGAGTATGCATCAGTTCTCTGCTGCTGCTACTAATTTTGGCCTAACAACACCAAGAAAACAGAGGTTCTCGACTATTCAGCCCCACACCATTCACACATGGAACTTTTATTGGTTTCAACAAATGGAAAAAGTTTTAATGCTGCGGATAATTTCACTTAACTTGGGCAGTATGCTTTCCAAGGATGTCAACATAGATGATGGGATTGATGCACACGTTGGCAGAACTAATTCAGTATTTGGGAGGCTCCAAAAGAAGAGTGGGAGAGAAGAAGGATTCTATAGAGTCATTATGCTGACCTCACTGTTGTATGCCTATTAAACCTGCATGGTCTACCAGTGCCTGCCATGCCAGGAAATTGAATCATTTCCATTTGAATTGTCTTAGGAAGATTCTGAAGATTCTTGGGCAGGATAAGGTCCCAGATTTTGAAGTCCGTTCTTGAGCTGAAGTACCAAGCATTTAAACCTTACTGCAGAGAGTGAAATTCTGATGTGCTAGCCACATTGTTCAAATGCCAAATATACATTTGCCTAAGAGACTGAGACATTTTTAAGGTCTCTCTGAAGAACGTTAGTATTAATTGTGAGACATGAGAGACATTGGCAGGGGACCATCCTACTTGGTGTGTCTGCATCAAAAAAGGGACTGTGCTCTATGAGCAAAGTAGCATAAAGGAAACATGACATGTGCAGATCTCGAGACATCTCCATCCCAAATGTTCAAATGGACTATTTATACCTGACCTGTGGTAGAGCCTTCTGAACTTGTATTTGGACAGATCAGACGCAGATGAATACATTGTATCCTGACCCCAACATTGTGATGTCATTGTTCCTCTTGGAGTATGAAAGATAAACAACATATAAAACAATGAGAGTGTGGGCTAAATATCATTTATTCTTACTGTCCCCATTTCCTCATCACCCTTTCACTGGGCTAATTCAGGACTTGTAAAAACACTAAATCCAAAAAATTGTCACTAAAAGATCATTATTAATTTGGAGAGAAATCTTTAGTGAAGTGCCTCAGGGATTTGTCCTTGTCCTTGTGCTGTTCAACATTTTTACCAATGACTTAGATAAAGGCAGAAGTTTAATACTTAGCACATTTTAAGGCAGTGCCTTAAGTGGAAGCTATAATTAACATGTTGGATGACAAGGTTAGTATAAAAAAAAGCTTGACATGTTAGAATAATGGGTTGAATTGAATCTGAATTGATAAAATAATATTTAATAGGAATAAATGTAAAGTTTACACTTGGATCCAAAGAATAAATTGTATAGAATAAGGGAGGTATAGGTAGATAACTACAAAAAAAAGATGTAAGGATTTTAATAGACAGCAAGATCAATACAACTATTTGTATTGTATGGTTGTGTTGTATAGTTGGACATGGCAACCAAAAAGTTAATTTGACCTACTCTATATTAAGACAGACATAATACTTAGAGCATGGGAGATAGAGGTCATCTTATATTCTGTTCTGGTCAGAACACATTCTCTCAATTGATCATGCCTCACTCTTCCCTCAGCTCAAATGTGTTTATTTTCTACATAGTCAGACATGAATGTCTTGTCTTGCCTGATAAGACTACAACTCTTTGAGGGCAAGAACTGTTTCATTCATGTCTTTTTTTTTCTAATGCCTCACTCAGTGCCTGGATCATAGCAGGCAGTCAATAAATGACTATTAATTGACTAACAATTTGATCAAAGTCATGAACCCTGGCAACAAATTATTTTCTGTGTTGTCTCAATGGCATATTGAATCAGCTATTTAATTAAAGCACAAATCACTTGGAAAATCTTAAACTGGAGCAAACCTTTGATATGTTGATGGATCAATGATTTCATTCATGTAGGTATTCCCTTAACAATTCAGATCAAAGCTCAAAACCACTATAGACTGAGGATGAGTCATAATACAAGAATACTTACACAAATCATTAAATATCTAAATTATCTGTTACCACCCAGCAGTCATGCATATTGTAATATGAAAATGTCTTCAAGGGAATTTCTCCACAGTTCCATTCATCAGTGAGATAACATAGGCAGCTAGCTGTTCATTGAAATTGGCATACCAGGTTCTGTCCTTTGTTTCACTCCTGGCTCACTAGATGGCTTTTCCTAATTGTTTCACCTTCCTTTTGAAAGGTCTCCCTTTTCTTACCTCTCAAAGTCATAGAATTTAGGACTGGAGGTGACCTTATAGATCTTTTAGCCCAATCCATTCAGTTTGCAAATGAATACAATGAAGTCAAGAGGTTCAGAGATATGCTAAGACCACACACACACATGACTAGAAAGTAGTTGAATCAATAGTGAATTTCAGGTCCCCAGACTTCAAATCTAGCTTTGTTGTTGTTCTTTAGTTGTGTTCAGTCATGCCCAACTCTTCATGACCCCATTTGAGGTCTTCTTGGCAAAGATACTTGGAATGGTTTTTCCATTTCCTTCTCCAGCTCATTTTGTAGATAAGGAAACAGGTGAACAGGGTTAAGTGTTTTGCCCAGGGTCACACAATCTGATGCCAGATTTGAATTCAGGTCTTCCTGACTCCAGGTCCAGTGCTCTATCCACTGTACCACATAGCTGCCCTCAAATCTAGTGCTCTGTCCAGTATATAAAATTGTCTTTCAATGAAGCTGTTAGACTTGAGGGAAAAATGTTTAAGTTACACTTAGAGCTCTCCACAATGGGGAGAGAGAGCAGGAGTGGGAGGGAGGGAGGAAAGGAGGGAGATAGGGCAATGAAAATTATTGTAATGACCAGTGTATTTGAGTAAGCTATAATAAAAATCTGTTCTCTGGTTGTTTATATAATATGGCATTTAAGAAAACAGCAACAATCATAGGGAAGCATAGTTTGTCCTCAGATTTCTAAAACATAGCACCAAGGACAGAACCTTTCTGAAACTGCCTTCTAAGGGGCTCTGAACTAAAGAGTCAATTCCTAAATTCTAGTAGACTACAAGCTCCTTGGAGGCAAATAGTATTTGCCTTTATATCTCTATTACTTATCACAATGCCTTATACACAGTAGGCCTTTAAGATCCAAAACAGAAAGGGATGAATTCAATTCAATTCAACAAGTGTTGAAGAAAAATACTGAGAATAGGATCAAACATGATACAGTTTAGTGATCTGCTCACTGAACTATTTCCTGAATACTAAAGCCAAGGCACAAAAAATGAGAGTGGAATGTAGAGTTTTAAACCTTAGTGTTTTTCTTCCTTCAATGTCATATTTTTCCTCAAGGCCTTAATTTCTGGCCAGGTCCCTTTTAATTAAATAAAAAAATTTTCAGTGTGAACCTTTCTACTTGAAATCTATTTAGTTGTTGTTCAGTCACACCTCACTCTTTATGTCCTGTGGACCATGATGTTTTCATGGCAAAGATACTGAAATGTTTTCCTTCAGTTTTATGCAGGGAAAGGTTAAGTGACTTGCCCAGGGTCATACAACTAGTACATGTCTGAAGTCAGATTTAAATTCTGGTCTTTCTGACTCCAGGCTCAGTGTTCTAACCCATTCTTCTCTAGTCCCATGCTACATGATATGTCTGACCATTTCCACTTCCTTCTCTGGCCCTAGGATACCACTTATATGTTCTTGTCACTTCTATGCTCCTCTCCCAGGGATCACTTTCCCCAGTCACCATGCCTCTCCCCATTGTTCCCTATCTACCAATTGCCTTATCCTTCATGAGTCCTTTGAATGGTTGAAGGTCATTGTCCATGAAGTACAGGGCAGACATTCTGGTGAATAATCAATCTCTTCTGGCATAAATTAGGTGCTGTTTCACTTAATTGCTGGCAGTTCTCTATGCTGGGCCTGGGGGGAAATAAAATGCCACCCTTTTCTCCAGGGATGCCCAAATATTGTCGTGTTTTTCTCTCATAGGGGCACTGCTAGGGTCTTTTACTCCCACCATGGACCTGTAGCTCTTAAGTCTTTCCCTCCCATGGTACCTTGCATTTCAAAATCCATGGTCTTTTCACCTTTTGGTGAATTTACCAAAGTTCTTAGTTTGAATTCCAAAAAGCATTTCACCCAAGAACTAGAAACTATAAGAACTTTTAGTTCACTATCCAAGTGAATAGCAGCAATGATTTAATTTACGTACTTGTATTGTGGTTGTTTTTAATTTAAGAGATATTTAAAAGATCCCATTGATAAACGTTAAGTTGAGGCAACATAAAACTCTATCAAATACAACAGATCTTTTAAACATATACTTTAGTTCTATATCATGGACGATTACATGGGTGGAGATCAAAAGAAAAAAGTGGGGAATGTAGGAAGTGACATATGGTAAAGAAAAGATCTGTTTGGAATCTGATTCTAGCAAACAGTGTTAGCCTTCTCTTCAAGCTGACTAATTCTCAGCAACCGATTAGTGGTTAACTTTGGGGTTCAGTCATTCAGGGAATTCCAGAATGGTCAAATTATGTTAACATCTAGCCCACATTCTTCCATCCTATCCACAAAGATATCATGGTATATTTTGTCAAACACCTTGCTGAGTTCCATGTATGCAGTAATTATTCCATTGCCTTGATTCACTAGCTAGTTAGCCCTAAGAACTAAATGAAACAAAAATATAGTTTAATTTGGCATCACCAATTCAATTCAACAAATATTTTTGCAATTACTGTATGTTAGGTATTATGACTTAGCATAGCACATACAAAGAAAAAAGTAAAAACAGTTTTTGCCCTCAAGAACTTAAATCTACTGGTTTTCAAAAACACCTGACATATGATGGAGCTGAGGGGCAGCTGATCCTTTTCTTTGTTGAAAATGCCCATGACCATCTTTGTGAAACTTTAGGGGGGAAAAAAGAGAAATATTTAGCCCATATATATTGAAAAATCTCTGTGTTTTAATTTACTGATTAGAATTTAGCAATAATATTAGAGATCAAACCTATAATTTTTTTATTGAATTGAACTTTGTTTTGGCACAATGAAGATGCTCTGTTGGTTTCTGTCCTAAAACAAGCAATAGATAAGAGCATAATTTGTAATATTCAAGACGTATCATTAAAATGCAAACTTCTCATCTTACTATCAATTAAATTCTAAGTATAGCCTTTGTGAGGAAATCCTGACCAGCCCACATTGCCTGAAGATGGGTTTCATTCATGTGTGCCTGGCACACTTCAAATATAGTACTTACATGTTGAAAAGGTGGTTCCTCCAGTGATAAGGACCATAGTTATGCACAGATAGCAAGAAAGATAGCTGTGTTGCTGGAGGGGACTCACTGGCAAAGCATGTAGCTCAAATAACTATAAATACTAATTTTTAGCACAAAAGAGATGGAAGTTTATGAATTATAGAGTTGCAGAATCGTGTAGCTAGAGAAAAGTGCTAATGAGAGCAAAAGAAAAGGAGCAATTGGAAAAGTAGAGGAAGAACCAGGAGAGCATAATATTATGGAAATACAGGAAAGAGTTTTGAGGAGATAGTATTATGTGGTCAGAGCTAGCAGAGAAGTAGAATAAGGGTGCAGAAAAGCTTAGGAACAGAAAAAAAATTATAATAGAGGAATGGGAATATTAACTAGATTGCACAGTATTAAAAGGGGGAGTTGATAGAGAGGAAATGGAATGAGTACATATTTTCCATTTTAGGTTTGGCAGTGAAAATGATAGGAAGAATTGGACAAGAGCCAGAAGAGACAACAGAGTCAAGGAAATCTTCATGTTTTGTTTGATTTTTAAGATGGGGAGTTCGAAAGCAAAGGGGAAAGATCCATTTGTGTGGGGGACGGGTGGGGAAAACAGCAGCAGCAGCAGCATTAGTAATATTGGTGGTGGTGGTGGTAGCGACAGCAGTAACAGTAGCAACTGAAGTTCATTATGAACATTATCTCTAAAACAATTGTGTGAGATTATCATACTATTATCCCCAGTTTTTCAGATGAGGAAACTAAGGCTTATTTGCCATTCCATGCTATTGTCTAGTATGGCCTACCTTTCTGATCTACTTCCTCCTTATACCCTGCCTCACAAGTACCCTGTATTCTATCAGCACTGACTATCTCAGGGCTCCAGACATTTCTGTGTGCTGTCCTTCTGTGCCTGGAATTCTCTCCCCTCTCACTCCTGTCACCTGGTTTCTCTGGATTCCTTCAAGTCTCAACTAAGATGCCACCTTCTCATTACCCTCACTGCTAGAGCCTTTCCTCTATTCATAAGCTCAAATTAATCATGTATACTTCGTGTCTGTAGTTGTTTGCATGTTATCTCACCCATTAGGTGTACATTCCTTGATAACAGGGACTATTTTTTTACCTTTTTTTTTTTCCATTTAGCATAGGGTCTGATATATAGGAGATGCTTAATAAATGTTTGTCAATTATTTGCCTGACTTGTCTGAAATGAGTATTGAACGCAGGTTAAAACCCAATGTCACTATTTAGCCTATATGTAGGTCTGGTCTCAGAGAAAGGAAAGTATTTTCAATTCTGACGTTATGAAGAATATTGTTGTTAAAGCAACAGCTGGAATACATAGTGGGCTGAAAATAATTAACGTTATCAGGTATGTGGATTCAAAAGGAAGGGTGTGTAGATTCAAAAGGAAGGGTGTGGTCTTTAAGATTATTTGCTTTTATGAATGAGCATTTGAAAAAATCATTGGGCAAGTCAAGTAGTATACCTGTTCACCAAATGATATGAGGAATGAAGCAAAACAGGGTCATTACGTTGCCACATTCCTGCTACATTCAGGGAACCCCCATGCCTTGAATGAAATAAAAATACATCAGTCAGGTGGACCCTGAGTCACTCATGCTAAACAGAAACAGCTTACGAGGTCCTGTGACTAAGGTTAGATACAGGTGACAGTTGTCTTGAGTCCAGACTGTACTGTACTGGGAGTGGTTCTTTTTTGGACAGTTAGCAGAATTAGAGGAAATATCAGTTGGTGGAGAATTCTTCCACTGATAATTTGACTCACACTGTGAGTCCCTCAAGAATTAGTCATTTGTTCTTACAGTAATCTATTTTTAGCTGCTCTTCCACTGAATAACCTGAGATATTAAAATTCTTCTTTTGAATACTAATGAAGGAAAACATTATACTTTATGCTCTATTGTCCTTGACATTTTAAAATTCTCAAGAGAGACTTGTTCTGAAGGAACAATGGGAAATGGCACCTGAAGAATTATCAGTATAACTAGAAACTTTTGAGTTGCTAACACTAGACCAAATTAACATTTCTCAATCAGAATCCTGATTCTTTCTGTTAAGTAATAAGCTACAGTGGCTAATTAAAAAGTAGATATCCCAGAAAAAAGTATTATAGCAAATTCCTTTGACAAAGATCTCATTTCCCAAATGTATAGGGAAATGAGCTATATTTATAAAAAATAAAAGCCATTCCTCAATTGATAAATGCTCAAAAAATACGAAGAAGAAGCTTTCGGAAGATAAAATCAAAGCTATACATAGTCATATGAAAAAATGTGCTGAATCACTATTGATCAGAGAAATGCAAAAAGAATTCTGAGATATCACTTCACACCTATCAAAAATAAATGCTGGAGGGAATGTAAGAAAATAGGGAAATTAATGCACTGGTAGAATTGTGAGCTAGTCCTACCATTCTGGAGAATAATTTGGAACTATACCCAAAGGGCTATAAAACTGTACACACACTTTAACCCAGAAATACCACTACTAGGTCTGTATTTCAAAGGGATCAAAGAAAAAGGAAAAGGACTTATGTGTACAAAAATATTTATAGCTGCTATTTTTTATCTTGGCAAAGAATTGAGGGGATGCCCATCAATGGGGGGAAATGATTAAACAAGTTCTGGTATATGATTGTATTGGGCAGCTACGTGGCATAGTGGTTAGAGTGCCAGGAAGACTCATCTTCATGGGTTCAAATCTGGCTTCAGACACTAGCTGTTTGACCTGATAAGTCACTTAACCCTATTTACCTCATCTGTAAAATGAGCTGGAGAAGGAAGCGACAAATCACTCTAGTATTTTTGCTGAAAAAAACCCTAATTGGGGTCATGAAGAGTCTGACACAACTAAAAAACCACTGAACAATAAGAAAATATGGTTTTGATGGAATACTATTGTATTGTAACAAATGACAAACAGGATAGTTTCAGAAAAACTTGGGAAAGCTTATATGAACTAACACCAGATGAAGTGAGCAGAATCAGGAGATCATTGTACATGGTAACAGCAATATTGTAATGATGACCAACTGTGAAAGATTTAGCTACTCTGATCAATACAACAATCAAGACAACTCCAAAGGACTTATGATGAAAAATGCTCTCCACTTCCAGAGAGAGAACTAATGAAATCTGCGTGCAAACTGAAGTATAATTTTTTTACTTTCTTTTTTTATTGCTTTAAAAAAAACATGTCTGCTATGGAAATATGTTATGCATGATCTCACTTGTTTAATTGCGATCATATGATCTTATCATAGGCTTGCCTTCTCAATGGGTGGAGGAGGGATTGGAAGAAGGGAGAGGATTTGGAACTCAAAATTCAAAAGAAGTTAAAAACAAATATATTCAATCCGACCTCAGACACTTAACACAAAAACCAGGCATGTGACCTTGGGCAAGTGACTTAACTCCAATTGCCCTCCAAAAAGCAAAAAACAAAAAAACAAATTTAAAAAACCAAATATATTCATGTCATTCATTAATTAAAATAATATTAAAATAAAATTTTAAAAAAAGAATGTATATCACATAGAGCCACATTCTTAGCAGAGACTATACTTGATAGCATGTTGTAAGAGAATAGGATAGACATTTAGAGTCATTGAATAACCATGTGAAGTTTGCATTGAACTCAAGGAATAGTTACAGAAGAACTTAAAGAGTAGGGAATAATGCTGAAGGGACAGGTGAGGATAATTATTTGAGGGAGTGGCAGAGATTCCAAAAGAAAAGAAGTTTCTAGCAATCAAAATCAAGAAGGAGAATAAGAATAAATTGGAGAGCTATATCAGTAAATTTTTAAAATAAATATAAATAAATGGAAGAGATCCATTTATTCACTTGTGTCCATTCATTCAAGTATCTGTCGAGCATTCCAGATGTGCAAAAGTCCTATGATAGGTATTATGGAGGATAGAAGGAAGGCCCAGTCCTTACCATCATGTATTGTATATTCTAGTTACATACCCAAGATACATGAATATAGGATATAGATAATATTGACAGATGAGGCAATTGAGGGGTTTCAAATAGCAAGTGGTAGTGAGAATTGGGTGAACCACATTCAGTCCATCTTGTGCCTTTCTATTCAATTATGGGTCTTATGAGAAAACTTTGTTCAATTGTGGGAATTAAGAGAAAACCTTGTATTGTTTGAACATAATTCTGTGTGGCTGGGAAACTCGACCTCTTCTACCTGCTGCTTGGAGAGCCTTAACTAAGGACCGAGGGTATGCTGACCAGAAACTCAATCAAATCCACAGATTGATGCAAGGAGTTTTCTCACAATGGTACGTTTCAAGGAACCCATATGTCTTACCTGAAAACTGGTCCATAATGATCAATAAGTTCTTTCCATACTCCCATTGATTTGATCATTTATAGATACTTGGGGAGTAGGACACCTCTTTTTCTGAATTCAGTGAATGCCACCTATTCTTTTTCCCCCTCCCAAGGTGGAAAGTTCTAATCTTTCATCCAATTAGAAATCAGATTATCTAATGCATTGTTTTCTTTTGATTAATTGGCCTTATTTGATTGTTTTCAGTGTTTAAAATTCTGTCTTCCCTTCCTTGTATTGAAGGTTTAGACCCCAGCTGAGGAGGTCTGGTCTTGGTTTGTTAGTCAATTAGCATGCATTGCTTAATAAATCAATATGCTCAGAAGATTAAATCTTTGTTTTCCTCAGTCATTTCCTCTTTCACTTACCACCCAGCCATTTTTCTTAGAGGAATTTTAGTCTTTTACTTAAAAAAAAAGTCATCCAGAGCTTAAAATAAAGAAGAAAGAAATAAAAAGAAGTAGGTGACTGCATGGGGTTTGGGGAAATAGATCAATTGTTCAATTTTTTGGTGAGTTTTTTTACTAGATTGCTTAGAAAAACTTTGAATAAAAAAATTATCTACCACATAACCACATTTTAAATTGTGTAAGTTTCTCTATATCCAACATAACTTTTATTATTTTTGTGATTTTTGGAGGGTTGAGAGGGTAAACACAACTTTCATAACTTTACATTTATGAATACTTAATAAATGACATCTCAGAAAAACATTTCATGCATGTCAGTATTATCAGAGGCAATATAGCATAGTGGAAAGAAAACTTTTTTTGTTGTTTAGTTCTGCTTTGTTTTAACTAAGAAGACACAACATGCATCCAGTTCTTAACAACCAGTGAGCAGTTGGAATTGCAGGACAGATGCTCAGGGGAGAGACTAGTTCAGAATAGACAGATCTTGTACTCATGTGTGTAGAGGTGATCATTGAATTCATGGGGGCTGATTAAGCCACAAGGAAAGAGTATAAGGACAGAAAAGATGAGAACATGAGGAAAACTGAACAGTTAAGAGGCAAGGCATAGATGGTGGTCCATAAAAGGAGGACTAAGAAGTCATAGATAGGACAAGTAGAGGAAGAACAGATAGGAGAAGAAATAAGTGAGAGCAGCATTAAAAAAACATAGAGGAAATTATGCAGAGGAAGATGGTGGTAAACAGTGTCAAATACAGCAGAGAAATCAAGAAAGATTACAAAAAGACTGAGATGTTATTATATTGGTCAATTATTACATTATTGGTGAGAGCAGAGTTTCAGTTAAGTGATGAGGTCAGAAAACAAATAGCAAGAGGTTAGAGAAGAGGAAATGGAGTTAAGGCATGTACTCCCTGCCTTACCACCACCCTGGACAAGTCATTTTGTCTCTGCCTAAGTTTTCTCAATTTAAAATGGGGATAATACCTAACAAGGTTGTTGTGAGAAACAAATGACATAATTTTGTAAATACCTTAACACAGTTGCTAGAACATAATAGGTACTTACCAAATGCTTATTTTCTACCCTCCCCATTTGTTGCTAATTTCAATTATGGATTTGCCTTTCCTACAGTCTACCATTAGAATCTGGTGCTCTATTTTTTTTTCTTTTCCCATTGAAATGGGGGTAGAGATAGCAGAATAGAGAAAGTGAAAAAATAAGACAATAACTATTCAAAGGTACAAATCAGAGAGCTTGAAAATTGTGGCAGTCAATAATAATGTGAAAAAATAGACCTTCCCTCCTACCCCCCACCCCACCCCCAGCCACCTTGTCCAGGTCTGCCAGAGAGAGACAGATCATCTAGAAAAGCAGGCTTAACAAAGAATCAACATTATTCAAGAACAGGTCCTAGATCTAAGATTCTTAAAACTCTGAAGTTAGAAGGGACCTAGTCCAACCTTTTGTATTTCAAGATAAATAACCTTTGTTTGAGAGTTGAAGGAATTTATTGTGGATCACTTAGCTAGTTAGGTACGGAACTAAAACTAGAATCCAGATTTCTTGATCCAGTCTGGTGTTTTTTCTATTCCATGATACTCCTCCAAAATGGGTAAGGAATGAGCTAGCTGACTAGATGAGGTACATGACACAATCATACTGTTTTTGCAGAATGAGATGCTTTTTAAAAAGGAAGAATCATTTCTTGAGGTAGTTCTTAAAGTAGAAAATGAATCTGTCTGTGTGCTTAGTCACTGGTTCAATTCATATATCTGGTAAAGAAATCCCAGAATTTATTACAGCCATTTCTGTGCTTCAGGCTTCATACATTAGTGCCTTTTTTAGCACTGGACATGGGAATAAGTACCTTCTTCTTCATTTTCAGTTGGGAATCTCATCTTATTTCTCAAGTGAATGAATTTCCTAGAAAATTATATAAGTGACACTGTGCTCAGTGGTAGCGCATAGATATACAAGTTCTATTCAGGTTTTCTTGGCTAGAGTTGAATGGGGAAAAAAAAGAAGCCTTGTGGCACTTTGTTTCTGTGCAAAAATCACCATATCAGTAAACCACTGACAAAGGCAGAATAGGATGTTTCTCATCTGGTCGTGTCTTAAGGAAAAGCATTGCATTTTTTTTTCTGGTTTCCTAAAATTTTCCATATTTTTCTTGACATACCACTCTTTCCTAGTCACAAATAAATAGCTGCTATAATCAACAGTATGAAGACTGTGTTGGAAGCTATATCATGTATTCCTAGCACAGTTTTTTTCCCCCCAAAGCTTTTTGATACCAATTCAGCATGGACAGGCGTGGGTGGACTACAATCCGTATCTTCAAAGGAATCCCCCATATCAATAAAATCACAGAGTCCCCAGAGTCCTGCAGCTGATACACATTATCTTATCCTTCCTCAGAACCTTATCCTGGGCTTGAAACCCACCTAAAGCCACCCTAGTCCATTGCCTGCTCTTTTTGGTAGACAAGAGAATAGGTGGTCTCTTTGGAAGAACCTTCCATTTTCTCAGATTGGTCTCTTTTATTCAGTTATCTCTTAGTTACATATTCTACACATTCTCCCCTATTATGGAGTTAAAATAAGACCCATTCAGTGCAGTTCTTTATTTAAGAGAAATTTCAATCCATCAAACTTTAGGGCTAGTTGACAGCTGTAAACCTAGTTAAATATTATGATCAGGTAAATTGTTGCTTTGCCACTGTCAGATTTATTAATTAGGCAATTAATTTTTACCTCAGTGTGTTAATGAAGATCTTATTTTCTAGTTATAAATAAATTCTCACAGTCCTTTAGTAGAGAGTATTCTAGGAGCTCTCTGGCCTATTTTCCTCTGTTGTTAACACAACAGAAAGGCTCTATAGGTGTTATTTACTTTCTCTTTACTTTCTCTATTTTGCCATTTCCTCCCCAATAGATACTTTATATCACATTCTCATTAGACAGCTTCTTGAAAGATTGATTGATTTAGTGTTTATTGAATGTCCACAAATACTAAGGGCAATGTCACTCAAAAAAAAATCTATACAAATCAATACTTATATATGTGTCAGTACTGAAATTCAATAGACTAAAGTTCATATTTGGTGCTTCCATGCAAACTAAACTGGGGACCAACCTATCTTAATTATTAGTTGGAAAAAAAAAATTAGTGCATGGGTGTGTGTGTGTGTGTGTGTATGAGTGTGTGTGTGAACACACACACTCTTTTTTCTTCTAAGCTAGTACTAAACAGAGCCTCAAAAATTAAAGGTAGAACTAGAGAATACAGAGTGGGCTGAGTAGAGCCACAACATAGGACCAGTGAAAAACAATGAAAATAATTGGGATTATTGCACTAATTCTAGAAAAGTAAAGAATGATGATAATATATACAGAGGATGATGACTAAAGGAATGTAAGCTCTTTGAAGATGATGATTTTAAAAAAAATCTGAAAATCTCAAGGGCCTAGTAAAATGCCTCATACATAGTAGGTGTTTAAAAAATATTTATTGGGGTTGGCTAGGTGGTGCAGTGAATAGAGTACCAACCCTGGAGGCAGGAGGAGCTGAGTTCAAATCCAGCCTCAGACACTTAACACTTACTAGCCATGTGACCTTGGGCAAGTCACTTAATCCCAATTGCCCTACACTCCCACCTCCAGAAAGCAAAAAAAAAAATTATTGATCTTAATTGGTTGATTTATTTATTGCTTTATTTATAGCATAAGAAAAATTGAATTAAAGCAGAATTTCATTGAATGATAGAGACAGAAAATATATGAATGAGAATGCAGTCCAACCTCTTCATTTTATACATGAAGAAAATATGAACCAGAGAGAATTAAAGGGAATTAGGAAGAATAGCTGACATACATAGTGCGTGGAATTTTGCAAAACACTTTGCACACGTGATCCCATTTGAGCCTCACATTAAGCCTCTGAAGTCATTACCATTATCCCCCTTTACAGAGGGCTCACCAGAGGTTTAGTGACTGCCCATAGTCACACACCTAGTAATTGCTAGAGGCAAAAATTCTAAGTTCAAGCACAGTTCTCTTTCATAACAATGACTTTCATAGTGATAGCTATAAAATATTGACTTACGATCCTGAGAGATGTTGTGAAATCTGTCTTTATGGAGATCTCTAAAAATAGGATAGATTCTAATCTGTCATCCATGACTTAAGTGAATGGGTCACATGACCTTTGAAGGCCCTGGTACAAACTACTTTTTGGATGTGTAAATTGAACGAGTCATTAAAGAGTTCATAAATGTTATAGTTCTTAGATCTGGGGCTTCCACATTAGACAATTTGTTGTTTTTCACTTAGTTCAAGAGAGATACTTATTTATGTTACTAGAATTTTTATTTGTAATGATGTAGAATTGAACATATGAATGTTATATCTTAATTGTAAGAAGATTGAAAACTAAAATTCCATCTTTATATTACAAGTACTCTAATTTTTGAGTTTTAAAATTGCTAGAAGATCAGAGGAATGATAAAATTCATACAAACTGTTTAAAAGATAGATTCTGCATAAAGAAATTTTATTTTTTCATATAAGTTTGTAATTTATATATGTATAACAATTTCATTGCTATAGATTCAGTTTCTACCATTATAGGTTATGGTTTTCCTTATAATAATAGATGGTTTCATGAGTTGCTGGGGTTAAGTTTAAAAAAAGAAAAACCCGCCTGACAGCCAAAGCTTTGGCCATGAGTCTCTTTGAACTTAGCTAAGGTGGTAATTGGGTAAAAGGAAATATAGTCCACCATAAAGGCTTTGCTGCTTGATAGGACCTAACAAAGCTTTTGCTCTGTTGACATAGTCTTAAAGAGTCCAAGGTTATCTCCATGTCACAATGAGTCACCAGATTTAAGAGTCTCAGTAAAAGAAATAGCTCTATAATTATTATATTACATATTATATAATAATTATTATTTTATATATTACATAATTACTACATATTTCTTTTATGGAAATTCTGTATTTCCTCCAATTTCCTAACATACTTGGAAATAAAATTATGGTACTTGTATTAAATTGAGGATGAATTTGACTATGAAGTAATTAATATGGACTTTAAAATATTTAACAAAGTTTTATTCCTAGATAGAGCCAAGAACAAAGATTCTGCATTCATTCTCATCAAACCTGCTCAGGAAATTCCGTTGTGCACCTAATTTTCAGTTTCTGCCTCTCTAAAGGATTGAAAGATGGATTATAAAATATAATTATAGAAAGAATCTTCTTGTCCTGTTGCTGCATTTATGAAACACATACTATGTATCAGACAATGTTGTAAGGACCAGGGATACAAATATATTAAGGAGGAAGTTCCCTAGCTTCAAGGAGCTTACTTTCTAACAACAGAAGACAACACATCCAGGAATGCTAAAAGCAGGAGAGGAAAGGTGCCTTCTAGGGAACAACCCAGAAAGGCAGGAAAGGAAAAGTTAAGAATCTGGAAATAGGATGAGACAGAGGTGAAGCATGGCTGAGGGTCCTTCCTAAAATGTATAAACTCCCTGAGAATGGAAATTACTTCATTCTATCACTTTGTAACCCCAGAATCTAATCAAATGCATGGCATGTGGTAGGTGATTGATAAATACTTGCTCATTAATTGAAATGATGTTTTAATTAATTCTGAGAAAGATACTATGTAAATATAAAATATTTACATAGTTATTAATTTTCCTATTTTTCATAGTCTTAAAATTAGCAATTAAATTTATAATGTATTGATTCTGAACCTTTGATATTTGCATTTTTAGGGTTCTCTTTACTTTGATGATCAGTATACTTAGCCTGAAACTGTGTTTATATAATATTATTTAAAGAGACCATGTATAGATAATACAATAGAATGAGAAGGACACTTCTCTGTCAGCAACAAAAAGGCACATATATACGTACAAAAAATGTTCAAAGTAGCATCAACAGTAATTTTTTTTAAATATAGAAATAAAGTATGCCCCCCCAAACTGGTGTGATGCTTTGATGAATTGTAGTATTTTTAAAGTCATACAATATTATTATTCAGTAACCATGATACATATGAAGAATTGAAACAGAAGAAGACATGTAAAGTCACGTTGAGTGAAAAAGGAGGCAAATAAGCACTATCCACAATGTCTACAACTACGTAAAGAAAAACAAAACTAAAAGGGATTAAGAGTCAAGTCAAGGGCGAGTGACAATTCTTATACCAAATAATCCTTCCTTTCTCTTAATGATAAGTAAACAACAAAAAAATGGAAAAGAATGTAATGTGTTGATCACTTCATAAAAGTTATGAAACTATGTTTTGTAGAAATAGCTGTTTGAGTATTATGTATTATCTCTTTCATCAAAAGAAATTGTAAAAAAAATTTAAAAACAAAAAAAGTTGAAAAGGCCCACTGGTTAGGATGTTAGTCTTCCAACAACTGCCCTGCACGTATGCCCCTAAATAGCTGTGTGGGAGGGATTGGAAATGTCTAGTTCTCCATCATCTTGGTTGGAGGACTTATCTCTAGATTTCTGAGGGGTTTTTTCTGGCCACATGATACTACAAAAATAGGTTATTTATTTATATAAATGAACCAAAAGTAATAATGGAGCTATGAAAAATACTCATTCCCCCTTATTCACTGATTTGAATAAATGCAATAAACCTTGCTATACCTGAGAAACTTCTAGTAGTCCTAAGCAGAATGTTAAAGCAGGTAGGAACTAGGTGTCATCTGATACCCTAATCACTGCTTTGTTTCTTTTTTTGTAGGGCAAATTTTCATTCTTTCTCTGGACTATATCTATTTTCAGGGAAAGGTAGAGAGTCAGAAAATGAGGGACAGGAGATTCCATACATGTACATACAATATATACATATATATGTATATATGTATATGTGTGTATGAATGCATGTTAATATGTGAATAGTCATTTTAGCCTAAATTCAACAAAGGTTTAAAGAAGAAAGTTCCATTTCAAATGTAGAGCATGACAAAGAGAATACTAAAATTAGAGGGAAAGATAAGTACTAAAATATCAAAAAAAATGCAAACTTCTCTTAATAAATATTACAAAATAAAAGTAATTGAACCAAAGTCTGAAGAAGCATATGATCTTCTGGAATGTCAAGGCAGCAACAACATGATATTCCAGAGTAAATCAAAAGAAACTAAAACCTAAAAGAACAAGTCAGAAGAAAATAAATATCAGCCTGTATGGCCTACACTGGAGAAATAATTAACAGAGTAGAAAAACTTGAATCAACATTGGTAAATGCCTCCAAAGAAGCAAAAGAGAAAACAACATATTTAAAATACACATATAAAAGTGAAAGACAGCCTGGAAAAAAAGAAACAAAAGGCAAAAAATGCTTTAAAAATGTTGTCTATATAAGATACCATTCATTGATCTTGTAGATAAAAAGTGCAGGGACAGTTTGGATGAAAGGACTCTGAGAAGAACATGAGAAATTTAAAAAAAAAACACATGGCAATCACATTTCAGGAAAAAGAACAGGAAAACTGCTCAGAATTTCTGAATTCAGATTTAAGGCAACAACCTGAGAAGTAAAGGGGCTTGCCCAAGGCCGTAATGCTATTTAGCTACAGAGGTAAGACAAGAAACCAAGTGTTCTGACCCAGTCAAGTGCTTTTTCCACTTGATCAGGATGCTTGAGTTCACTCAAAGTTCTCATAATTTAAGAGCTTAATGAATAAGTCTAATTCATGGCATTTAACTCCTCTTTATGGGTAATGCCAAATCTTTTCATTGTAAATGTCCCAATGGACAAAATACAAACACCCCTCAATTAAAAATCTTTAAGTGTGTTACTCTTATTTCAAGTGGTCTTGAACAAGGTGAGATCATACCTCAAACCTTAGTTCCCTAAAAAACATATATCATTACCAGGAGTTAACTTTATGCCTATCTACATGCACTGCTTAGAAGGTCCCTTTTCAAGTATTTGTCATTGTTTACTTATTTGTTTGGAACTGACTGACACATTGGTATTCTTCCTCCCTTGCGAAAATGTTCACATCTCTTATCAGCCTGTATCAAGGCTACAGTCACTGAAACTGGTCAGACTGGTTTTTGTCTTTATTACCAGTGACTTCATTGTTCATCTCCATCCAGCCTTCAAAGCCTCGACTGTATCCTGAGATGATACAGATCAGATGGTGACAGAAGAGAAGCTGCCCGGGTCCTGGGTACATGATGTACGCGTAAGTACTTTGTCATCTTTGCTAAAGTTTATCAATGATGGTAGTAGGTGCCAAAGGCAAAGATGGGATGGTAAATCTTTTCTTGTTGGAAAATGATTCGTGAGACAGATTTCTGTTTTATGTTACAATATTTGAGGTTGAATTTTTAAAGAGATACTTGGGATTGAAATCTCACTGGATGACTTATATTTCTAATTTTTTAATAGAAATAGGTATGAGGTATAATGATATAAGTTCTATTTAACATTCTAAGCATCCAGGAAAGAATTCTTTTTACTTACTTTTAATCTTATTTTTTAATTTAATCTTGATGGGTACTTTGTTGTTAGTATGAAGTTTTATACTTTCAGTAGATTCTACCTATTGAGTGTAGGAAGTTTCAACATATTCTACTTTTGAGAGTCACATTTTTTTTCTAAGAAAAAAATATAAAATATAAAGTATGATTCGTGTTAGTATGATAAAATAAAAAAGGACTAAGTCACTATATTTCATTAAGTTAAAGGACTTAAAGATAAAAACATAAATAATTGGTAAATGGCAAAAAATAATAATCTGAACATAAATTTCATTGTAAAGACAATTTCCAAATGAAAAATTAGTTGATAAAGTTGACATAGTACCACATTTTTCATTGTAGTTACTGCCCACTGATTTCCTTCCTTCCTAACTACCTTTCTTTAACTACATTGTGTTGAATCTCTTTATATATATATGTTCTGTATTAGAATATAAGCTCCATTAGAGTAGGAATTGTTGCATTATTTATATTTCTCCAGCAGGCATTTATTAGGCACTTAATAACTGCTCGTTGATTGACTGATTACTATTACTTTACAAACTAAGAAACAGGTTCTAATCTTGGCTCCTTTCTATCAATGTGACCTTGGGAAAGTGGCTCCACCTCTCTGAGCTTCATTTCCTAAAGTGAGAGGGTCAGACTTGAAGGCTTCTGTCACCTCTCTCTATGTATTATGACAGCTGTCACTATTACATGAGACTGATTTTCTTTTGGCACTGTTACATAGCTATGGAAGTACATTAACCCTTAAGGAAATCCAGGCTGCAGCATTTGCCACAGGATTCAGATTTTGTCAGGAAGAAAAAAAAGCAAAATAATTTCAGCTCTCTAAATGTCTTGGCAACCTGAAAGGATGAACATCCTGACATAAATAACTTATTCTCAAGTGGGGTACTTGGAGAGAAAGAACTATATTCTTCAGTTGGGTCAGCTTCCATTTGCTTATTTTTATTATTAAGAAAGCTTATTAGAAGTTTAATGTGTTAGAAAATACATTTCTTACCAAAAATGTTCTAGAGCAAATATAATTAGCTTCAAACAAAGTAGACACTGATTAAATAGAAGTACAAATAAGATACAAAAAGAACATTGGGACAACCACCAATTCAGTTCAAAGAATCACACTCAATTTTCTTTGGAGGGGCAGAGGGAGCTTCCTGCTTATTTCTTTCCTCAAGAAGGCAAAAGTAATCTTACTTCTAATTCATGTCTCTTCTAATATGCTTTCTGTCTGCTCATGTTCTCTTTCCTTATCTCTGAAGATCTTGTTGTACATAGAGCCCAGAGGCTCAAACAACCTCACCCTTGAACATCTGTCAATGTTTAGTGCCAGGATTCTCAGAGTATCTCTATTCTACTGCAATTGCCCTTATGCAGGCATAACTCTCAAATATAGCTGACCAAGTTATTCCTTTGTTCAAAAATACTGAAGCAAGTAGACCCGGGGTAATAAGGAAGAGAATGCTAGATGTGTGTTCAGTCAGATGCTAATTCAAATTCGGCTCTATCACTTAATAACAGTGTAACTATTGGTAAGGCTCTCTGAATTTCAGTTTCCATAACTCTAAAATGAAGATAATACCTGTATTAATACCTCACAGGGTTGTCATTAGGTTCAAGTCATTAGGTTCACTGCAAACCTTAAAATGCAATATAAACATCAGCAATTGGATACAATTTCAAATCTGCCTGTTATTCAAGGCCCTTAGCAATCTGAACCTACCCTAACAGTTGTATCTCATATTACTTTCCTGCATACATTTTTCATTCCCATCACAATATGCTCACTATCCCCTGTCCTACCCTTCTCCAAAAGTATAATGCTTTTATGTCTTTTTTAAATTTGTTATATCATCCCCTTTCCCAAGAATGGCATATTTCCTTTGCTATTTCTGAGGTCCTATGTAAAAATTGTACCAAATACTACCATCTCTAGAACGTCTTCTCTGCCAACCCAGTCTTTAATGTTCTTCCCATAAAACTTCACATATCACTTTGTTTTCTGTCTGTAATGCAGTTATCATGTAAATTGTATATTTTTATAGATATCTGAGTAGTTATAACTTTAACCAACCTTAAGGTCCTTGAGAGTAGTGGTAGTATATTATCTGAACATCATATCTCCTCCAGAGCATACCAGAATTCTGCCATATTGTACTGACAATTGTATTTTGTTATCATCTGGGTCTTAGAAGACTGGTAAAAGCAAATGAGTTCTACTGAGAAATCTGACCTCATGGGGTTTGGGGTGCACAGTAGGTGGGGTACACATAGAAAGAATCTAGTTCCAAGGTAAATAAGTGAGATGTCTTTCAATTCCGTATCATTTTGTCTTTAAAAATTCATCATGACTATCATTAATCACTATTCCCTACTCCTTTTCCAATATTTGATAGATATAGAAGGTACTCTTTCAGGCCACTGAGAGTCTGGAGTAGTAATATTCCACACTAAATAACTTCATAGCTCTCACTAGAAAAGTGATAGATTAAATGGCACCCTAATGATTAGAAAGGGACAATTCACCACTTTATAAATCACTACTCAGGGACACTATTCAAAGGCTTTAAAAATGTATTTATAAATGATTCCAGGTAGTGTAAGCACAATAATGTCAATTGTATTTGTCAACTGGAAGAGTCAAGAGCGAAATATGGCAAAGATCAAAGACAGAACAGATATAATTATTAAAGGATAAATCACAGAATCGCAGACTCATCTAGGTTAACCCCCTCATTTTCCACAATGGAAATTAAGATTATTGGGCTACTTCCCTAGTTATACACTTTACTCAATAGATCTTGAGAAGAAAAGACCTGATTATGAAAGGGTTTAAAGAGGTGGAATTGGCTGTTTAGATAGCTTGAGATGTATTAAACAAATTACATAAGGATATTATTATTGTTTTGTGAATGAAATTATATTTGGATGATCAATGCTGAGTTAATATCTGGACGATTAAGTATTCTATTTTTTCTTGATCTTAAAAAACCTTTTCAAATCCTTTCCATTTCTTCTGCATTCTTGCAGAGTCTTACTTTCCTCCTTTATTTCTGTTTCTACTATTCTTTTAAGGTGTATTCAACTCTTGTCTAAGCACATTATCTACAATTTTCTTGGCAAATCTTGCTTTAAGATATGTGTGAATATAGTTTCCCATCTTCCTTCATTAAACCTTTTTGTTGATAGCAATAAATCTTTGCTGACTCTTTGCATCGGGACTTGGGAAAGAACATTAAAACCAATAAACAATCCTAGTCAAAGAGTAATTGGATCTTAGAGCCCTAAGAGATCTCAGAAACTATCTAGTTCAAACTACAAGAGAGCAGACTAGAGCTGGTGTATAATTTGTGACACGACATTTTTCTCTGGACATGGCTAAATGAAGGAAGAAGCCTTCATAGGTATGGAATCCATAACTCTGAACTAATTAGCACCAACTAATTCTAACCAGCAAAGATTACTGGCATAGTGAAGACTCTCTAGAAGCCAAGAAAAATCTGAGTGTTTTAGCCTGTTTCTTTGCATATGTAAATTTAAAGAAGGAAAGTAAGAAGAAGGCCCCAGGTAGGGGTGATAGGGATAAATGACTGTGTGAGCTCTAGAAAAATGGAGATTTTCTAGTTCTTTTTGAGTCAAACTTTCATATCATTTCAATATGTAGTTTGAAGAGTTGGGAATTCCTAGAATGTCAAATATACCAATGTTTAAATTTTAAGTGAAAAAATTTAAGGCGTTTGTTTTGATTTTCAGTATTTGGGATAATCTGTATTAATATCTTATTCTATAAATTTTCAGTTGATATTTAAAGTGTTTGAACTCCTTTACCTTCCCTTTAAATTCCCTACTTTTTTTTTTTTTGGTAGATTGGAAGGCTTTTTCTTTTAAGTTTTAGAAACAGGTTAATTTTTCATTGTGTGTTTTTAAAACATCTACCAGATTAATTTTTTTTTCATTCAAAGTCCCCCACCCCCTTTATTTTTAGTACATGTGTTATTTATTTTTATTTTTTCTCAATTATGTGTAATGAAAATTCTAACATTCATTTTTTAAAAGCTTGAGTTCCAACTTCTCTCTCTCCCTTCTTCCTTTCCCCTATCATTGAGAAGGCAAGCAACTTGATGTAGATTATACATGTTCAGTTATGCAAAATATTTCCACATTAGCCATGTTGAAAAAGAAGACGCCGACCAAAAGACATCAAGTTTTAAAAGTATGCTTCAAAATGCATTCAGACTCTCTTAGTTCTTTCTCTGGAATTGGATTTTATTTTCCATAACTCCTTCCGGTCATTGTATAACTGATAATAGTTAAGTCATTCACAATTGATCATCACACAACATTGCCATTACTGTGTACGATGTTCTCCCAGTTCTTTTTGCATCAGTTCACATATATATTTTCAGGTTCTTCTGAAAGCATCCTGCTTGTCACTTTCTATGTTGTGTTGTGTCGTTTTTTCAGTCATAGCCAACTCTTCATGCTGCCATTTGGGGTTTTCTTGGCAAAGATACTGGAGTGGTTTGCCACTTCCCTCTCCAGCTAATTTTACAGATGAGGAAACTGAGGTAAACAGGGTTAAGTGACTTACCCAGGGTTATACACCTAGCATCTAAAGATATATTTGAAATCAGGAAAATTAGTCTTTTTTACTTCAGGCCTGGGTCTCTTTCCACTAGTTATTTGTAGCATCATAGTATTCCATCACAGCCATTCCCCAATTGGTGGGCATCTCCTCCATTTCCAATTCTTTTCCACCACTAAAAGAGTTGCTATAAATGTTTTTGTGCATACAAACTGTTTTCCTTTGTCTTTGATTTCTTTGGGATACAGACCTAGTAGTGGTATTGCTGAGTTGAAAGGTACACATGATTTTATAACCCTTTGGGCATAGTTCCAATTTGTTTTCCAGAATGATTGGATCAGTTCACAACTCCTCCAATAGTGCATCAGTGTCCCTATTTTTCCCCATCCTATCCAACATTTATCATTACCCTTTTCTGTCATATTAGCCATTCTGATCATTGTGAGGTGGTACCTCAGAGTTGTTTTCATTTATATTTCTCTAATCAATAGTGATTTAGAGCATTTTCATATGATTATAAATAGCTTTGATTTCTTATTCTGAAAACTTCCTGTTAATATACTTTGACAAATTATTAATTGGGGAGTGACTTGAGTTCTTATAAATTTGACTCAGTTATGTATTTTGAGAAATAAGGCCTTTATCAGAGAAACTGGCTATAAAATTCCTCCCCTCACCATTTCCTGTTTTCCTTATAATTTTGACTGTATTGGTTTTGTTTGTACAAAATGTTTTTCATTTGTTGTAATCAAAACTATCCATTTTATACCTTGTGATACTCTCTTATCTCTTCTCTGGCAACAAATTCTTTTCCTATCCATCATTCTGACAGGTAAAATATTCCATGCTCCTCTAATTTACTTATGACATAACTCTATGTCTAAATCATGTACCCATTTTGATCTTATCTCAGTGTGTGGTGTAAGCTGTCAGTTTAAATCTAGTTTCTGTCAAATTGTTTTCTAGTCTTCCTAGGGATTTTTTGTCAACTAGTGAGTTCTTGGGTCTTTGAGTTTGTCAAATACTAGATTGCTATGGTCATTTACTACCGTGTTTCATGTACCTCATCTATTCCACTGATCCTCCGATCTATTTTTTAGTTAGTACCAGATTGTTTTTATGATTATTCCTTTGTAATACAGTTGGTGATCTGGTATTGCTACCAGATTATTTTTCACCCCTAAACTTTAACTGTAGACAACTTCTAAACTTTAATCATATTAGCACAACAAAATCATCATACCTTTCGTCAAACCATATGCTTACAGAAAACGTAAATGAATGATTGAATCCTTTCTAGTTCTAATTTTTTATGCCTCAATAATAGTATAATTGTGTGGTAAAGAGGTTGTGTGGTAATGAGAAGGGCTGTGAATTTAGAATCAGAACATTCAGGGATCAGGTTCTGCCATGCAGTTGTCGTAACTTGGGCAACCCCTCTGGGATTAAATTTTCCTTATCTGTAAAATGAAATTTGTAAAATTTCATACATTGCTATCATGAGAATCAAATCCTATTTAGAATGATTATAAAATATCCTGCAAACCTCCAAGTAACACATAAATACCTTCTACTAACTATTACTACTATGATCACAACCACTATCACCACTCCTACTTCTACTTGTACTTCTACTAGCTATTATTATCAATAGTTGGCTTTTTTGTAGCATAGGAATGGTCCTGAGACAAGTCACTATTCTGATATTATTCTTTTATATTTAATGTTCTGAGGATCATTGCATAGGTGGAATAAGAAACTAATTTTTACAGCTGATTAAATATTAAGAAATAAACTTATCTTCTGCAAGTTCACTGAAAGACTCTGACACAAATTTGATAGCATAAAGGATAAACGGATGAATGAATGAAAAGTATTTATTAAGCACTTAATATGTAGAAAATGCCTGGGATATAAATGGAAAAGAAAGCTACTTCCTGAGCACTTCACATTTTAATAGATTGAACCAACATAGAGAGATTTCAGCTACAAATCGGATGGAAAAGTTCATTGGATCTTAGGGTTCAGTACCAAAGCAGATGATAATACATCTTCATTAATGTATTTTCCATTGATTAAATCAAATCCTCTTCTAATGCTGAACCAATATACATTGTCTCATCCAGTCTCCATGATTCTGACTTTTCTGAATTTTGAAAGCTTTTCATTCCATATAGCTTAGAGATTCTGAGTATTTGGCATAGTGACATCTCTTGAAACAGTTGTTCCCAAGTTTTTATGGACCAATGTTATGTCTGGATGATGGTGGACAACACTTCAATTTGTAATAATTCTCTAATTTCAATTTAGTTTATCGGCGGAGTTTTCAAAGATATTGGTGTTAGAAGGATTTTTCAACAATCCGTGAAAGATAATGAGTTTTATATAAATATATAAAATGTGTGTATGTGTTTCTAATTACCAGATCATAGCTTATTAAGTATTAGGCTGGGCTAATTTGTTGCAACTTTCGATGAATGATATTTTTCACATTTTTTACTGTTTCTTTGTACAATCTATACTGATCATTAAATCTCAGTTCCTTAAAGCTAACCCTTCTTTCATTTCTGGTGAGAATTACATACTACTAAATTGCCATCGTCAACTCTTCCAGGTCCATACTGTAATCTCTGTGAGCCAATCATTTGTTAAAGGCTTCTTTGGCAACATTGTCAATAGTGCTGCCTGAGTCAGTCAGCCAATAAGCATTTGTGAAGAGCCTACTATGTATCAGGCACTGTGCTAAACAATGGCAATAGAAAGCAAGGCAAAAGGACAGTACCTATTCTGGAGGAGTTCAGTTTAATGGGGAAGGAAATGTGTAAACAAATATGTTCAGATAAGCAAAATACAGGATAAATTGGAAATAACTGACAAGAAAGCACTAAAATTAAGAGGGATCAACAAAGGTTTCATGTAGAAGATGTGATTTTTTTTTAAAATTTTTTTGGCTTTTTGGAGAGCAGTTGGGGTTAAGTGACTTGCCCAAGGTCACACAGCTAGTTTTTTTGTGTTGTGTCTGAGGCCAGATTTGAATTCAGGTCCTCCTGACTCCAGGGCCAGTGTTCTACTCACTGTGCCACCCAGCCGCCCCTAAGATGTGATTTTAGTTGAGACCTGAAGGAAGCCATGAGTTAGAGATGAGAAGGGAAAGCATTCCAGGTATGGGGGAATAGCCAGAAACCTGGTTATCATGTGCTCTGTGGATGTCTCTCAATATTAATGAAATACTCAACTATCAGATCACCTGACAAATAGCAAATGAAAGCAGCATTAAATAACCTTTAGAAATACCTGAAATTATTAGTGCAGATTGTATATGATATATGGATTTTGTCTCATTTTGAAAAATAGGACAAAATAGCTCTGCAGCACCAGTAGATGAGATGATGCAAAATAAGTTACTAGGGACAATAAGCTGATAATAAAACATTACAATTACATCATCATTGTGAGGCTACCTATACAAGAAGCAGTTGCTGAAAAATGCAATCAACCACTTGTTTACTCTATAAGTTATTAAGCAACTACTTTGTGCTCATCTGCTCCATACCTACTACAATTATCCAATCAGTTTATGTGTGAGATTAGTGTGAAAATGCATAAGCTGAACACATGTATTAGGACTTTTGATGCAATATTACAGTGTAAGTCCTAAGAGACCAAGTGTTAACTTATTCCTATATACTTTCCCACACAATACAACCCATAATCAGGTTAGGTCTTCAGACCCTAAGGGAGTTGTAGAGACCAGAGTTGAGGCACTTCATGGTTCAATAAGCCATGGGCTGCCCAATTTTAGGACACCAAGTGCATTACTCCAGTGCTTGGATGGTTTGGGGCTGACAGTTGCTTTCTGTTGGCAATGTGTGACTCAGTACAGAAGGCCTTGGTTGCTTTGGAAATAAGGCAAAATTGCCTTATTTATTGCTGAGCAAGAAGGACTGATATCCCAAAGGACCTTTGAAAAAAGGAGTGGTTCTGCCCTTGCCCCTCTTCTTCCTTTGACTAAACATGTGACACATACTACATCCATTGAGGGCTGAGATGAAAGGGATGCTTTCTCTCTCACTCCAGCAGAAATATCAAACTGTGACCACATACCAGCTAAAGTACTAGCCTTGCTTAGGTGATCCTTAAACTGGATTAGGGGCTGTGTCTACTAAGTTGGTTATTTCCAATCAATCAATTAATCAATCAATTGACCAATCAATCAATATTTATTAAGCACCAGAGCCAGGCACTGTGTTAAGCACTGGGGATACAGAAATAGGCAAAAGCTCTTTGTAAACTAGAACCCATTAGATCGAAAACTCCCTTCAAGAATCCTACAACCTAGTGGAAGGAGTTTACAATCTAAAGCAAAGGGGCACCTTAGTGAGAAGAGAAAGAGCACAAAGCTTCTGGCCCTGGGGCCTAGCACTAATTTTAATTAGTACGAAGGGTTTGGTACATTAATATAGCTTCTTCCCTGCAACTTTACTGAGAATTATTTTCCTCTAGGTTAGAGCATGCTATTCTTTCTCATTATTCCCCTGTTTTCTCTCTTCTCCCTGTTATCTCAACTCATGCCCCCTATAATCACTTTGCTCTTCTTACCATCCCTCCTTTTAACATATCTCCTCCCTTCTCTTCATCTTCAGGCCCTGGCTAACTCTATTATGGCTATTTCTAAACTTGCCAAGATACTTTCTTTTTGTGAGATTCTGCTCTCCAGACTATTGACTTTTCCTGGTACCATCATTTAAGGAAGGATGTCAGCGGTGCCTCACCTCATTCAAATTTGGACTCGCTTTCTGGACCTTTTCTCCTTCTCTTTGAAATATGCCTTCCTTTTTACTTCTGCCTTACTTTCCCCTACTCTTTTCCCTGACCACCCCTCTCCCCCAGCTTTCCTATTTCCATTATCTTTCCTCAATAGAATGTAAGATACTTGAGGGTAGGCACTGCCTTGTTTGTTTACATTTGTTTTTCCAATGCTTAGCACAGTGCCTGGTACATAATAAATATTAACAAACAAAATTTATATGTATGAATTTTCTAGCTCCTCCTTCTCCCTTTTTGCCTTTTACTGTATTCTGTATTTAAATATTTTTCTTCTTTGTTTTTGCTTTCTTAGTTATTTTCCTCATCTTTGACTTAATTCATGTTCATATAGTTCTTTTTGCCACTATTAATATCTTTTTCCCTTCCTCCTTTATTTTCTGTATTTTCTTCTTTATCATATTTTGTCTCCATATTTTTCTATTTGTGTTTTCCTTATTATTTGACTTCTTTTTCTTATAGTTCTACCATGTGACAGCAGCATGTTAGTAAGTGCTGACTCAGTCCTAGCTAGAGTACAGCACACCCAGTTACCAAGTTGGTGCAGGAATTTTGCGAAAGTCTTTCTCTGGTTGGCATTGGTTTCTAAAACTAGAACCAATACTGCATATATATGTATACACAGGGTAGTTTATCAACAAGATATAAACAATTCAACAATTATATTTCAACATCTATAAGTAGACGTACTACTTAATAATCCGCTTTTTTTGCTTTTTTTTTTTTTTTTTTTGCATTTTGGAGGGCAATTAGGGCTAAGCGACTTGCCCAAAGTCACAGGGCTAGTTAAGTGTGTCAAGTGTCTGAGGTCAGATTTAAACTCAGGCCCTCCTGACTCCAGGGCCAGTGCTCTACTCACTGTGCCACCTAGCCACTCCAATAATACACTTTCTGGGGGCAAAAACATAAATTAGACAAATGTTTAAATTTAATCTGCATTTTTCATCATTTTTCATCACTCTCTTAAGTCTAGATAAGCAGCAAAACAATAAATCAAGTCCTGATTTATAATATTTGCTTATTTTCAAAGTGTCAATTTTTACACTTTAAATTTAACAATATGAATTGACCCTCTGTTCTGAACTGGCTTCACACTCATGCTTAGGGTACGCTAGAATTTAAAGGCTTAAGAACCACATCATTTAACATTTTCAGTAATAGCACTAAAGCCATAGTTTCAGATAAAGTTAAATTAGTGAATAGTTTGTTTTGGGCAAAACTAGTTTAAATTTTTTTCTTTTTTTTTTTAAATTTATTTAGGGTTTTTTTTTTTAAAACGTTGCTCATGTTGTCTCTTCATGGACAAGTAACAACTTTGTTTCCAAGCTTTTTCTTGTGTCCTTCGTTCCTTGTCTTAGAAGGGATATCAATAAGTCACTAATTATTCAAGATCAATGAGTCTCTCCATTTTGTTTTTCTTTGAGTCAATTTACTTAAGATTATTTGATGAGGCACCTTCTTTCTCATGTTTCCTTCTAGTATTGAAGCCAGCTTGAGAATCACGTGTATCAGTTATCTTGTAAAGTATAAGGAAAGTGAGAGTATCATTCTGCATGTATGATTGCTACAAATTTTAGCAGTATAATATTCAGCTTTATTTTAGCTGAAAGTCATAAAACCTTCTAAGACATAGCTCAAAATGTTATCAGAATTGAATAGAAACTCTTCTTTGTATTCTACCTCTTTTTTGAGGCTACAGACCCAATACATGGGACTAGTCTTCACTTGCAAATATGACTATTTACAAATCATTGTAAATGAGTATGCATGTTAATTTGTTTTTCTATTAGCAGTGATGGATTTATGCAGGTTCATCTTGCCCAGTTCTCCTTATGACCTTTTCTTTGTCAAGAAATTAACCAAGTTTACAACTTCAATCTAGAGCATTATATGAAAAAAGAGAATATTAGTATTCCTTTTTATGAGAATGGATGAAATCTTAGTGATGTTTACAACATATAGGTGGTTAAGGCATTGCTGCCTATTCTTTGGCAATTATTCATATTTTTCTCCCTAGTACAATATAAATTCCATGAGACAAGGAAGAATTTTGGTTTTTGCCTTGATATGCCTAACACTTAGTACAATGACTGGGATGTAGTAGGTATTTAATAAATAAGTTGGTTGAACAGAGCAAAGGTCTATTTATGTCCACATAGAATCAAGCCTGGGATCTTGGCCATTGTTAATTCTGAGCACTAGCTAACTGACTTAACCAGGCACTGACAGATAAACCGTGAATTTCAAGTGGCACTTGCATTTTACATTACACAAGATTTGCTTATCTCTATAACAGAATATCACTCTTCATCTTATTTAACTACTGGGTTTAGGGCCACTATATTCTTATTCCATTGTATTTATTCAACAAATTTAATAACACAAGGCACACTTAAGATCTGATGACCACCTTGGATTACATATGATCTATAGAGTAAGAGAAAGAAATTATATTAAAAATAAAGATCTTTCCCACCTCATGCTTTTGCTCATACTATTTCTCTTTGCTTATAATGTGCTACTCTCCACATACTGATTTAAAGTCCAATTCAAATACTCTTTCCTACAGGAAACTTTCCATTATACACCCCCCACCCTGTGTGGTAGTGAACTCCATTCTTTCATATCTCATGAAGCATTTTTCAAGTCTCTAATGTACTTGTTACATCAGAAAGTATTTAATTTAGTTGTTAGTTTAATACAATTTGAAAAGTATTCAATCAACATCTAATACGTACTTAGCTCCTTAATCTTTGTGGAGGAAAACTAGACCTGATTCAGTATCACATCCAGTTTTATACTTGAAAACTGGACAGTCTACAGGGAAGCAGTATGACATCATAGAAAGAGTGCTGGGCTTGTAATAACAGACTAACAGGTTCAAATCTGAGCTCTTTCACGTAATACCTGTATGCTTTTGGGCAAGTCACTTAACCTCAAAGACCCTTAGTTTCTTATTCCTAAAATAAGTTGACTAGATTAAAAAATTTAGTGTAAGAGCCCTTCCAGCCCCAAACCTATGAGCCCAATGGGATCCTATGAAATATTGAGAAGGAAAAACCCAAGGTCCTGAAACTGTTCAACCTTCAATATTTTCCTGCTGAGCTATTCACTTTCAACGCTGTTTAGTGACCTTTTAGAAATGTAGCATATTAGGATTCTGGGCCATGCTAATTTTGTTTATTTAATATGCAAATCAAATTAGTTTTAAATGAGAACATTGTTGATCTTTTTAATGCGGAGTGTTTGAAATGCTTTAATCACAGCTCCTCCCTCTGAACTAGATTGTGCAACAGACATCTTTAAATAGTCATCTCAACCAATCACAGGGTCAGCTGAGAGCAGAGGGCATCAGCATTTAACCTAGAGATTCCATTCCTCAATGAGAAGCAGCAGCTGGTGACAGCAGCATGTTAGTAAGCGCTGACTCAGTGCTAGCTAGAGCTCAGCACACCCAGTTACTGAGTTGGTGCAGGATTTTTGCCAAAGTCTTTCTCTGGTTGGCATTGGTTTCTAAAACTAGAACCAATACTGTGTATATATGTATACACAGGGTAGTTTATCAACAAAATATAAACAATTCAACAAATGTTCTCATTGTGACATTGGGGATAGAGCCAGCCCTCAGAGGTAGGAAGACAAAGATTCAAGTAAGATGTACTTTAGACACATACTGGTTGTGTGAGACTGGGCAAGGCACTTGATCCTGGGACATGGATCCCAGGCAATTCTCACAAACTAGATAGTCTAGAAAAACTCTTTATCTGCTTTGGGGGAAGAAGATTTAGCAATTAACAGATCATTGGCAACTTTGGAGAAAAGGATTTTAGTTGAATGATGATGGAGGACCCTTGATAGCAATGGTCTGAAGAGTGAGAAGAGAAAAGGTAGACAATGCACAGAGGCAAATTTTTTTAAAAATTTAAGTGTTAATGTGTTAGCCCATAGTCTAATGTAATCCACATCCATTTAAAGCTTGACTCTAAAACCTCTTCTTGCCATAATTACAAAATAAATAACTCATGTAGGGATTGTAGGTTTAATGGAAGGGGTATTTTGGAGTTGGCACACTCTCAAGTCTCCTCAAATCATATCACTTTGGCTGAACACTTGGCATTTGTTTTTTCATTGTTTTCCATCATGCCCAACCCTTTGTGACCACATTTGGGGTTTTCTTAGCAAAGACACTGGAGTGGTTTGCCATTGCCTTCTCTAGAGGAAACTGAGGCAAACAGGGTTAAGTGGAATCACACAATGAGTGTCTGAGGCCAGACGAATTCAGGAAGATGTATCTTCCTGACTTCAAGTCAGCACTCTATCCACTACACCCCAACTACTTGGCAACCATCTGGTTAATGGTGAGCAAACAGAGCCACCAAAAGGAACTGAGAAGAGAATTATAATGAAATAGTTATTTAGAAGCAAGATCTATGAAGACTTATCTACTGATGTTTCATTCCAATATCTCTCTATAGGTTAAAAAAAAGATGTTAGCTCCTTGAGGACAGTAGCTATCATTTCGTTTTGTCTTTGGTTTCCTAGTGCCTAGTACATAGTAGGTACTTAACACACGCTGATTAGTTTGGATTGGATCCCCAATGCCCTTTATTCACAACAAGTGGTGGCTCAGCATAGTGGATAGAGAGCCAGCCTCAGAATTAGAATGAACTGGGTTTCAATTCTGCTTTTAACACCTAACTATATAATTGGGTTCAATTTAGTCAACCTCTCGATGCCTGAAGAAGCTCTCTAAAATTAGATGCTTCTCAGAGACAAAGTTCCAGTCTGCACTTATTTAGACATATTTGTTCATTTTTCATTAATTTTTATATAAAAGTCATATTAGTAGTTTTTGTTAAAGTCATTCTTTTGAGGTTATATTCTACCTTCCTATCATTTCAAAGATGATTATGTATTATCTAACTAGCATTACTCCATATTCATTTCCACAAAAGTAGCTTATAAACAGGCATTATATTTGAAAGGTAATATACTATAGTCTAAAACATGCTACACTTGAAGTAAAGAGAGTCAGGTTCAAATCCTGACATTTCTAGTTGTCCATCATGATATTTAAACATTTCACACCTTGGTTTTCTCTCCTGTAAAATAGGAATAAATACTCTTTCACAATCTGCCTCAAAGGGTTGTTGTGAGAAAAGCATGTCATAAGCTAAACATGATATGAAGCATGATATGAATGTACTCTTATTGCGATTATGCCTTCTATTTTTCAAGGAATCATTGCCAATATTCAAAAGGAGATTAATAGAAAAATACCCAACAGAATAACTTGAAAGTTAGTGCAAGATATGTGATAGTGAACGGATATATGAGTAGAATATCCTTTTCTGCATTAGCTTTTCCATAAAATTCTCAAGAGTCAGGAATCAAATTACATAGTATCATAGCAGGATGTCACAGACCATCAAAAGGATTACAAATGTTTTTCTTTTTCATACAACACTCTAGATTGAAGTTGTTAACCTGCCTACTCTCTCGACTAAATTTCTTTTTATACATAAGGGAACAGAGACCTCAAGGAAGCCAAGTGATTTCCTCAAATTCACACAGATAATAAGACTCTAACTCTAGTTTCCTAAATTCTCACTTGGTCCCGCAGTAGAGGTTGGATCAACCCTACCACTCTCAAACACCCACTGTTCAGAGGACAGAATAGACATACAGGAGGTGTTCTGTGCAGGGTCATAAACCTCTCTTGTGTTGACTTTGAGCAGGCCAGATATCTGGCTCTACTTCTTTGCATCTTCTTTGTGACTCCTGGCCTTGTGGGTGTGGTAGACTAACCAGATGACTACAGTTGTTAGCATTAAATGCCATTGATGCAGAATTGCTGGAATTGCTACTTAAGACAGAGGCCAGCACAGCAAAATCTACCACGTGAAGGTCAGGTACAATCAGTAAATGGGGTATTATCTTATATGTCCATTGGCCTTACAGATCTCTGATCTGTATCTGCCTGATACATGGTACTCAGTTTGAAAGGGTCTTTATTAAGTACTTAGTATGTACCAAATGTTGTGCTTAGTACTGAGAATACAAATGCAAACCAAATAAGATAGTCTTTATCTTCCAGGAGCTTATCCCCTAATGGAGAGAAGACAATACATAAAAGTCAAATGGAGGTGAGGGGGTGGAGAGAAGAGAACCTATGTAAGATCAAGGTTGTTGGAGAGGAGGTGGATAAGTCCAGAGTGTGAGGTGAAGAACTCTGAGTGAAGGGAATAGAGATGACCTGGATACCTCATTAAATGATTGTCTGAGCCAGGGAGGAGAAGGCTGTAGGGATGGAGGCATATTGACTGATTGAGTGATCTGACTCTGATTACTGGGGTTATACAGTTTACTAGCATTGAGTGTAGCCATCTTTCACGATTGTAAGATTCTCTTGGCTCCACCCCATAGGTGAGAGTGACTGTTTTTCCTTCCTTTGAGAGCCTTGCTTAAGATAGTTTTGTCTCCTACATGTTTATTAGAGACCAGGATTCTATTAATGGAACCTGCAGAATTGTGTGCACTGAGTTCAGTGGTTCTCTAGGGGTAGTATTATGTTAGTGAACCCACCACAACAGTAGTTTATGAAGCTTATAGACTCTCCTAAAGCAGATAGATTGAGATTCTACCTTAACTTGTGAATGAACAGGTGTTGGATGAGGAAAACAGTGAAGTGTGACAGCTGCATTTTGAAAAATTTTATTCATTTAGTTATCAGTGTATTGTATTCATTTGTTTACTTAAACTAGTTAAATACAGATCTAGGTTGGGTACTGTAATGAATGGGTTTTTTAAACTATGATGAAAACTGTTTATGGATTATTATAGAAAGGCAAATTATTTAAATAAACTGAATTATTTATTTATCGGTCAAGATTCAAGAGAAAAAGGAATGGGAACTGGCAAGGAGGAAACAGAAACAAGAACAGATATTAATAGAGAGAGACAACAGTACAGAGACAGGGCTAGGGACAGAGACAGAGAAAAACAGGGTCACAGACCAAAGTACAGACAGAGAGAATTATATCCAACATATTCCCATCTGTTTCTTGGGGTCTTCAAATTCAAATCTGGAAGAAACCTTAGAAGTGAAGTCTAATCTCAAGTTATTAATGAAGAAATTGAAACGCAGAAATGAAGTGACAATGAAGAACATAATGAATTAAGTAGTGGAGTCAGCTTTTGAACTCAG
>CM053601.1:63682710-63700941 GCA_028646575.1 Pseudocheirus occidentalis | reverse complement strand
TCACAGACCAAAGTACAGACAGAGAGAATTATATCCAACATATTCCCATCTGTTTCTTGGGGTCTTCAAATTCAAATCTGGAAGAAACCTTAGAAGTGAAGTCTAATCTCAAGTTATTAATGAAGAAATTGAAACGCAGAAATGAAGTGACAATGAAGAACATAATGAATTAAGTAGTGGAGTCAGCTTTTGAACTCAGGGCCTTGATTCCAAATCCAAGGTGTGTTTCATTCCAGAGATGTAATTCATACAATTTCTTTCTGTTTCAAAAATTTTGCTAAAAATCCTCAACTCAATAATTTTGTCACTGTAGCATGTATCTCAGACGTCAGATTATTCCACCTGTCAAAATAGACCCATCATTAGCCAAAGAAGGTATATGTAGAGAGTTGTATGTGAAATGATGGATCCACCTGCTCTGTTTCTGGTAGATAATATATTTAACTTACTTGTGATATTACTGCAGGTCCTAATAACTATAGGACCTTAGAATCTTCGATTTAGGACTGCAAGGGAATTCCCAAGTTGTTTTCATTCAATATTTGAGGTCTACAAATGACCTATAAATGGATAAAGAGATTAAAAGGTATTGGTTTAGTCATGTTTTCACCCTAGTTTCAATTCCAAGAGCAAGCTAGTTTTGTATATCCTATAAACTGCCTCACAGGAGGCTTGGGGATACTTCTATTTATTCATGCTTTGGAACCTTAAAAGAAACACAGTTAGTTTAAAAAACTGCAATTTTAGAAAGTATGAAGTCCTATGACCTTCCTACAAAGGTCTTTGTTCAATTGCAATACTCTGACTTTTCTATTGCCTTTGACAGTAGATCACCTTTTTCTTGACACTCTAGAAATTCATGGCACCACCCTCTGCAGGTTCTCCTTCTACTGTTCTGACCACTCTTCCTTCTCCTTTGCCAGCTCTTTATTCATGGCACGTCTTTTAACCATGGGTGCCCCCTAGCTCTGTCCTAGACTCTTTTCTCTTTTCCTTTTATGTAAGTTGGAGATCTCATCAGCTCCCTTAGGTTCAGTTATTATCTTTATGTAGATATTTCTAAAATCTACATATCTGGGGTGGCTAGGTGGAGCAGTGAATAGAGAACTGGCCCTGGAGTCAGGAGGACCTGAATTCAAATCCAGCCTCAGGCACTTAACACTTACCTACTAGCCGGGACCTTGGGCAAGTCACAACCCCAATTTCCCTGCCTTCCCCCCTCCAAAAAGCAAAAATAAAATAAAATAAAATAAAATAAAATAAAATGAGAAAAGAAATGTTAAAGAAGAAGTGTTTTAAAAATAAATAAATAAAATCCGACATATCTAATCCTTTTATCTCTCCTAAGCTACAAATTCAACACTTTTGAACACCTCAAACTAGATGGTGCATAGGCATATCAAACTCAACATGTCCAAAACAGACTCCATTCTCTTTTCCCTCCAATTCTTCCCTCTTCTGAAATTCCCTGTTACTGTTAAGAGCACCTCTGCCCTCCCAATCATCCAGACCTCGAACCTCAATGTCATCACTCTTGTTCAGAACACATATCCACTCCATTGCTAAATCTTGTCATTTCTACCTTCATAACAAGGTTCACATGTGTTTCTTTTTCTTCACTCACAGAGCCACAGCCTTAGTTTGGACCCTCAACACCTTCTGTCTAGACTATTATAATCACTTTCTAACTGATCTTTTTGTCTCCTGTTTCTCCCCATTTCAGTCCATCCTCTACTCCATCACCAGTGTTATTTTTTCGAAAGCATAGGTGTGACTGCTTAATGGGATCCAGCCTACTTAATCCTGTTCCCCATGCCTAGAATAGTCTGCCCCTTCACTTATACCTCTTAGTCTCTCTTTAAGAAAACTAGCCTTCTTCAAGACTCAGTTCAAATACTGCTTTCTGCATGAGAGCTTTCCTGGTTCCTCTCCCCACTGGTCCTGCTCCCAGCTACTAATACCTTCTCCTTTCAGATGACCTGGCCCTATTCTGTACATATCCTCTATGTACCTAGATATTTATATGCTATCTCCTTCATTAGAACATATGCCCTTGAGGGACAGTTGTTCCCCCTTTTTCTTTGCATCCCACATTGCCTGGTACATCTGATCATGACACCACAGGGTGATCTTGCTATAGTAATAAAGGGGGAAAGAGAAGGAAGGAAGCCGAGTGAAAGTAAAGTTCTGATATCTGTTGTTGTTCAGTTGTTTTTAGTTCCCTAGGCATGGGGAACAGTCAAGGGCATATAAGGAGGCCAGTCTGCATAGAGTGTATCATAGAATGTATAGAAGGAAGCAACCTGTAAGGAAGAGGGAAAAGTAGGAAGGAGCCAGATTGCAAAAAGTTTTAAATGCCAAAGGAGTTAATGTTTGATTCTAGAGGTAAAAGGATCCCTGTACCAAGGAGGAGATTCCACGAGCAAGATAATAGTTGTTTGTCTTTTTCAAAGAGGTCATATGACCTAAAGCACGAAGATGGATATTATACCTAGAGTTTATAATTTGGTCTGGGGTTACTTTTACATTATGTTCATTTAACTACTGCTAAACCATTTATATTGCCTATTGCTGGCAACACTGTATTTATCTATACTGTTTATCTATATCTATATCTGCAAAATGAGAGAGTTGAACGAAGTGATCTTTTTCAAATCCAAAGCTATGATCCAACGAACTGAGATTCGTTGTGTCTCTTTTTAAAGCAGTTATGTTTAACATCATGTTGCTTTAAATGGTCTAATTCAAATCCATTTCAATAGGCCACCTATATTTTATGTAAAAATGGGGTCCCTTTTCAATTGATTTCCTTAAAAACTTCCCATTCCTTTTGCAATGGGATGTTTTAGTTGTGACCCCATTTGGGGTTTTCTTGGCAAAGATACTGGAATGGCTTGCTATATCCTTTTCCAGATTGTTCTACAGATGAGTAACTGAGGAAAATAGGGTTTAGTGATTTTCCCAGGCTCTTCACACAGCTAATAAATGTCTGAGGCTGGATTTGATCAAGATGAGTTTTCCTGACTGAGCCTAAGATTCTACCCACCGGGCCACCCAGCTGCCCCTGATATCTAAGGGTAGAGTAAAGAATATCTCCTGCTCTGTGTTACAAAAGTATGCTAGATAAACTATAGAAGCTTTTCAGTGGCTCATTCATTGGTTTACCTTTTTAAATAAGGCAAGGAGGTCACCTGTACTTAGGATTGCTCAGCCTTATTTCCACTATGCCTTTAAAGTAAACATATGATCTATGAGTTTAGATGGATTGATAAAAAGCAAGAAAACAAGCAGACATTCAAAACACAAGCTGATGGAGCAACCAATATATTATTGTTTTTGGTCTCTGCCTCCTTTGAATTTCTCTCTTTAAAAAAAAATAATTCTCTTTTTAGACGTTTTCTTTGTCACACTTGGTAAAGCATGGGAAGGGTAAAAAAAAATTACTAAAATTGAGGAAGAGAAATAATAATGATGATGACTGATATTTCAACAGTGCTTTAAGATTTATAAAACACTTTCTGTACTCTCTCATTTAATCTTTACAATCATCCTGTGAGGTTCTTATTATTCCCATTTACAGATGAGAAAACTGATAAAGGCTAGGTGACTTGCCCAGAATCAAATAACTAATATGTATATCTGAGGCAGAATTTGAATCCAGGTCTTCTCAATTCTGAGTCCATTCTTCTAGCAACTGTAATAAAACATGCATTGTAAAATTAAAAGGAAGAAGTACATCAAAAGAAAAAGGTCATGTGAATTTGTGTGAACTTAACATTTAAGTGCCTTAGGCAATGCTTCAGACTAAATTTCAGAGAAAGTGTCAGTGTGCATTAGGAAAATGAGCACCCCATATAATAAAATCATAAATCCATTCCCTATCCTAATCCTATTTTTTTGGTTAATCTACCAATTTCATGCTATTTATGGAAAAGATTTTATATTATTAGATATAAACTTTATAGCTTCTTATCCACTCTAAATAAAAGAATAAGAGTTAAGTGTTTTGGAGTTATTGCTGAGTAGATGGTTCACTTTCATTTTAACATCTTATACTTTCATCCCACTGTATCCCAGACTGAGAAAAGGAGAGTCAAGTCACAAGGTGATCAGGGGAAAAGAGTGTATAAAAGCATGGGGGTGTTAAGTGTGCACGTTTACTTTATGAGTGCTAGACTTGGAATCAGGAAGATCGGAGTTTGAATCCTGCTTTAGACACTTATAATGTCTGGGTAATATCAAGCAGGTCATTTAACCTCATTCAGGCTCAGCTTCTCTGACAATAATAGAACCTATCTCACAGCTGTGCAATTCACTTAATCTATCTTATCCTCAGTTTCTTCATTTCTAAAATATGGATAATAGCAGTACCTACCTCACAGCATTGTTGTGAGGATCAAATGACATAGCATTTATAGCGCCCTGAAAACTTTAAATTGCTATATAAATACTAACAATCATCAATATTATCATTATAATTATTATAATCATAACTACATGATATCAATTATGCACATGATATAATGTAAAACACGTTTCCATATTAGCCATGTTGCAAAAAAAAGTAAAGGAAGTGAAAAATTATATTTCAATTTACACTAAAGTTTATCAGTTCTTTCTCTGTAGTTGGATAACATTATTTATCATGAGTCCTTTGGGAATTGTCTTGGATCATTGTTTTGATCAAGTGGTTATTAAGTTTTTCATAGTTGATCATCATTACAATATTGCTGATATTGTGTTCAATGATCTCCTTGTTCTGTCTACTTCACTCTGTATCCATTTATAAAGTTCTTCCCAAGTTTTTCTGAAAATGTTACCCTAATTATTTCTTATAGCACAAAAGCATTCCATCACATTCATATACAATAACTTGTTTAGCCATTCTCTAATTCATGGGCATCCATTCAATTTCTAATTCTTTGCCACCAGAAAAAGAGTGACTATAAATATTTTTGCACAAATAGGTCATTTTCCCTTTCTTTTATCTCTTTGGGATATAGACCTAGTAGTGGCATTGCTGAGTCAAAGGGTATGTAAAGTTTTATAACATTTATCCTTTCCCTTTTCTGTTATATTAGCTTATCTGACAGATGTGAAGGGGTACCTTGGAGTTGTTTTAATTTGCATTTCTCTAATCAATAGTGACTTAGAGCATTTTTTCACATGACTATAGATAGCTTTGATTTCTTCTGAAAGTTCATATCCTTTGACTATTTATTATTTGGGTAATGACTCCTGTTTTTATAAATTTGAATCAGTTTCCTAATACATCTGAGAAATGCCCTTTTTGCCTCTTGCTTCCCTCTAATACAGAACAAAAGTCTTTCCCCTCAAGATTCTCCTGGGCCTGAAAAATCCTGATTATTTCACTGTTGGTCACCAGTGTCTGAATTGGCTTGTACTGTTATACATATCCCCATAGGACATGACTTCCACCAGTTACAAAATATTTCTTGTTATCTATATTTCATCTATTTTCATCCAACCTCAAAGCACTTCAATCCAAAATTAATTTAAGAACTTGTTTACCTTTACTTTGCACTTTTGATTGATTGATTAAGTTGAGTAGTCAGAATCCTCTGTTTAATTGAAGTGGGTTAAGTATCCTCTTTGTGTATGCAAATACATTTTTAAGTAGGTTGTTAATCAGATCTCTACATTAAAGATCTACCTCATCATTATGCATAGGTGACCATGGTTTCTTGGGGATTTCGCCAGTACAACATAAGCTCTGAGAGGTCTTAACCAATCAGAAGTTTCAAATGTGGTTCTGGAAAAGGACTTTGTATCATTAGAAGATAAGAAAGGTTCATCACCAAAAAATTGGTCATAGAATGATCAATAAAAATGTTTTTAAGTTTTTGATCACAATAATTTATTAAACTATCTCCTAAACCAAAGCAAAGAGCTTTCTGTATTGGTAAAGAGAGTATTAGCAGAAATGAAATGGCACACCGCTGAAGTACTGAAAAAAATGTTAACTAGAATGAATATATGACAGTAATAACTAATAATAAACATAGACATTCTAATAAATGGTAACTGATTTGCACCTATATCTAAGACTGTTCCTAAATAGAAGTTCAAATGGGCATCAGATGACTGTGCAGAGGGCCAAATCTGTTCAGAACCTGATAGGAAGCTGTTCCATTTGGATGAAAATTTCCCTCAGGGCTATTCTAGTAGGATATCCAATTATTAGACTTAGGGCTATTCCATTAGGACACCTAATTATTAGACTTAGGGCTATTCCATTAGGACAACTAATTATTAGACTTAGGGCTATTCTAGTAAGACACCTAATTAATAGACCTACTAATGTGTCAAGTAGAAGAGTACCCTGCAGCTAGATTAGATTTTGATTCTTTTCATTTCTCAGGTATTGGGAACAGACAGATCTAAATAAACCTGATCTTTTATAATAGCAGTTATTGGATGGATTTACCTTTACATAGACTGAATTGTTTCTGGATACACTTTTGCTGCTTATTTCCTGTGTGAAAATGGGAAAGTCACACTTTTGGGGCCTTAGTCTCCTCATCTGTCAAAGGAGGGGCTTGAACTAGTTATTGTCTATGGTTTGTTCCAGTACTAAGTCCTAGGAATGTGCAGAACCAGGATTTAAAAAAATATATGAAATTAGTTCTGTGCTATTATTGCAAGGATGACCTGACTCATAATCAGGTCTTCTGATTTTAAGGATGCTCCTGAGGTAATCTTTCTGTAAACCTGATACCTAGACCCTGAGCTCCTATCAGTTATCAGTGTGCATTTCTGATTCAATGTTTCCAAACCTTATATATATTTTAATTCCTGAAGGCCCAGGCTCTTATGATAAATTCAGCTTTCTGACTTTTGGAGGCACATTTCTCCCATTCAAAAGGACAAAATACAAATTCTATTGTTTTACATTTAAAACCCTTCATATTCTATATTAATCCATTTTTTCCAGGTGATTACAAATGACTGCCCCCCCCCTTATTTGTTATTCCCCAAACCAGTTTTGACATTCCAAATTCCTAGTCCTATGTCCACATCTTTCCACAGGCTGTTTCATGCATTGAAAGCTCTCCCTACTCACCTATGCTTTTAAAAACCCCTAGTCCCTTTAAGGCTCTTCCCAAATGACCCCTCTATAAGAAGGCTTTTTTGGTTATCACAGTTTTTGGAAATTCCCAATTACTTGACATTTATTTTGTGTGAATTTTTTGCATTTAAGTATCTTGGTATATGTTGTAACCCCTCCTATAAAATTTAAGTTCTTTTGAGGGCAGAAATTGCTGCATTATTGCATCCTCAGGACCTATCGCTAAGTAAGCACTTATTGTTTAATTGAATTCCTGATATTAAAAACAAAATCAAGACCATAAACTATTTCATTAAAAGTGACCTCTTTTAGCATGTTTCAGGCAGTGGTCCTGCATAGGTACATTGAGAGGCACTAGAAAAATGGGGGAAAGTATTACATTTGAATGCATAATAATAGCTGAGAGTTATGGAGTGTTTAAGCACTTTGCAAAGCACTTTTTATACCTTAAGCCATTGGATCAGTGATAGCTGTTGTTGGTGTTGTTGTTGTTGCTTATCTTTCATTCTTGAAGATGACCATGACATCAGTGAGAGAATGCCATGACATACAAGTGACTTGGATTTAAATGAGGAAGGGCTGTGCATTGCCACCAGCCTCACTTTTACCTCCAGACCCATCTGGGTCCTGTAGCAAGACATAGATCAGGAAGACTGGATATGGCCCAGGATGCAGTGGGAGACCTTGGCCTTGATAATAAGTTTTCAATCAAAAGCCTGGGTCTTTCACTAGTTGTATAATAAACAAATTATTGAATCTTTAAAGGGCCTAGATTTCCTCCTTGATAAAATGAGTAGGTTGGACTAGATCAATGGTTCTCAAACTTTTTGGTCTCAGACCTTCTTTACTGTCTTAAAAGTTACTGAAGATCACCTAAAGAGCTTCTGTTTATCTGTGTTACATTTATTGATATTTAGAGTACTCGTGTTCAATTGTCATGATATTATTATGAAAGTAACTTTGATCCCTTGGACCCCCTAAAAGGGTCTCAGGGACCCTGGACTAGATGATCTCAGAGGTGCCCTGAAGTTCTGTATCTATGAATTTATAATCTATTCTGTACACAGCAACTATCTTTGGTCAGTGGATTGACGAATCCCTTATATTTGTGTCACGCTTTACAATTTTTAAAGTCCTTTCACACAAACTATGTCATTTAATTATCAGTTTTGTATAGCAGACAGGACACCTAGTATTATTATCCTCATTCTTCAGATGAGTAAACTGAGATTAGAGAAGTGGTTTCCAGGTCACATAAAAAGTCGTGGGGTCAGAATTCTGACTTGGGTCTTTTGACTCTAAGGTCAGTGTTGTTTGTATGATGTTGAGTTAAAAGAAACACAAGCATGGTTTGTTTAATGCAATGAGTATTGCACTGAGAGTCAGGAAGTCTGGCTTCTAGACCTGACTCTGAAAAAGATTACCTACATGAATTTGAGCAAATTCCTTCACTCAATTTCCTAATTTCTAGGGAGGTGTTATAGGTGACCTCCAAGGTCCCCACTAGTTCTGACATCCTATTATTCTAATGTATAATGTAGCATTTCCAATTTGTCCCTCACTTTTTGACAGACTTTCATAAGTGTGTAAGTAGATAAATTGTAAGCAGATAAATTGTTCCTGAGGGAAGACATGAAGAGGTTCTGAAGTCTCTTTGGCTCAGTCTTGCTCCCTGTTTCATTCATATCCCTTCACTCCTTACTATTGTGATCACATTGGTCTTCCAGTTCTTTAAAGGAAAGGATCATATTTTTAATTTCTGTTTTACAGCTTCCCTTCTCCTCCAGCTTCTCCTCTGTGCCCCCTCCCACCACACTTGACACAGCGCTCTCTACCACAATGGTAGACAGGAAATACATTGATTAAGGGTTTAGCTGCTCTTTTTCTCATTTGTATCTCCAGGTGGTAGGTGGCTTAGTGTATAGACCACTGAGCCTGGAGTTAAGAAGACCCCAGTTCAAATCTGGCCTTAGACAGTCACTAGCTGTGACCTGGGGCAAATTACTTCACCCAGGTTGCCTAAGTTCCTCATCTATAAAATGAGCTGGAGAAGACAATGGAAAACCATTCCAATATCTTTGCCAAGAAAAACTGAAATGGGGTCACAAAGAATCAGATGGGACTGGAAATGATAAAACAACAATAGATCTTTATTGGCTGAGTTTATTGAGGGGCAAGAGGAAGCAATTTGCCAATGACTCTCCAAATTTCAGCAAAGCACTGAAATCAAGAAGCTGAGTATGAGGCAACTGGGGAGATATAGCTCTTAGAACTTGCACAGGAGGTCCTTCTACCTTCAAGTAGCTCCTTTGCTTCGTTTACTTTACAGCTATTTGTTGAGGGTCTATTCTGTGCAAATCATGGTGAGGTGAAAAAATACAAGGAAGCATAATTTGAATGGAATCTTGAAGGATGGGTTGGAACTGGACAGGAATATCTGGTAGAATGGAGGACATCCAGGCAAAGAGAAACGAGGGATAAACAAAGGCATGGAGAAAAGCATGCAGTCCAATTTGTGTGGACCTTAAAATGTATGAAGGTTTATAGAAAATTGCCTAGAAATATATAAATGGAAACTATTGGGGGTTTTTCATGAGGTTCATTATACTTTTAATTATTAGATTGGAAATATAAGCAGGTCACATCATTGCACATAAATAATTTAGATACATAGAACTGGTCCCCTCAGTGGCTTAGGCCATTCTTTGCTACTATGTTTGGGAAGATACATTCATTTTTCAGGCCTAGGTTGAGATACATTTTTTTAGCTAGCATGATTTGTTTCCCTCTCTACTTAGTAACAAAAAGATTGAACTAACTGCCAGAAAGAAGGTTATCACTGAGAGAAGAGAATCTAAATGTGTTTAGGGAGTGTCAGTGAGAAGCACTGACAAGTCTAGTAGTAGATGGATTTAAGTGACTCAGTAATCTTTACTTGATTCTGCTAAAAAAAAAGTGTAATAATATAGCAAGAATATTTATTACTGAATAAACATTAGGGGCTCGATTATAAGTAGACAAGTAAGATAAAAACAGAACACCATCAATTAAAAAATTTCCTCTTCTTTCTGCCCCCTCCATGTTAACATACCCCAGAATTCTGTCCCCAGCCTTTCTCTCCTCCCACTCTCTATGTTCTTCCCTTAAAGAGTTTGCTTACTTCCAGGGTTTTGATGATTACATTTTTTTTCTGCAGAATTTTGCTTACTTTGCTCCTGAACTTCACATTGACATTTCCTAGCATCCCCCAAATATCTCCACTTTAATGACATCCTGGTACCTCAAGTCTGACTTGTCCAAAACAGGAGTTATCTTCTTTATTAAACCTGCTTCTACTTCTGATGTCCCTCTGACATTCGTATCTTCATACTTATGCTTAAAATTTTTAAATTATCTTTTACTCTTCCTTTCTTCTTACTATTCTCCAACATCTAGTCTAGCGGTTCTCAACATGCAGGTTGTGACTGCTTTGGGGGTCAAAAGACCCTTTCACAGAAGTCACAGGCCTAAGACCATCGGAAAACCAAAACACGGCTGGCTCCTCTATTCATCTCCAGGCAGTTCCACCCACATGCAGAGATGCCCACATATGAGTATTAAAGGGTTGCAGCATTAGGAAGGTTGAGAACCACTGATCTGGTCAAATGCTAACACCTTTTTTTTTTAAAATCTCTAAAATATCTCTTCAATTTGAAGTCTTTTCCTATGCATTATCTCATTTTATCTCATAGCCCTTCAAGGAAGGTAAAATGGGCTTTTCTATTTTCTAAAATAATCTCAATATTATAGGATGAAATCGAATCTTAAAGGAGTTAACTGACCAGACCAAGATCACATGGTAACTAAGAAATGACAGATTTAACACTTTCTATCCCATCCTGCTACCCTATATTTTCTTTATCATCAATTGTATATAAACCATAGTGGGGAGATCCCAATGGATTTCTAGTCTAGATATTTGTCTGAAACTCCCTTGTGATATTTCAAAATAAGATTTTGAAGTTCACAATACATTCAGGACTCATAGAAGATGCCATTTATGTGAATTCAATAGAATATGTGTTGTGTTATTGTTGATGGAACAGCCCATAAATATAGACTACATGTCTGATGGTTTCACATAGAAGATAGTTGCTTCTGGTTGTATTCAAACAGATATCTATAGCAATATGGATTGTAAAGATCAGTGACAGTCAAAATCAAGAAAGCTTTTAACAATAACATTTGTGAAGTTTCAATAAATCCCTAGCACCTAAACAGTTCAACAAAGCCCATGTGCTTTCCTACTGCTTTACGCAAACAAAATTTTATTTGTAACTCTCCTCCCCTTAAATAGCTATTAGGGATTTCAATAACAGGTTAGATGCTGTGCAATTGCTGCCCACAGTCTCCTACTTTTCTGTCCTCTATCACCTGCCACACCAGCCAGTTCCAGATGATAAAAGGCTGCTGCAGGTGACTCATTCATACTTGAGATTCTTCTGTTTTCCAAGAGAAAGAAGTTTACTTTAGTGGTTTCCTAGATTTTTAAAAGTGGTAATTATCACAATACCTTTAATATATGTCTGTAAACCCAAACTAGATGAAATGAAAATCACTTCTCACTTCACAGTATCTATCTTAGAAACCCTTATCAAACTCATATCCAATTTGACAACATCATGAAAGAGTTTGTGACGTGTTGCAGATGACACTGCTGCTCCTGAATGCAAGAGTGATGGTATCAGTCCCTCCTCGTTACCACCCACCTTGGACAAGGTTTCCTTCCTTCCTGTTTTAAGTTGTTAATTACAAACAATTTCCCTGAAGAGATCCCAGGTTAAAATTATACCCTTGATAACTAAGCTTAAGAAGATTTAGAGTAAACCTTCAGAGAAGAAAATAATATTTTCCTCATAACACATTCTAAGATTAGAATTATAATTTAGTAGTTATAATTTAGAACTAACACTATCCTTGGATTCCCAGTGAAAGTAGTTGAAGACTAGTACAAGACAGTATGAAATAAATGGCCATATTGTGTGGTATAGGTCAAGAAAAGAATAAATGAAAAAGACATTTATGAAACACTGTATGTCAAGGACTAAGGTAAGCAATAGAAATACAACCAAAGAAGCAAAGACAGACCTTGACCTCAGGGAGCTTACATTTTAATTGGGGAGACAATGCTTTGGAATTGTAGCCTGGGAGGAAGAGCACTTTCCTGGAAAACTACAGGAATGGTCAGTGGAGAGACTCATGCTTGAAATATATCCCCTGTCTCCACATGTTGAAATGCTTCTCTTCCCTTAAGACCCAGTACAGGGGGCAACTTCTTCATGGAGCCTTTCCCTGTTAGAAGTGATCCCTTCCTCCTATTATTTGACACACCTGTGTGACCTCACCTATGTACTTATCACACTCTAACTTGTATGAGACCTTACATACATGACTTTGCAGCCCCTCTCTACTTCTCCCTTTCCCCTTCCCCCACTATACTATAAACTTGAGGGTAAGAATTATGCCCATTTTTAAAACTTTGTATTCCTAGAATCTGGAATAACACTAGGACATATAGTAAGCATTTAATAAGTGTTTGCACTGATATGAAGACTAGTGAGCCCCTATACAAATAAGGCTATTGCTGCTTTGATCAAAAGGTACAAATTCCCAATGAAGTTATTTTGCAATAACATTATTATATTACCACCAAACCCACTAAAATGGTGACACCCTACTTACATCTTTTGAGTGATCATTCATATACAATATTGTTCTTATGCAACCAACTACTTCCACTAGCATCATCTCACCTAATATTCCATTTTCATAGAACAGATTAACAGTGTTAAGCAAGAAATACCTGTTGTAAATTTCCAAAATTAGTCCATTTACCTTAAACTGTTCATGCCAATAAAAAGCAGCTCTTCTGTGGATATGACTGTTTTCCATAAAATATATTTTGAAAGCTTTTATTACTGAACAAAAAGCTGAATTAGAACATAAGCAGTAACATACTGTCCAGAGAACCTAAGAATTATAGAACCAAAGGCCTACCAAACAAATCTCCCCTATTCTTAGGAACTGTGATGTAACCTTCAACTCAAACTACATTTCTGTAGTACAGAGTAGAAGTAGTTCTAAGCAATCAAACAGTCAACAAGGATTAAGTGCCTACTATGTGCTACACTGTCTAGGTGATACAGATATAAGGACAACAGTCAGATAATTCTTATACTCAAGGAGCTTGTATTCCAGTGTTCAATGAAGGTTAGAGGGGAAAGAAGTGAGGAGACAAAATGTATATAAATACAGATAGGGACTGGATCTGTGATTTCAATGATATAGGGAACTCCCAATCTCCCTACCAACATAGATTGCAACTTTGTATGCAACTCATAGTCTTTCAAAGGTGCCCAGAACATAAGTTAAATGAATTTGCCCAAAGGCATGTGTGAGAGGTATGTGTCATAGGCAAAACTTAAATTCAGGACTTCTGCCTTCAAGGTCAGATCTTTCTCCCCTGTGCCACATATACAGTACTGGCAGAAGGTAAGATGTGTGAGCTGCGGAGCAGATCAGGAACAGTGTCAAGTAGAAACTGGCATTTGAGCCGAATTTTGAAGGAAACTGAAATTCTAAGAGATAAAGGTGAGGAAGGAGTATATTCTACACAGAGAATGAAGTGTGGTAGGATCATCAGTACATACCCATAAACATGGGACAGGGAATGTTGTGTGTGAGGACAACACACTCTAAGCTAGTGCAGACAACAGAACAGAAGTGGACAACAGAGGACATTGGGAAGAGGAGTGATATATAACACGGTCAAAATATTATGCGGCAACCAAGTTGGGAAAGGCTTCAAAAATCCAACAAAAGGGATTATATATGATATTAAAGGAAGTTAGGAACTTTCGGACTCATTAAGTAAGGAAATACCTCAGAAACAGCACTTCAGCAGCCATGTGGAGTGTGGATTGGAATGGGACAAGACTTCAAACAAGGATACTAATTAGAAATCTATTGTAATTCTCCAACCAAGGGTGATGAGGGGCTGAACTAGGGTGGTAGCAAGAAAAGTAGATGGATTGGGGTCATTTTGTCTAAGCGAATTCAACAAGACTGAACAACTGATTGGATATGAAGGCTCAGGGTTGTGAGTTGCCAAGTTTAAAACTCTAGGTTATTATAAGGATGGTGGTGTTCTCAACAGCATAGAGAAATCCAGAAGAGGCACGGGTTTAGGGGAAAGCTCAATTCTGTTTTGGTAAGGTTGAGTTTTAAACATCTATGGGAAATTCAAATTGAAATGTCCAATAGTAATTTAGAGATAAGAGGCTGGAGATCTGGAGATATTAGGATGGGATATATAGATCTTGGAGTCATCTGCATAGAGATGACAATTCAGTACATGGAAGCTAATGAGGTCACCTTCATTAAACCAGTGCACAGTCTTGAGTCACTAGGGGTAGGATATAGATGATGAACCAGAAAAGAAGACAGTGAAGAAACATTCAGACAACAGGAAGAGTTAGCAATGTCACAAAAATCAAGAGAAAAAAGTTATTCAGGATTTGAGGACAGTCAGTAGTACCAAATGATATAGAAAAATGAAGAAAGGATGTTGAATTGACAATTCAAAGTCATTGGTAAATTTTGAGAGGGCAGTTTAAGTTGGGGGAGGTAGAGATCAGGAACAATGATGACTTTAGAAACTATAAGGAAGAGGGTTGAGAATCTAGTGAAAGGAAAGGAAGTGGAGCAACAAACACAATCAGCTTTTTTTAAGTGTAAGAGGATTTGTTTATACATACATATCTATAAAATGTATACATATATAATGGGGAGAAAGAGAGAGGGGGGAGGGACAGAGGGAGAGGGAGGGAGGGAGGGAGAGAGAGAGAGAGAGAGAGAGAGAGAGAGATTAATGATAGGAACCACACTAAGGGTTTTTTCCCTTTTCTTTCAGGTTGAGGGAAATGGTCATGTAGGTAGTAGAAAAAGGAGAGATAGAGATGGAAAATTAGGGAGATGATTTAGGGACACAATTTGTTGGAAAAGACAGAACAGAATGAGATCAAGACTTTTCTTTGTTAGATGAAGGGCCACCTATTCATCAGAAACTGATATAAGGGGCGGGGGAAAGAATGGTGGATAATGCCAAATTTTCTTGAGATCTGAAGAACAGAGAAGTGATAGCTCATGGCAAATGGTTTCTATTTTCTCCAGAAAGCATGAATGGGGATCCTTAGCTGGGAGGGTGGTGTAAAAAAGAGATTTGGCATGCCTATATGGGGAGAAGGATAAAGAATCAGTTTTGGTGTTTCAGGGATCAGTTAGTTGAGTCATTCTCCTTACTAGGTTTGTGTTACATGAGATAGATAGAGAAGAAATGCCACCTTGAACCTATCTAGGATCATAGAATTTAGAACTGAAATCGATGTTAGAGATCATTTATTCCAAACATCTCATTTATTTAGAGAAATAAACTGAGATATTAGAAAATTAAATGGCTTGTCTAAGGTCACAAAACTAGTGATCAAATTATATTTTCTCTACTTAACTCTGCAATTCAAGGAAAATATCAATTGCCACTGGTACTAGTCATTCTGTGATTTGGTGGTGATTAAAAAACTGTCACTAGCCTACTCACAAACTGCTCTTTACTGGGACCATCTACCCCTTCATAACACTTTCTGCTAGTGGGTGATTTCAGTTTTCTCTTGTGACTTACTAAGTTAATCATGGATGAACAAAAGTGGTGATAAATGTGACAGTTTGCAAAGTGTTATATATGGATATACAGAGGTAGATATTTTTATCTGTCTCAATTTCCATATCTATCTATCCATCCATCCATCTATCTGTCTGTCTGTCTGTCTGTCTATCTATCTATCTATCTATTCATTTATCCATATTACCTTATTTGATCTTCACAACAAGCCTGTGAGGTCAGTTCTATTATCATCTGCATTTTGCATTTAAGAAAACTGAGTCTGGGAAAAGTTAAGTGACTTTTTCAGGATCACATATTTGGTAAGTCCCTGAACTAAGATTTGAACCTAGCACTTGATTCAAATCTGGGGCCCTATCCATCACATCATCTAGCTGTTTTTTTTAATATCCAACTTTTTTTTTCTCCCATGAATTAATTTACAAATGTATATAACAAACAATCCCTGCTCTCAGGGAGCTCACAGTCTTCACTATCTCTAATGTCTTTAGGAATAGGGACTCTGTCTTTGTATCTGCCATAGCATTTAGTAGAATATATTGCACATAATAGGCACTTAAGAATAATCAGGTGGCACTAGCCAGGAGGGTATACCAAAATAGAAAGAGGACTAGCCAGGAAATCAAAAGACATAAGTTCTGGTGGTGGGTCTACCATGTTAGTGTTACATATGCACATTCCTTATACAAGTCATTATACCAGTCTGGCTTCACATTCTCTACCTATGAAACAGAAGGACTAGAACAGATAGTTTCTAAGGTCATTCACCATTGCTTGAATTATAAAAGAGAAGTCCTTCATTTACCACTAATAGGTAAAATATTTGAAAAAAAATTGCTTAGAAACCTAACTACTTCAGTCTTGGCATGTTTGTTTGAGAATCTGCTAAGTGGCAAAGCAGTTAGAGCTTTGGGCTTGGAGTCAGGAAAACCAGAATTCAAATCTCCACTCAGACACCAAGTTGTGTGACCCAGGGCAAGTCATTTAACCTATGTCTGCCTCAGTTTCCTCATCTGTAAAATGGATGTTATATAGCACTTGTCTCACAAGGCTTTTGTGAAGAGAAAATGAGATAACATATGTAAAGCCTTTTTCAAAGTTTAAATTCTTCCATAAAGACTAACAATGATTATTTTCAGGAAAGTTAAGTAAAAAGACTATAGGAAAAAAGCAGACCTAATTCCATCATTTGACAATTATTTCTATCTAGATTCTTAAGAATTTTGAATGACACAGTACTAATCACTGAGCAGTAAGTGATAGTCCAATGTCTGGGTGTTAGCTGCCTTTGAAATCACAAACCATAGAGCTTATTAACAATAATTAGTGGGAGGGGGTGGGCTTTTACACCTATTTATTTAAGCATGATTGCAGGCCCTCTCATCAAAGAACCTGCCTCTTAAAGAAGACATAGCTCAAAGTCTTAATTGTTCATCCACCCAGATGGGTTATTTGTGGAGGGTATTGCTGACATGGTTGACATGGGCTCTCTTTCAGATATGAGTAGGCTTAAAGATATAAAAAGAGATTTTAAGTCACACTATTTTAGGATACAATTTTCCTATCTGGCAGGCAGAAGCATTTACTGGGCTCTCCTGGTTATGGTGCTTGGCTGGGCTGGAAAGTAGCAACCACTTAGTTTCAATTAGATAAAAGGGTTCCTGGTAATTAGCAATAAACATCAAAGAGGAATATAGCAGGAATGATATTGTCAAAAATTCGAAGGAAATTGAGATTTACTTCTCTTTGTCACTAATACTTGAAATCTGGAAGGAAATCATACTTGCTTTGTAGCTGCATCTCCAGGAGCAATGGTTTCAATGACAGAGTATGCCAGAGACCTTATTCCTTAATATGTCAGAAACTTCACAGGAAGGGCAGCATCTCAGTCACATGACATATATAGTATACTTTACTATTAGGGCTTGCCGAGTTGCCTAAGCATATCAAATGTACAGAAATCTTGCCATTCTCGTTCAGAGGCTGAGGCATGTAAGCATGCAAAATTGCACTTATGATCTTTCCCACAAAACCTGTTCCTTTCTATAGCATCTCCTTTCATTGTTGGCAGCACCATTTTCATAGTCACCCAAGTCTATAATCTCAAAGTCAATTTGAATTCTTCCCTGACCTTGATTGTCTTCATTCATTCATTCAATTTCTGTCTATTTTGCCATCAAGGTAATTTTTGCATCTGACCTTATCCCTTCTATTCCCACTACAACCACCCTAGTTCAGACTCTTACTTGGCAATAGCCTCCTAACTGTTCTGTCTACCTCTACTCTCTGTCTTTGTCTGTCTGTCTGTCTGTCTCTCTCTCTCTCCTTTCTATTTGATCATCCACATAGCTTCAAAAATTCTAATGCATATCTCTGGTCATATCACTCATTTAATCAAAATCTTCAGGGATATTTCATCACGTAC
>CM053601.1:63656808-63682210 GCA_028646575.1 Pseudocheirus occidentalis | reverse complement strand
TCCCTATGACTTTCAGGATCAAAGCTATCCTGTTTGGTTAGCAGAGTGCTTCGTAAGCTCTCTTCCCTCCCCCGTCCCCCCACTTTTCTAGTCTCTCTCCACCTACTTTATAATACATTGACTCTGGCCTCTTGGCTATTCCTGGTATAAGACACTTCACTCCTGACTACATATTTTCACTGCTGCCCCCCATGTCTAGAATTCTTTCCCTCCTGGATTTCTTGAAGACTGGACTAAAATCTAAACTTTTACAAGAAGCCTTTCCCACCTCCACCCCCTAATTCTAGTGCTTTCTGTTGATCATTTTCAGTTTATCCTGTATATAGCTTGTTTGTGTATAGTTGTTTGCATGTTATCTTCCCCCAATAGATTTTTAGCTCCTCCTTTGTAACCCCAGCACTTAGCTCCATGCCTTATTTTTGCTGTTGTCGTTTTTGTTTGCTTCAGTCACTTTGTGACCTCATTTGGGGTTTTCTTGGTGGATGTATTAGAATGGATTGTCATTTCCTTCACCAGCTCATTTTACAGTTGAAGAAACCGAAGCAAACAGGGTAAGGTGACCCACCCAGGATCACACACCTAGTAAGTGTCTGAGGCCTCACCACCTAGCCGGCACATAGTAATAAATACTATATAAAAATATTAACATTAAGCATTAAGATAGTAAAACCATTAACAAATGTTTATTGATTTACTTTTCTCCCCTTATCAGTACTTAGATTTTCCTTATGGAAAGTAAGTCTTTTAGATTTGTGAGGGGGAAGGTTATAGCTTCCTTATTTATGATAGGACACTTTAAAAAATTTTTTCTGATGCATAATGTTACATTGACATCAAGCTTACTTGAGTCAGCTTTTTTACCTGAAAGGCAGTATAATGGTGTAGAGCCCTGGACTTAGAGGCAGATGCTGAGCATGTGATTGATGATAAGTCACAGCTTCTCAGAATTTGATTTCCATTCAATTACATTACCAGTAAAATAGAGGTTATACTGTTTGTAATACTTACCTCACAGGGTATTATGAGAAAATTATCCCAAACTTTCACTTTGATGTCGCACAGATTTCTCTTAAGTGCACTGAAGAATAGTTTGAAAGCATCGTATAAAGTCAATTTTTTTTACTAGTAAAATAACTCACATTTATATGATGGTAGATTTCATTCACATAAATATTGATTAAATTCCTTCTATGTACAGGACATTGTTAGGCCCTGGAGAAAATTGCAAAGTTTAAATAAAACAATTTCTGCTTTTATGGAGCTAATGTATAGTTGGGGTGTAAGACATTATGGATAACTGCAGTTCAGAGTCATAAGTACATGAGAAAGTTTTCTAAACAGTATTATGTGAGGCAAATGAAAGATCTTTACCATCCATTGAAAGCTTTATGGAGAAGATGGAAAAGATTTGAATCAGGTAGAATTTCAACATGTGAAGTCCATGGGTGATATTCTCAGCACAGGAAAGCCCAAAGGCATAGAGGCACAAGTATATGGGACATGTTTCATAGAAAGTGGTACAAGTTTGGCTGAATGTAGAGTATGTAGAAGGGAATGTGAGATAAGGCCGGGAAAGAAGGGAAGTGCTGGATGATGGAAGGACCTTGAATTCTAGGTACAGTAATTTGAACTTCCACTCAACAGGCAATAGGAAGCTGCTGAAGATTTTTAAATTTTGAGTAACATGACTATATATTATATATAGGAGATTATTTCAGTAGATATGAATTATGGAAACAGTGGAAGCAGGAAAACCTATTAGGATCCTGTTTAAATTGTGAAAGGTAGGTAAGTAAGGAGGAATAGCATTAAGGTCAGTCATAGCAACTGAGAATAAGGGATGAATGTAAGTTACACTGCAGAAATGTAATGGATAGGACTTGGTAACCAGAGATGAGGAACAGGGAAAAGTGAAAGGGAGATAAGCAAACCCTATGGTATAATAGAAAGAGCCTAAACTTGGTAACCGAAGACCTGGACTTGGGCTGTGACTCTATCACTTAAGAGTGAGAACTTGGGCATGTCAATTCTGGGTCATCTTCCTCTACATTTATGATCCGTTTCAGGGCCTCAGGTTAATCATCTATAAAATAAGAGATGATACTAGATGATCCATATGGAACTAAGTTTCTAATTCCAATGTTTTGAGCTTTTGGGTGAATTCTCTCTATTGTAGTATTATTGTAGTTTCATTGTTTGTTCTAGGAATCGTCTTGAATGAATTCTCAGTCAGACCACCTCTGATCCAAGTATAGACTTTTATTGGAATGAAGCTTCCAATAGGCTGAGTTCCAAGAGGAACCAGTGACTTAGTAAGACAACACAGGCAAATTTATAGTGTAATGATGTTGATTACACAACAGAAATGATAAATTTTCAAAGGTAAGAGGCAGGAGGGGTTTGCTTAAGGGATTAAGAAATGGGGAGGGGTCTTAGCCATGGTGAAATTGTGCATGTGGTTATCCACAATGCATACAGAAAAACCTAAGGGGGAATTTATGTATGATAATGATCTTGTAATAAGCCTCTCTACATCATAAGTTTAGGCTAGTTAGAAGGAAGAACGGGTTTAAAATAGAAAGAAGATTGATTCTTGAAAATACTTGTTATGAGGTACCAGTGGGAGGTTCAGATAGAGTCCTGTGTGCAACTTAGAAAAAAATATAGTTTTTTTTTGTTTGTTTTTTAGATTTTGTTCAAGAATTCAAAAGGGAGGGCCAAGTGATTAGAGAGTCTTCTGCATGGAGGTGGGAATTAAAGTCAAGGGATGGAATCTGATTGTCAAGAGATGAGAGTATAGAGAATGAAGAGCGCCAAGGAAAGATCCTGGAATATTTACATTGAGGATTGGAGAGGATGATGAAGACCAGTAAGAAAGAAAAAGAAAGATCTGCTAGCGACAATAGGTAGTGAAAACCATCATTATTTCCATCTTATAGATGAGGAAACTCAGGATATTTCTCTCAGGGTCAGCAAGGTTAAGGAACTTATCTATGGGCAACATAGTAAATGGTAGTTTGAGCCCAGGTCTTTTGACTCCTAAGGGATTGTTCTTTTCACAATACTGAGAGACTGGAAAGAAGGAAGAAGGGATTTATTAGCCATTTATTATAATAGGTGCTTTACAAACATTTTCTTCTTTGGTTTTCACAACAATCCTGGAAGGTAGATTCTGTTATTGCCCGTTTTACAGCTGAGGAGTGATGCCAGCACCAATGTAGCACTCCCTGCACGAGAGGGAGAGCATGTGATGACGGCACGAGAGGGAGAGCGTGCGATGATGGCACGAGAGGGAGAGTGTGCGATGATGACACGAGCCAGGTGGGAGACTGTCAGTGCAAGTCTGTCTCTTCATCTGAGGGCCAGGATGTTCATATACTTTTGCAGTAGGGAGGACAAAGCTTTCCCATGAGAAAATGTTGTAGAGAAAACGAAATGTTGCAGACAATGTCGCTTACTCCCTAAAAGCCCTTTTGCTTCTCAGCACCTTCTTTCTGCTTCCCAGTACTCATTGTTATCTTGATCATCATGGTCTGTTCTCAGCTAGAAGGCATGGAGGGATGGGGAGCCAACATCCTGAGATATGCAGCCCTTCAGTAGGATGGTGTCAGCTTTCTGAGATAAGCAGCCCTTCAGCCTGGGACAAGTCACAAGTAAAACCTGGGCTGTCTTTAGCCTATATGGAGCTAACCTCAGAGCCGACCCTCAGTGTCTTACTCGGACCCCTCCGTTTTTGGCCCTCAACAGAGGAAATAGAGGCAAAGAGGTTAGAAATGATAATTAAGTCCATGAGAGCCAGTGAGATCACCAAGTATGGAGGAAGAAGAGAAGGGATCCAGGATAGAACCTTGAGGGACACCTTTGGTAAGAGGGCTTGATGTAGAGGATGAACCAACAAAGGAGACAGAGAAGGAGCAATTAGGTAGGAGGAGAACCAACCAGGAGAGGGTCAAGTCTGGAAAAATGGAACGAAGATAGTATGTAGGAGGAGAGGGTGATCAATAGTGTCATCCTTAAGTCTCACTTCAGTCCTGGAATTCACATGTTGGAAACACTCTCCTTCCCTGTAATCTCCCCCTCGAGTTGGACTCACTGACTGAATTTCCCTCTAGTGATACAACTCATCATTCTATTTGACTCTTCCCTGTCCTTCCCTGAGTTTGTCATAATAGAGTCCACCAACCTACTAGGGCTCTTCTTTGATTACTCTTGACATTGCGCAGATACTAGTAGAGCATCTGAAGAAATAAAAATGAATACTCTTAGAGAGAAATGAAGAGGAGGGGTGAACAGACTTCGAATTTATGAATAAGGAAGTAAGTGATTAAATGATGTTATCAAAAATGTGTGGTTGGAAAAAGGGGCAAGTCATAGTGGTAAATGAAGAATAACAAATTAGTCTTTTTTTTAAGTTTTAGACTTAAATGCTAAAACTTAAATATGCAATGAGGAAAGAAAAAGAAACATAAATTTAAATTTTAAAACTTAAACACAAAATAAGAAAAGGAAAAAAAATATCATATGTACGGCTGAAGATGAGAGGATTCAAAATACATAGCAATAAATTTCCATTTCAAGAAAGCATAATTAATAGTATGCATTGTTTTAAGAGCTGTCCAGCTTTTCTTTGCTTCCTTATAAGTTTTCTTTTGTTCTCTGCTGTGCATTTTTTACTTTGTTCTTTTGTCCCCTTCCTCCACCTCCCAATCCACAATTAAGTGTGCATATATTTATATATAAAGACACACATGCCTGTGCGCATACACACACACATGCACGGACACAGATATACATACATATATAAAGATATGCTTTCCCTAACAAATTCTACTCCTGATCTTTGTTTTATATTTGTGCATATCTCTTTTTTCCTATCTCTGTTGATTCTTCTACTTTACTTCTACCTGCTACCTTGCCCTTCTATTACTTAACCTTTCCCCTCCACAGATGCCTCCCTTAGCCTCCCGTTCTCATAAATCTAAACACCCATCTATACCTCTCTTTGACCTATTCCCTCACCCTCTCCTCTAAAGATTCCCCCCTTATCCTCCCAAGGATCCCTCCTTATCTTCTCCCCCTTCTCTATTCCCTTAGCATTTTGTTTCTTTCTGAATTTAGAAGACTTTTATACTCTTTTAGATGTATATGTATTGTTTTCTCTTGAACCCATTCCTGATGAAAGTAGGTTTCCAAAACTAATATCCCTTGTCCCCCAACCTCTGTTGGTTCTTTCTCTTGCACCTCATTTATATAAGATGATTACTTATTTGAGCAGTTCTTGAACAGTTACTTTTTAAAGTCATATCATGCTCAGGTCTGCCCAATTACTAATAACAATCTTAGACATATGTTCCACATTTTCCATTCATAAAAGGTAAAGAGTCTGTCCTTATTGAGTCCCTTGTAATTAATCTTTGGTATTTCTCTTGTATTTTTCTTTGCTTTTGTATGTTAAATTATCTATTAAGTTTAAATTATTTTTTTTTAAAGCAAAGTCCTGAAAGTCTGACAGTTCATTAAATGTCCGTTTTTTTTCACTCATTAGCTTTGCTGAGCATGATATTTACAGCTACAATCCCAGTTTTTTTGCTCTTCAGTGTATAGTATTCCAAGATTTGGGGTCTTTTAGTGTTGTCACTGCTAGGTCTTTTGTGATTTTAATTGTAGTACTGTCATATTTAAAGTTTTTTGTTGTTGTTGCTTGTAGGATTTTATCCTTTATCTTTGACCTGGGGTTTTTAGAATTTAGCTGTAATATCCCTGTGGGCTTTCCTCATAGGATTTTTTTCACCTGGTGATAGGTAGATTTTTTTTTTTCTATTTCTGCTTTTTCCTCTTGTTCTAAAGTGTTAGGACATTATTCTTAATGTTTTCTCTTCTTGATCTGTTCTCCAGATCAGTTGTTTTTCTTATAAGATGTTTCACATTCTTTTCTATTATTTTTTTCATTCTTTATATTTTATTTTATTATTTCTTGGTCTCTTATAACTTCACTGACTTCTCTTTATCCAATTCTAATTTTCTTTTTTTTTTCTGGAAAACTATGCATACCTCTCTAGTTTTTTTTTTAATTGATTTATTTACTTTTGGTTTACAAGATTCAGTTCCACAATCCCTTGAGTTTCAAATCCCCCTCCACTCCTCATGGTGGCATGCAATCAAGTACCATTCTAATTTTTTTTTTTTGTTTTGCTTTTTGGAGGGCAGTTGGGGTTAAGTAACTTGCCCAAGGTCACACGGCTAGTTTTTTGTGTTAAGTGTCTGAGACCGGATTTGAACTCAGGTACTCCTGACTCCAGGGCCGGTGCTCTATTCACTGCACCACCCCATTCTAATTTTCAAGGAATTATTTCCTTACTTAAGATTCTGGATATTCTTTTCTAATTAATTGATTGACTTTCTTTTCATAATCTTCTTGGGGTTTTTTGGATTAAAAAAAAATTTTTCCCCCTCCAGTCTCTCTCATTTGATTTTTAAGTTCTTCTGTGAATTCTTTTTGGTGACCATTTGACCATTACTCTTTGGGGTAGAAGAGGGTTTCTTTGCTTTAGTATTCCTCTGAAGACAAACCCTGGTCTTCTCTGTACCCCTAGTAACTTTCTATAATTGAGTTCTTTCTCTTTTGTCTGCCTTTTTTTTTAAATGTGTAGCAGATTATTGTAATCACCTCTTGTCCTAGGGTATGGGGAAACTGTGTCTCTGGCCTCAGATCTTCCTTCAGTTCTTGCGTCTGGCTTGGAACTGAAGCCAAGAACTCTCCCTCTTATAAGTGCTCACAACTAGCAGCATCCCAGCCCCTCTGCCTCTGCACTCAAGTGTGCTGGTTCCTTCTTTCCCAGGGCCAAGTCTTAGCAGCCCCGCTGAGTCTGGCAGTCCTTTCTGCAGGGCTTCCCTCAGTCTTCCTTGCTCAGCTGCTGAACTCCCCAAACTGCATGGGAAGTGAACGTTTCTGTTGCTGGGACTGAGGCTACCTTTCAACCCAGCTAGCCCCAGGGTGGGCTATTTGCTGTTCCAGGGAACTAGCCTGGAGGTGTTTTTTCTTCACCAGGACCAAAACTTTCACTTCCCAGGTTCTGGGATTTTTCTCATCTGTTCCACCCCAAATCTTGTTTACTTTTACTGTTGTAAGTTCTTCCTGAGGCACTATTTTATCTTGTTTATGGGGGAAATTTGGAGAGCTTGGAATTTTCTGACCTACTCTGTTATCTTCCCAGAATCCTATCAGGCAAGTAAAAAGAAAATTCCCTCTTATCCCCTACAGCACATTTTGGGCCTCCTGAGAGAAAGCTGGACTGTTGGAGTCCTCCAGTGAATGTACTCCAGGACTTTTTTTTTTTTTTTTTTTTGCTGCTTTTTGGAGGGGAGGGAGGCAGGGCAATTGGGGTAAAGTGACTTGCCTACATTCACATGCTAGTGTTAAGTGTCTGAGGCCAGATTGACTCCAGGGCCAGTGCTCTATTCACTGCTCCACCTAGCTGCCCACTTCAGGGCTTTTATTCTTAAATAACCTTCCCCTTTGTTGTGGGGAGATGATCTACATAGAACTGCCATCCTAGGCTGCTGAGTTAAATACATCTTTTGAGCTTTGTAGTGGGCAAACTAGACAAACTTGGTGTCCTGTTGATCGGTTCCAGAGACTTTTGAACCTCTTGTTTTCTGTAATGTAATTCTTGGTGATGAATTGACAGCTTGTAAAGCCAAGCACAAGCAGCTTTCCAGAGGACTTAAACTGTGAACAGCTTTCAAGGGTCTGATTACACAGTATAGTGATCTCACTTTTGGGAATATAGCCTAAGGAGGTCAAAGACAGGCCCCATTTATACCAAAATATTCATAGCAGCATGGTCTGGTATGGGACCACCTAGATTTAATAGGCTAGCTGAGTTTGCATTTGCTCACCAATAAGCACAGCTTAGCTGTTGTGTGGGAGTTCTAAAATTGTAGATTAACTTCCCAAAGGCCTGGGACATGTTGTCTGGAAGTCTTGTCAGGGAGAAGTGCAAGGAATATGAAACCTACACCTATTCATAATTGTAATAGAAGGTAGAATATGATAGGGACAAAGGAGAAACCTAAACAGAGTGTTCTGCTAATCCTTTTCCTTCAACTGCTATTGAAAGGAGGAAAAACCACTGGGAAGAGATAGTAATATGAAAACAAAATCAGAAATGGAGGAAAAATGTCGGAATAGGAAATGAACTGCCACCATGAAGCGTGAATTTATTGAAGCAAAACAGATCAACAGCTTACGTGTGTCTTAAAATGCATATTTTATTCTATACCTGTCATTCACCATCTCTGCTAAGAGTTGAGAAGTATTCCTCTGAAGACACAGCTGGTCCTTATATTGATCAATGCTATAAAATTTCTCACTGTTGTTTTCCTTTACATTGTTGTAGTTATATAAATTAATCTCTTCATCATTCTGTTAATTTTCTTCTGCATCAGTTTATATAAGGTTTCTCTGAACCATTTCTACTAGGGCAAGAAGAAAAATGGACCTTGTGTAAACTAGTTAGCACTCAAGAAAGAAAATAAAGAAGTACTTTAGTTGTTCTTTCAGCACCAAGAATGTTTGGCTTGTGGTTCACACTGCCTAGCAGTGTGACAACCCCACGCAAGTCCTTTAATTTCTATCTGCCTTAGTTTTCTCCTCTGTAATGATGATTATGTGGTAATAATAATGATAGCATTGATCTCGCAGAGATATTGGAAGTTTAAACCGAGATGTGGATAAAGTGCTTTGCAAACTTTAAAGGATTATATATTTTCTTCAGTGAATCTTTGGATCTCCTTTTTCATTTGACCATTTCTACTTTGTGTCTCCTTTACCAAGCTCTTGATTCATTTTTCATGGTTTTCTTTTATCACCCTCATTTCTCGTCCCAATTTTTCCTCTACCTCTCAAAATCCTTTTTGAGTTCTTCCATGGCCTGAGACCAGTTCTTATTTTTGGGAGAGGCTTTGGATGTAGGAGCTTTGACTTTGTGGTCTGAGTGTGTGTTTTGATATCCCTTGTCACCATAGTAACTTTCTATAGTGAGAGGCCCCCCCTCACCTGTTGTTTGCTCATTTTTCCAATCTGTTGCTTGTCTTTTTAACTATTTGTTAGAGTTCTGTTTTTAAAGGGTGCCCTGTCCCAAGCTTCAGAGGTTTTGTGTGGCTGTTTTCAGAAATACTTCTAGGGACCTGAAAGTTTTCCAATTTTCCCAGGTGGTATGATATAAGGAGAGGTGTTTACTGTGCTGTTCTTTGGTTTGTGAGCAACCATAAGCACTCTTTTATGCCCTGAAACAGTGAGGAGTGTCATGTATCCACTGTGGTCACAATCTCTGCTATGTTTAGTGCTCCTCCTCACCTGGGAACTACCACCCAGAACTGTGACCCAGATCTGAGTATGAACAAAGCAAGAGTCTGGCCTCAGTGCTAGCAAAGAGACCCCTGTAATCTCCTTCTGACCAGTTGTTTGACACCCATCTCCCACCTTCCCTCTTGCCATCTGTGGACTGAGGGCTCTGAAAGGAGTTTCTGCCATTGCTACTGCTGATTCAGTCACTCCCAAGACCTGTTCCTGATTTGCTGCAGTCAGGGCTCTGCTGGCACAGCCTGTCCTAGGTTATATTCCAGTCTTACCCAGGTGTGACATCCCCTTCCTGCTGACCTTCCAAGACACCTTTGGTGTCTGTGGACTGAGACATCTGGAAGCTGCCATTGCTGCTGGTGATTGAGTTGCCCCGAGTCCTGCTCTGGGTTTTCTGGGGCCCAGTCTATACTGGCACAGGCAGTCCTGACCTATGCTCCTCTCTCACCCTGGTGCAACATACCTTTCTTTCCAACCTTCCAAATTGTCTTGGGCTGGAAATTTGTTTCATTTTGTCTTTTTTGTGAGTTCTGCTGCTCTACAGTTTGTTTTAGAGTCATTTTTTAAAGGTATTTGGAGATTTTTGGGGGAAACTCCAGCTCTGTAAATAAACACTGTGTAAATGATAACTACCATTATTACTGTTATCATTTTGGAGGAGACCACATACACAAGTATAAATATGCATAGAATAAGTACCAGTAAATACAAGTTAAGGAGATAGGGCAGTAGCATTTGATATCAGAAGTTATCTGTAGAAGGTGCTGTTTGAGGTAAGACTAGATGAAATAAGGCATGCTGTAAGGTGGAGGTGAGAAGAGGCATTCCAGGCATGAGGGTCAGCCACTGCAAAGATCCAGAGATGGAAGATGGCATGCCATGTATGAGGAACAGAGAGAAGTCAGTTTGACCAGACCATAGAGTTTTAGAAGGAGAATCATGTACAGTGGGAAGAAAAGACATATTTGGACCAAACTGTAAAGTGCTTTAAAAGTTATCAGAGAAAAAAAAAATTATCTTAGAAGCAATTGGTAGTCACTAGAGCTTGTATAGGGGAGTGACGTGGTCATGTCTATGCTTGAGGAAAGTCAGTTGGTCTGCTATGTGCAAGAATGATTGGAGGAGGAGATAGGCTCGAGTCAGGGAGACCTATTAGTGCATTGCAGTTACGCAGGATAGAGGCAGTAATGGCAGATAATGATACCTTTCCTTTTCACAGTTCAAAGATGATGACATATTTAAATTTCCAAGAAGTCACAAAAATTTGAATTAGTATACATCATTGCTATAGGGGGGGTGTAGTATAGATAATGTGCAGTATAAGTTAATGAGAGGCTATTTAACTGCAAGCAAAGATTTATTATTCTAAACGTTATAACCTGTTTTAATAGATGTTTTGCCTATGTTAATGATATCTTTTTCTGTTTAGCATATGTATAAGGATGCCTTAAGAAAAGAACCATGGATAAATACTGTAAACTCCAAAAGATTGGGGAAGGATCCTTTGGAAAAGCCATCCTTGTTAAATCTAGGGAAGATTGTAAGCAATATGTTATCAAGGAAATTAACATCTCAAAGGTGAGTCAATTTTCATTCTTTTTTTGGTACTGCTTTTTCATTTCCGTAGTGGTATGTTTTCTAAATCTGATTTTCTTTTCCAGATGTCCAGTAAAGAAAGAGAAGAATCAAGGAGAGAAGTTGAAGTGTTGGCAAACATGAAGCATCCAAATATTGTCCTATATAGAGAATCGTTTGAAGGTCAGATACAATGTGCAAAAGAGTACACTAGAACTCATCAACTAAATGATGATCTCTGTAGAATTTAGTTGTGGCAACAGCTTCCTTACTCTGGGAGAGTGATGTATATCACTGCAACGCCAGTATTTCATGGAACCTTGTGGCCAGGTTGATTCTTTGATACGTTATCCATATCCCCACTTAGTTCTATTCTGGATGAGAACTGTTGGTAATCTGTGGAAGGAACCTATCATGCTGATGAAAATAAAATATTCACTTAAACTATTCTTAACCCTTTAAGTCCTGTTAAGCAACATCTCTGAGCCTCTGAAAATAAGTTGATAGGCCTGTCCACTCATTGGTATCCTTATATCTGAAATTATAAGATTTACATGCATTGAGTTATTTTCTTGATTTAGTTTAAAATGCTATCGAAGCAGTATTAGAAAATTTAGGCCAGAGATTGTGAAATCTCTTCTCTGCATGTCTTAAATAACAAAACAAACAAGCGCAGAAGAGAATCTACATTGTACATAATCAAAGACTCAAAGAAAATCACCATTTTATTCTGAGCCTAACATTCTCCCCTACCACACAGACACAGACACACACACAGACACACAGACACAGACACAGACACACACACACACACTGGGCATTAGTATGTACACAGCAGAATACAAAAGAGGGTTGCTCTGATCCATTCCACACTGCTTACTTTTTTATAAAACAGAATAAACTGAATGTTATTTTCAAAACCTATATATATTCAAGACTGCTTGTCTATGGTTCCTTTTGAATTTCTTTCTGTTGACTTCTGTGCATTTAAAAAATGGTTTCAGCATCTGTCTTTATTCTTTCTTTTTTTGCACTCCTATTGATACCTGCAACTAATCCTAACAAACCAATAACAGTCATAAGCAGAATTGTCATTCAGTCTTTTTTCAGTCGCATCCAATTCTGCATGATCCCATTTGGAGTTTTGTTTGCAGAAATGTTGGAGTGATTTGCTTTTTCCTTCTCTAGCTCATTTTACAGATGAGGCAGACAGGATTAAGTGACATGCCCGGGGTAACACAATAAGTGTGTGAGGCCAGATTTGAACTCAGGAAAATGGGTCTTCCTGATTCCAGGCCTAGCACTCTATCCACTGCACTACCTAACTGCCCTATTCAAGCAAAACAAATTGACAAAGTGTGTCTGTCTAAAAATGTATATCTTGAGTCTATCCCCCAATATGTTTGTTAGTACACTGAGATGGGGTGGTCATTGCCTTGATCAGAGTTCCTAAGTTGTTATTTGTTTTTACAGTGTTCTTGGCATATATATTGTTCTGGTTGTCTTCACTCTGCATCAGTTTATACAATTTTCTCTGGGCTCTCTGAATGTCTCATGTAATTTCTTATTTTCTAATAATCTTTTCCATTCATACGTCATAATTTGTTCAGTCTTTCCTCAGTTCATGGGAGCCGTCTTAGTTTCCAGTTGCCAACTTTTCCTCCCACCTCTTCCATTCCTTATTCTCCTCCTCTCCTTCCCACCCTCAGTCAGGAAATTTGTTTTGCTTGCAAGTATTTCCTCACACTTGTATTGTGCTCCCTCTTAACTCTACCCCCACGTTCCTTCTGTCTCTTCTGTTTCCTATTTGAGTCTTCATGGGATATCATTTTTTCCTTTGAGCCTCTGCTTTCAGTTGTTTAGTAGTTTCTCTACCCTAGGCTTTGAATGTCCTGGAATTTTTAATTATTTTTTTATAGTGTTCCATGTCTTTTTCCATTTGTTCATCTCTCCTCTCTTAGTTGCTTAACTGGGACTTTGTGTCAAGGCGAGACTCTGCACTGGCTCTGTTATAGGTGTGATAGGACCTATCTGGTCTGTACCTCAGTCACATGGGTTCCTACTTACCTCTACCTATGGGGTGTGTCTATAGAAAGAACTCTGGTAGGTTCTCTTGAATCTTTGAGATTGGAAACACTGGCTTCTTAGGGCCCTCTGTTGTCTCAGGACAGAGTTCAAGGGAATTTTGAGCCCCTAGCCTTGGGCTGTCCTGGTCTTATTGCTCTTCTTTTGCTTTTGAGGCCCACTCTGTAGCTTTCTGAACACCCTAGGGCTTTGTGGGAATGCTCTGCTCTTGCTGCCTCTGGATATAGAATCCTATAGGCTTCCAGTTTTCTCTTGAGTAAGAAATGGCCACCTACTCCAGCATCTTTGCTAAGAAAACACCAAACGGGAATCACAGAGTCATACACAACTGAAACAACTAAACAATAACAGGGAATTCAGACTTCTGGAGATTCTGCCTTAGGTGATCTTTAGTAACTTCTGGTTAAAAATAATTCGTTTTGCTTTAATAACCTAGAGTTGTCGAACTGTTTGGCACTTGGTTTATTTGGAAGGACTAATCTGATGCTATTTCATTTCTTTTTTTTAAGTTTAGTACTTTACTTTTCCCCAGTTACATGTAAAAACAATTTTTAACATTCATTTTAAAAACTTTGAATTCCAAATTTTCTCCCTTCTTTCCTCCCCAACGCCTCTCTTTGAGAGAAGGCAAAGAATTCAATACAGGTTGTACAAGTGCAATCATGTAAAAAAATACTCGTATTAGTCATGTTGTGAAAGAAAACAGACAAAAAAACCTGAAGAAAAATAAATAAAGTTAAAAAAAATACGCTTCAGTCTCTATTCAGACACCATCAGTTCTTTCTCTGGAGATGGATAGCATTTTTCATTGTTAAGTTTTTCAGGCTTGTCTTCGATTGTATTGCTGAGACTAGCTAAGTCATTCGCAGCTGATCATCTTATGATATTGCTGTTAGTTTGTACCTATTACATTTCACTTTGTATCAGCCCTTGTAAGTCATTACAGGATTTTCTCAGAGCTCTTGCTCATCATTTCTAATAATAGTACTTCATCATAATCACATACCAGACTTGCTCAGCCATTCCCCAGTTCCCCACTTTCTAATTCTTTGCCCCCAGAAAAGAGCCTCTATCAATATTTTGTCCTTTTCCTTTTTGTTTTTTATCTCTTTTGAGATCTAGACCTACTAGTGGTATTGCTAGGTCAAGGGCTATGAATGATTTTATAGCTCTTTGGGCATAATTCCAAATTTTTGTAATTTCAATCAGTTCCAAATTCCACCAACAGTGCATTCATGTCCCATTTTTTTCCAACATCCCCTCCAACATCTGTCATTTACCTTTTCTGTCCTATTAGACTTACCTGTTAGGTATGAGGTAGTACTTTAGAATTGTTTTAATTTGCATTTCTCTGATCAGTAGTGAATTAGAGTATTTTTTCAAACGATTATAGATAGCTTTGATTATTTCACCTGAAAACCGATCATACTTTTGATCATTTATCAATTGGGGAATGGATCTTCTTTTTACAAATTTGACTCAGTTCTTTATATGTTTGAAAAATGAGGCCTCTTTCAGAGAAACTTGCTTCAAAAATTTTTTTCAGTTACTGAATTATTACTGATTATTTCCTTCCATCCTGTTCTCCACCCCATTCATTCTGTTCTCTCTCTCCTTTTACCCTGTTCCTCTTCAGAAATGTTTTGCTTCTGATTAGCTCCTCCCCCAATTCCAATTAAACTTTTATAGGAATATTTATTGCTGTACTTAATGAATTGTTCTTGAAAAATGAGAAAAAAAACATAGTACCAAATTATTTTGAGACAAATGCAGTCTTTTTTTTAAAAAAATTTTTTTTCTTTTAGTTTACAACATTCAGTTTCACAATCCCTTGAGTTTCAAATTTCCTTCCCCTTCCCCCCCATGGCAGCATGCAGTCAAATATAGGATCTACAAATACCTTCGCATTAACCATTAGTCAGGTTGTAGTAAAGGATTATAACTAATGGTGTGAGCAGTGAGAAAGAGGAAACAAAACAAGAGAAAGAGCGAGTAGTTTGCTTCAGTCTGCATTCAGACTCTGTAGCTCTTTCTCTGTATGTGGACGTCTCTTTCCATCACGAGTCTTTTTAAGTTGTCTTATAACCTTACATTGCTGGTAGGAGCCCTGTCTATCAAAGCTGGTTGTCACACCTACATTGTGTCTGTAACTGTGTACAGATTTCTCCAGGTTCTGCTCTCCTCACTCAACATCAATTTATATAAGTCTCTCCAGGTTATTATGAAGTCCATCTGCTTCTCATTTCTTTTTTGTTTGTTTTTGTTTTGTTTTTTGCTTTTTGGAGGGCAGTTGGGGTTAAGTGACTCACCCAGAGTCACAGGGCTAGTAAGTGTGTCAAGTATCTGAGGCTGGATTTGAACTCAGGTCCTCCTGACTGCAGGGCAGGTGCTCTATTCACTGCGCCACCTAGCTACCCCTGCTCCTCTTTGTTATAGCACAATAGTATTCCATTACAGGCATATACCACAACTTGTTCAGCCATTCCCCCAATTGATGAGCATCCCCTTGATTTCCAATTCTTTGCCACCACAAAAAGAACTGCTATAAATATTTTTGTACATATGGGTCTTCTTCCCAGCATAGTCTTTTTTAAAAATGACTTTTACTTTTATTAAATATATAATTGCTCATTTTTTCCCACTAAGACACATTTAGTAGCTATTCATATTATTTTAAAAATTTTAATATATTTTCCATTTATATTCAAAAGCAGTTTTTAACCTTCATTTTTTACAATTGTGAGTTCCAAATTCTATCCTACCCTTCGTCTCTTCCCCAGGCAGGCAATTTTTTTTTTTTTTTGCTTTTTGGAGGGCAGTTGGGGTTAAGTGACTTGCCCAAGGTCACACAGCTAGTTTTTGTGTTAAGTGTCTTAGGCCGGATTTGAACTCAGGTCCTCCTGACTCCAGGGCCAGTGCTCTATTCACTGCGCCACCTAGCCACCCGTCAGGCAGGCAATTTTATAAAGGTTATACATGTGTAGTCATGTAAAACATATTTCCATATTAGGAATGTTGTGAAAGAAAAGAGACCAAAAAGAAAACAAGAAAAATAAAGAAAGTAAATGAAAGAAGAATATACTCCCATCTGCGTTCAGATTTCATCAGTTCTTTATCTGAAAGTGGAAAGCATTTTTCATCATAGGTCCTTTAAAATTGTCTTGGATTTTTGTCTTTGCATAAGTTCATATAAGTCTTTCCAGACTTTTCTGAAAGTATCCCCCTCTTACAGTACAGAAGTATTCCATCACAATCATATCCCACAACTTGTTCAGCCAGTCCCCAGTTGGTGTATATCTCCTTGATTTCCAGTTCTTTGCCACCACAAAAAAAGCTGATCTTTTGGATATATTGGATTTTATCCAATTTTATATTTGGATATATTGGATGTATAGGTCCTTTTCCTTTTAAAAAAAAATTCTTTGGGATGCAGATCTTCATCTAGATAGCTGTTGAAATCCTCTCTCCAATTCTGATATTTTGTGAAATGGGATTTTTTTTGAGTAAGATGCAATTATTGCTTTTAGCTTTAGATCTTGCTTTTGTTTTCTGAATTTTTCTTTTGACATATGTCTTTTCCTTACATCAGTCATAACTATGATTTCAGCTGTTTAGTAAACAAGTCAACAAGCATTATTAGGCCCGTGCACTGGGGGTACAAAAAAAGGCAAAAAACAATCCCTTTCTCCAGGACCTCACATTTTAATAAAAACTGCAAATAAGGAATTTCTTCTAGCAGAGTAGATTTGCATCTTATCTGCAATTTTTATCTTTGAGAATTGCCTGGGGGATAGGGTGGCTAGGTGGCACAGTGAACAGAGCATCAGCCCTGGAATCAGGAGGACCTGAGTTCAAATCCGGCCTCAGACACTCAACACACTCACTAGCCTTGTAACCTTGGGCAAATCACTTAATCCCAATTGCCCCTCCAAGAAAAAAAAAAAGAATGGCCTGGGGATTTTGAGAGCATTCCTTACTTTGCTGAGGTCACATAGTTAGTATGTGGCAGATACAGGACTGGACCTAGCTGGTCTGACACTGAGGCCTGTTCTTCACTAGGCTGCTCTGAGCCTCTTAACTGAAGTTTTATTACTTCAGATCAAATACTGCTTAATAAGAAATATTGTTTAGCAAAAAATTCTAAAAATTGTACATAATTCTTTTCCCTGCTTATTGGATAACAGATCGAGTTTTCTGAATTCAGACTTTTTTCTGATCCCTCACTTATGCAATAATCTTAGTTATGTGGAACGGTTTCTATAACCACAAATCAAAAAGAGCCCCAGAGAAGCTAGGATGTTATCACAAAATCGGAAGGGGATATCAGATATTAGATATTAGATATATTATATATATCTCTATATATCTCTATATAGATATATATTAGATATCAGATATTAGATATTAGAATTCATAGTTACAGCAAGTGGGAGGGCAGAAAAACTTTTTTTTTTTTTAAAGCATACATAAGTATTCAATAAACCTAGATGTCTGGGACATCTTTTGTTGTTTTTGGAAAGGGAAGGCAGAGCAATTGGGGATAAGTGACTTGACCAAGATCACATAGCTAGTAAATATTAAGTGTCTGAGACCGTATGTGAGCTGAGGTCCTCCTGACTCCAGGGCTAGTCCTCTATTCACTGCACCACCTAGCTGACCTGTCTGGGGTATCTTTGTATTGAAACCAGTCCTATTCACCTCAGTAGCCTCTGAGGGCATCACTATATCACAGCAAAGTATAACTTATCTTTGTGATGATATTAAATCACCAAAAAAAGATTAAATTGCCTATATCATATTCTTCAGGATGATATAGAAGGACATAATCCTACTTATTTATTTGTGATCTATTTGTGAAACATAAAAATGTTTAAAATAAATATAAATATATATAAATGGATATAAATAAAATAAAATTTGACTGTTAACGGAGCAAGCATCTTTTATTTGCGATATTGACTTAGGTGGAATGCTTTCTAATGAATCTTCTACAAAGAAATAATTCTCTTAAAATAAAGAAGAATAGTGATGTAAAACTAACATGACGCGTTAACCGTGTCTGACCCCGTGTGCAGCCTTCCACACTTTTAATTTCTTACCTGTCATCTGGTAATAGGAAAGGGTGAGTCCTTTGGGGTAAAGTTTAATCGTTACAGCAAACAAAATTCCTCTGTGTTTTAGTGTTTGGAAATGTGTCTGTGTATATGTAGAAATAAATATATATTTTCTAAAACTTCATGAGATAGTCCTGTACAAGCATATTTGACAATTTATCATTGTTAAATGATCAGTAATGGAATATTTTTTGTCAACAAAAATGTATGAACAAATTATAGGCAGTATGAATTGAAGTATTCCCCAGAGTTTGTTGCTGTACCACAATTCTGTTGTCTTATTAAGTCCAGCACTTAATTTTTATGCAACTTTATTTAAGTAAACGTACGTCTGCTTTGTATTCTCTTTTTTCCCTTAAATTTCAAGAAGGGAATGTTTGTTTATGTTTTATAGAAAATGGCTCTCTCTACATAGTAATGGATTACTGTGAAGGAGGGGATCTGTATAAACGAATAAATGCCCAGAAAGGTGTGTTGTTTCCAGAAGATCAGGTAACTTTATGTGCATGAATAGTTATTTTGTGGTGTTCTTATGTATAGAAAATTCTAAATTGTCCATTACCAATATGATGATGATGCCTCGGACAATCTGATGTCAAAGTCTATTATATAATATACTTGTTGTTTCTAGGTCCTGTTGATTTCTTTGCGTTATTTCTGATTCATCCCTTTCTTCTTTATTCCCATTTCCGTGTGAGTGAATGAATGAATGAATATTTATGAAGCCTCCATTGTTTGCCTAGTATTGCTACTAGTCTGTCCTACCACCACCCATAGGATGGGATTAGTTCCATCCTGCATACTACTGCCACACTAATTTTTCTGGGATATACCTTTTCTCATACTACTCCTCTCCTTAGGAACCTTATAGTGATTTCCTATAACTTACTCCATTAAGATCACACCCATTTGCTGAATTTGAAAGCTCTCTATGACTACCCTCAGCATATATCAGTACTTAAGTAGATTCATGCATGATTTTTTTCCATGTGGTTTTTCTCCCCTTCCTTGTTCCCCCTCTTCTTTTTGGCATAGTTTATAAATTATCATTTATTTTTATTGTGTCCGGAAGTGTTCATATCTTCTGATAAATCCCCCATGATGGATCTGCCCAATGTGCTAGAGACCTTTCTGTAGACCTTGTTTAAAAGTATCTTTTGTTGTACTTACAGTATCATTCTATTAATCTCTTACTACATGACTAGTTCAGTTGCTTTTCCAATAATACATTTCTCAAATGGTAGCAATTATGCCACTTCTTATGTAGATTACCAAAAAGAAGGCCTCTAGTGTGTCAGATTCACAGTGGGGAATTCATGGAAGAATGTGGGCAAAAATCACAAAGGATAAGTGAATGTGAGTCAGTTGCAAAGTATGATGGGTAGAGTTACCTCCATTGAGATGACTGTAGTTGTGTATATTTTTTGGTCATATTTGGGGTTAGCATTGTGTGACATAGAGACTTTATATGCAATTATATTAGAAGATGAAATTGAAAGAGTAGATTGAAATCAAATTACCAGTCTAATTAATGTAAACTTTACTTTGTAGGCATTAAGGGAACATAAAGGTTTTTGAATTGAGGAATGCAAGATCAAATAAGTACTTAGGAAGATGTTTCTTGCAGTGATGTGCAGCATTTATTGGAAGAGAGAGGCTGTACACTGAATTACTAGTGGCAAAATTCCTATAATAGTACAGCTGCTCATGATGTATTAGGACCCTAAATAGAATGATGACAGAACGAATGGAATTGAGAAACATTTGAAAGGCAAAGTGCCCTTTTTATACAAAATAAGTGATAAGGTTGTAGAGCTAAGTAGTCAATGGGCAAGACCAGGGAGTCAATTAGTATATAGAAGGGCAGGGAAGTGCTACAAAGAAGTAAAGTTTAATCCTGGGAGACAAACTGTTTCCAAAAGTCTAGGAAGATTTAGAAAGTCTAGAAATAGGCAGTTTCGGTGGGAATGGCATTTGTAAGCGGGACTTTGGACATTTGACATTAGTGCATGCAACTCCTGACTTGCTTTTATATTCCTCATTGTGTATGGATAGGAATTACCTTGAAACAGTGTGTTTGTAGGTAAGGAGAAGGAGAGTTCCAGAGGTATGACAGTAGACTCCTTATAGAAGAAACTGATTTAGGCCTTCTCGAGGATCTTGCCCTAATTGACTAGATGCTGAAGAAAAGTTGAGGGCTCAAGACAACATCATTTCCAATTTGATTTTCAAAAAAACCCCCCAAAAACTTTAAAAGCACACATTAACATATAAGCAATTAACATGCTAATTATAAATCATTATTGCTCATTTTGCTAAGAGGGAAGGCTACATTATTGAAAGTTGTTACTTTAAGAAGAGCAAATATGTGACATTTTTTGGATTCCAGTTATCTGGTTACTAGTTGTATTGATGGCCATTTCTGTAGTTGAAAAGTAATCCTAACCTTGACGAAATCAGACCAAAAAGTAGTTAATCAAAAGTAATACTTTATGGTAAAATGTAAACAGTTTTTCACAGTGAGACTATTTGATTATTTTGTTTAGATCATGGACTGGTTTGTGCAGATTTGTTTGGCATTGAAACATGTGCATGACAGAAAAATTCTTCATCGGGATATAAAGTCACAGGTATGTTGATATATTCTACATCTGACACTTGAGTAATTTTTAAACAAAAATTATGCTAAATTTTAATTACACAGTGTTATAGACTGTGTTTATATACTGGCATATATTACTGAGGCTTTGTACGTGTGTAAAAACCTTCAGAAATATCTAAGAAAATAAATATTTGAAAAATAAATGTGACTTTGAAAACAAAAACAAGAAAACCATTTCCATGGAGAAATTTCTGCTCTTAAACTAGATTGCTAATAATTATTTCAGATAGTAGTGTGACTTACATGTATTACATGTTAACAAATGATTACTTATTACCATTGCCCATACCCCAAGAAAATGGGCAGGATTTTTGGTGAGAAGATTATTCCAGCACTCATCAGAGAACCTTTTGAACATTTCTACCTCCTCTTTTTTATCATCCTCATTCGCACTGTCTTCTCTCGGAATTCACATTTGAGGCTATCTCTTTCTTAGTTGATTTTCTTCTCTCACATTTTTCTTCTTCAGTAGGCAGAGTAAAAAGACAAGACTCGTACTTTAATATTTAAAGTAATAGTTTCTTTTTTTATGTCTCCTTTCCCCATTACATTCCACTTCTTATTTCTATGAAGTTAATTTTGGTTTGTGTTCAGTAAACTTTAGTTGATAGTCAGTGATAGTCAGTGGCACTTGGTGAAAAGAATTACTAAATACCCACTCTAGGTTGTTTTCTGAAAAAAATTCATTTATTTACTTGTAGTTTACAACGTTCAGTTACACAGTCCCTTGAGTTCCAAATTTTCTCCCCTTCCTACACCTTCCCCCCACATGGCAGCATGCAGTCTAACATACGTTCTGCAAATACCTTCGCATTAAACATTAGTCAAGTTGTAAAGAAGAATTCTAACCAATGAAGTGAACAATGAGAAAAAAGGAACAAAATAAAACACAAAAGAGAGAGCAAGTAGTTTGCTTCAGTCTGCATTCAGACTCTGTAGTTCAGCGGTTCTCAACCTGTGGGTTATGTTCAGTTTGTAACAATGAAAATACATCCTGCATATCAGATAGATTCATAATAGTAGCAAAATTACAGTTATGAAGCAGCAACGAAAATAATTTTATGGTTGGGGGTCACCACGACATAAAGAACTATATTAAAGTCACGGCATTAGGTTGAGAACCACTGCTGTAGTTCTTTTCTCTGAATGTGAATATCCCTCTCCATCATGAGCTTTTTGGAGTTGCCTTATAGCCTTGCATTGCTGAGAGGAGACCAGTCTATTCAAGTTAGTCATCACACACACCATGTGTCTATAATTGTGTACAGTGTTCTCCTGGTTCTGCTCCCCTCCCTCAGCATCAGTTTATGTAAGTCTCTCCAGGATATTATGAGGTCTGTCTGCTCCTCGTTTCTTGTAGCACAGTAGCATTCCATTCCATTCATATACCACAACTTATTCCCCATTCCCCAGTTGATGGGCATTCCCTTGATTTCCAGTTCTTTGTCACCACAAAAAGAGCTGCTATAAATATTTTTGTGCATACAGATCCTCCTACTTCTGTGATCTCTATGGGATACAGCTCTAGAAGTAGTATTGTCTAGCTTTTTTTATTCTAGAGTATTTACCTGCCTTCCATTATCTGCTTTAGATTGAGGTTTATGTGGAATCAGGTTATATTAGAGCTCTAGACCAGAGCAGATCTCATTCTCAGCCCAGTCTTTATTCACTTGCATATTAACATGTGTTACTCTGAAAGAGGGTTTTTTTTTTTTTTTACATTTTGTATGTTCTAAGTGTACAGTTCCTTATGTTCCATTAAATTAGAAATTCTTAACTTTTTTGTGTGTCATGGGCCTTTGGCATTCAGATAAAGCTTATGGAACCCTTCTCAGAATGTTTTTAAAATTTGTAATTGAAAGAAATGCTAAATTTCAGTTAGAAGCTAGTGAAAATAAAGATGATTTTTTTCCATCCAAATTCATAGATCCCCAGAAATATATCCACGGACCCCAGTTAAAAAAAAACAAAACTCTCAGGCCAAACCCACCCGTGTTCCTAACTTTGAGACCTAGAAGTCATCTTGAGCTCTTTGCTTTGACTCCTCATATCCAGTCTCTATCCAAGTCTCAATGATCTTTAATTGCATCTTTCCTTTACATTCTTTTTTTTTTACTTTCACTACAACCACCGTGATTCAGACTCTCATCACCTCTCTTATAGACAATTCAAGTAGTCTAATTGTTTTTCTGAATCCACTTTCCTTGCCAATGCATCCCCCCACTAGAATTTATTTTTCCTAAAACATGAGCTGACTGTGTCACTTCTCTTCCAAGAAACTTAATTGATTCCTTCTAGAGCTTCTAAGGCAAAATACAAATTCTTCACAATCTTGTGAAGAAGACTTTACTAAGTTTACATGTTTCTCCCTCCCCATACTTTGTACTAGCACAAACATAACTGCTTTCCCTAACATAACTGTCTATCTCCAAGCTGAGGCTTTACATAAGCTGTCCACCAGTTTTGTAATGTTGTCCCTTCATATCCATGTCCATGTGGCTAACTTAGAAAACGAGCTCAAATGCCATGTTGTGGAAGAGCCCTTTCCTGATTGCTCAGTTATTAGTGGCCTTCTCTTCCCCTTTTAGCTTCATATTTGGATGTATATACATACATGTATATTTTGTGTGTATGCATACACACACATATGGAGAGAGTATTTGCTCATTTGTGTACATGCTATGTTTCCTCCTTTTTAAGGGCAGAGGATGTTTCGTTTTTGTCTTTGAATCCCTAGTATCTGGCACAGTATCTGGCTGGTGCTTTATAAATGATTATAATTGAGTTAAATTATTGAATCATGTATTATTTTAAAAATACAGATTTGATTTTTCTTATCTGATGGCATTAAAAATGAGTTGGGTTTTTAAAGTTTGGAACCCCACTTATATGAAAACACCTTCACTGAGGTTAACCACAGTAATTTAAAAACCAAGATTCTATGTAGAAAGTATTCCTTGAATGACATCCTTTTGTGAGCAACAAAGAAGAAAAACAAAACTTTTTAACAAACCAAAAACGTTAGGGCAAGTGAATAAGTGATCGGTTTGTAAGCTAAGCTCTTTTATGCTTGGCTTATTTTTCCACATTGCAGCTACCTAAAAATATTTCCAACCTTGGGAACAAAGACCTATGGAAAAGTTAGTATTTTTCTTTGTGAAGACTTTAGTAGGATTCTCCAGGAATTAATATAAGCACCAGTTAATTTTACATTTTTGCATACGAACAAGATAATAAAATGCACAAACAGCAGCATGATGCCATACTGTGGAAAGAGCACTCAATTTGAAATGAGAGGGCCTGGGTTCTAATCCTGGCTTTGCCACTTAGCGCCTCCATAATTTTAGGCAAGTCATTTAATCTCCCTGAGAGCTCTATTGTCTTCTTTAAATGAGAGGTTTGCACAATATAGTTTCTAATTAAAATTCTCTTAAGCTCTATGTTTGTGTTGTTATGCATATAAGCATTTTCACACAATTAAATGCCAACAGCGATGGAGCTGAACTGAAAGACAGGAGCATAAAATATGTGTGTTTAGAAGAGTTTCAAAAGCCATCTAGTCTAGTCTTTTTTCATGTTCTTGAATGATCTCATATAGTATCATCCATGTGTAGTCAGCTGGCATCTGCTTGAACACATTTAGTGGGGGAAAGTCAGTTTCTTATGTTTTTTTTCAACAGCTCTTATTAACAAGTTTGGGTTTGTTTTATTTTACCCCCAGCAGCTTTAATTCTTCCTTATATTCTGAAGTTTGTCTCCATCAAACTTCTACCTACTGGTACTAGATCTTTACTCTTGTTCTAAAAGAATCAGTCTGGTCCTTCTTTTGCAGCGTTCTCTAGACATTTGAAAATACTCACCTTAAGAGTTCTCTTCTTTAGTCTAAACAATGCCGTAGGAAAAAGTATTAGTATTGTATCCTGTTCTGCAGGCAGAGGCCTTCTGGAAGCAGGTTTTATTAATTTATCACTAATCTAACCATTGCTCTGCTTAGAGAGAAATATCCAAACCGAGAGGTGTTGATTTAGATAGCTTTCCGCCAAAGTCATTTTGAAGTTCCAGTTTTTAGGATTCTTGGACAAGGAATATTTCATAGTCAGGATTGAGCAAGATCCCAGAATTTCAGTAACAGTTCAGTTAGCTGTTTGCTTCATTAAATAGAATAGTAAATAAACTTTAGGCTGACTCTTGGGAGAACCATTTTCCTGACGCCATGTTTGACCACTCCCTTCAAGGATTTTCCTTCCCAGTTGATAGTAATGGGCTCTAAATTAAATTAGCTAAAGTAATAAAAGAGACTTCTTCCTTTTTATAGGTTGATCATTACCCTAATATAGTCAAGGTAGATCAGTCAAAGGTCCCTAGATTTTCTCTGGACAGTACCCTGATTACTTCAAGGAAACTCTTCGTAGGTTGATTAGAGAGAGGAGAGCAAAACATTATTTCAGAATTGATAGTATATAAGGATATCTCTTTTAGATTAGTCCAAAGGATAAGTCCAGGATCCTTTAAAAATGCTTTCTTAATTTTTATGAAAGGGATGTGACACGGAGTAGAGGAGCTTAGTCTTCCCAGTAGCTGCATTCATACTTTTTTTTTTAATTT
>CM053601.1:63617645-63656308 GCA_028646575.1 Pseudocheirus occidentalis | reverse complement strand
TGGAAGAGGATATAAGCGAGCACATATTGGGGGAAGGGGTATTCAGTAGGCTCGCTGTTTTGGAATGGGGATAGGGAAAAGACGGGAAGAAAAATTTGCAACTCAAAATCTTGTGGAAAATAAAGTTGAAAACTAAAAATAAATAAATAAATTGGAAAAAAAAATAAAAGTTGTTCACTGAGGCTCACACTAGAGTAAAACTCAATTCCCATCTTCTCCAGAAAGCCCTTCCTCTCCTTTGCTACTGTATTACCTCTGAAATGACCACCCATTTAAACTGTACCTATCTGTCTCCTGGCGTCCTTCAAATCCCAGGTAAAATCTCACCTTCTACCAGAAGCCATTCCTAAACCTCTTTAATTCTCAGTGACCTCTACTTCCAATGTATTCTGTATTTAGCTTTCTTGTACATAGCTATATGCATGTTATCTCCCCGATAAGACTGAGAGCCTGCTCTGTGCCAGGTGGTAGGTGCAAAGAATAAGTTCCTGCTCTCAAGGGACTTCCATTCAAACAGGAGATATCAGGCAAACAATCACGTATATAATCATTAAGCATTCTTTAAGCGCTTGTGTGCCAGGCACTAAATGTAGGGGACAGTCCCTGCTTTCAGGAGCTCCCTTTCAAGCCGAGGGGCGACAAACCATGTCCAGTCAGTCAATAAGACGAAGCGCCTGCGCCCCGCCGGGCAGGGCAGTCAAAGCTGCGCAGAGGCCCCCGCGCTCGGCTCAGGGCGGGCGTTGGCGCGATCTCCAGGTCGGTTAGTTCGAAACCAGCTCCATCCCCGTGAGGATGGGCGGCGGCCCCGGGGCCGCTCCCAGCTGCTGCCAGGGCCCGACCTATTGAACAGCCGGCTCCTAACGGACCCGCAAACACCGGCAGCCCCCCCGGCCCCACGAACCAGTTTCCTGCCGACTGCAGTGTGCGTCTTCCGTCTCTCTCCGAGTTACGGTTTCTCCAACTTCCCGGGTGCGAGGGGCGGCCGATGGGCCAGGGTGAGCTCCGGCCCCCGCCGGGCCCAGCTGCCTAGCTGCCCCCGCTCCGGACTGCGGCGGCACAACGTGCGCCCGGCCTGGGGAACCTCACCTGGACCCACCCGCACACGCAAACAGCTGAGCTCCAGAGCCCTGAGCTACAGCTATGGGAGAGGCGGGGAAAAAGAGAGGTAACGCCTCCGCAGACGTGATGACGCCACGCGTCGCCGGGGACCCGGCACCTTCCTGCGCTCGCCTGAAATCCCTAAGGGGACCGGGAGAATAGGGGCGGGGCAGAGGGCTTCTGGGGCTCCACACGTGGGTGGGAGTAGAGGACCAAAGAAGCTCGGAGGCGGAGCCTGGGAAAGGATGGAGGGAACGCGCCCTGAGCGGGAGGGGGCTTCAAGGCAGCCTCCTTTCCAGTGAGGTTCGACGCAGAAGAAGCCCCCGACTCCAGACTCCGGGACCCCAGGAACGGACCTATCAGGGTTGCCTTCAAAGGAGGCCTCGGTCCAACAGGGCTGGACCGGATGCGCAGGCAGGCGATGAGGCGCCTGGGACAGGGTGAGCGGGGAAGGTTTCTGGAAGAAAAGAGGCGACTGCTAGGTGGTTCAGGGGACAGAGGTCTAGGCCTGGAGTCACAAAGACCTGAGTTACACTTCTTCTTCAGACGCTTTCTAGGTTACTTCAGCTTCACGTACTTCAGGGTTGTAAGCATCTGATGAGAGCGCACTTGTCCCGTCCTTTGAGCTCTGTAAATTCTAGCTATTGTTCCTATCCTTAGTATTAGGAACATGTTCTTTATTCAGGTGTAGAGGAAAACCTATACGAAAGCAAGGCATCGGGTACCAGAGGAGTGGGTGGCCTTTGCGGGTCGAACGACCCTTTCACAGGGTCTCCTAAGACCATCGGAAAACACTTGTTTCGGATGGTCTTAGGAACCGAGACACCGCTCCTCTATCCGTCTCCAGGCCGGTCCGCCCACGTGCAGATATGCCCACATCGGAGTATTAAAGGGTCCGGGCATGAAGAAGGTTGAGAACCAGTGAGCTAGACAGAGCTAGGGACCTCTGGACGATAGTTTTTAATCTGAGGTCAATGGGAACTTGGATGGGGGGGGGGGATTTTTCATCTGTATGTTCACTAATCTTTAGTTTAAATGGCCTTCCGTTATGAATGTATGGGGCAGACATTCTGAGAATAATGCTAAGGCTTTCCCTCTGCCTAAAATTTGTGTCCAAAAATTCTTAGCACAATTTTAAGCTTTCGGCATAATACTACATTAAAACTTTTGGAACTGCCTGCACATCTGTCTTTTATAGGCATAGTTGTTTGAGTCTTTTCTTCCTGTTTAGATTGAGAACGAGAACTGATTTTGCTTTTTCTTCTTATCTTTAGCAAATAATAGGCACTTAATGAATGCTTCTTGACTTCAGAAGGGGTTCATAGGCTTCAAAAGGCTGCCCAAGGAAACCATTATCTGGGAGGAAAAAAAGGTTAAGAGCATCCAGTCTAGACCAATTCCCTCATTTTCCCGATGAAGAAATTGAGAGCTTGGGGGGAGGGAAGTGCTAGCATTTGGGGAATAGATCAGGAGAAGCCCCATAGGAGGTGGTGTTTGAAGAGATCTTTGAAGGAAACTCAGTTTTCTGGAAAAGAGAAGGGAGCCCATTTCAGGCCTGGGAGATAGTGACGTCAGACCTGTACTTTTGACAGAGATGTCATTTTGGCACAAATAAAAGATAGATTGGAAAAGGGAGAGACCTGAGACAAGGAGACAGATTGGGAGGCTTTTGAAATCGATCAGGCAAGTCATAAGCTGCAGCTCTGTGAGAGACACTTGAGTGTTGCATTTTCTTGTCACTGAGAAACAGATGTTTTAGTGGGCCAGAAACAGTACCATGAAGTCCTCTCTGTGCCAAGGACTGATTTAATAAAGTTAGTTAATAAACACGTGTTAAATGCTAACCAAGGCAGCTAGGTCACTCAGTGGTTAGAGCCCTGGGCCAAGAGTCAAGAGAACCTGGATTCAACTCCAGCTCAGGCACTCACTAGCTATGTGACCCTCTTAACCTCTGTTTCCTTTAATCCACTGGAGATAAATGCTTGAAATGAAGTTGTGGCCACTGGAGAGAGGGAGACAGATGCAAAATCTGTTGTAGAGGTAGAAGTGAAAAAGACTTGGCAATTGATTTCTATGTAGAGTAAGGGAGAATAGCATCATGGATGACTCCAGGGTTGTGAACTTGAGCAATAGTTGTGAACTGTCTGCATTATAGGACCTAGGAAGAAGTCTAGATACAGGGAACTCAGAAACAATATTCAAGTACCTCATTTAGCATTGTCTTCACATGTTCCATGTGGCCTCAGTGATGTTACCATGAACTCAGCATTCGACATCTTAACCTTTAAGATGTAAGCATCTTGAATAGAGCACCCGCCCTAGAGTCAGGAGGACCTGAGTTCAAATCCAGCCTCAGACACTTGATACATTTACTAGCCGTGTGACTTTGGGCAAATCACTTAACCCCAATTGCCCTCCAAAAAAAAAAAAAAGATGTAAGCATCTTGAGGGCAAGGACTGTCTTTCTTTCTTTTGGATTTGCATTCCCAGTACATAGCATAGTACTTGACACTTTTAAGGGCTTGCAGTAAATACTTGTTTATTTACCTCTGTATAATTTTCAAATTTGAGTTGAAATAGGTACGGTATCTTAGCAGCATCCCCTGTTGTTAATTAGTGAGGCACATAGTCAAGAGTTTTGAATATTTGTTTGACATCATAAAACCATATATTTGAAAAATACTTTGAGGTCATATTGATCAGTCCTTTTTCTTTGAGGTAACACTATCTAGAATAGATGGCTGTTTGCTTCCTTTTTAAATGCCTTTAGAGAGTGAGAGTTGGCATCCCGATAATTTATGCCAGTATTTATATTTGCCTAATAAAAAGAATTATTTTACCTAACAGACCCACCCTAAATTGCTGCTTTGATGCCTTGCTGTAGTGTGGAGGCGTGATCTTGGTTTTCTAAGGTTGAGCCTATAGAGCACAAGTTTTGCCAAGTTCAGAAAGACTGAGAAAAGCCAACAGTACAGTAATATCTTTTGTCTGAGTTCTGACCCAGGTAAGTGCAGAAATGCTAATCACCAGGTGAGGTGGGTTTTTTTTTTCAACTTCAGCAATTTTTGGAATGATCCAGCAGGATGCAGGGGGTCCTAAGTTTATAAGATGATAGTGGGACAACTGTACAGTACTTTGACAGAAGTCATTTAGTCCAGTCCCCTTACTTCATGAGTGAGGAAATGGTGCCTCAGAGTTACAGTACTCAGAGACCCACAATTTGAACCTGTGTCCTTGATTTAAAAGTCATGCTCTCTTTCACTGGCACTATGCTGCTTTCCAAGGGTATTGTCAGCACCAATAGAGAGAGGACCCAGACTGAAGAAATTACTGGTCCTTGGATTACAATCCCTAGCTGCTATTGGCTTGTTTGTTAGTATATAGCAATTCACATCATACAGAGTCCATCCATCCTCTACCATATCACATACATGCAAACACAGGCTGCTTTTACTGAAGGGTATTTCTAGTTCTTGAATGCCAATTCCATATCTAATTGTTGGCAAAAATCATGGACCTACGAGTGAATTTCAAGGGAGTAGTTCTGACTCTGAATTTACTCATGTTCTTCTTTTAGTCTTCTTTTTTACCAACATAGCAGCTTGAAAGCATTGCTAATCTCCTTTGCTGGAATTAAGTTTCTTTTGGTTAAAGTCTCTTGGAAGTAGCTGATTATCATTAACTTTTGACTGATTGCTCTCTGCTGAAGACTATTGAATTATACTTCCAGACTAAAATCATTTTGGCTCTTTTATTCTATTTTTCTTCTCTTTAATCCTCTAAAAGTGATGGTATCACATGACCACAAAAACAAAGTAATCTACTATAATTTTTTGTTTGGTTTTTTTTTTTTTTTTAGTTTTTAGAATGCTTTATGCTAAAAATGTTGGTATTATTCTTGTTACAGTCCAAGAAAGTACCAAAGCAACTAAAATATTTCTCTTTCATTCAGTAAGAAAGAAAATATAATTATCCAAAAGTTACATAATAGAATTAACATTGAATATTTCTTCTATGTGAAATAATTTTTATCACAAAAAATTTTAGTATGTAGGGGACATACTGTGAACTGCAAAAAATCTTCATTGCATCCCTTAAGTGGGCAGGTGTCCTTAACTATTACCTATTTACAAAGTCTTACACACTGTAGCAACAATGCAATTTACAGCACCCACTATCATGATAAAGACCATAACTATAAGTATCACATGACATTTGGTCCCAAAATATGCCAAACTCTCCAGATAGAGGGTAGGACTGAAAGATTTATCTAGATACCAGAAAACCAAATCCCAAAACCAGTAAGTCAATTCCATCATAGGACAAAAGATATTCAGAAGCCATAATAACACTGAGAGCTAGCCAGACAGTGGGGGACAGAGGAGTTCAGGCAAAGAAATAGAAAGTTTTGTGAGTAAATAATGATATTGCTCTTGTATTAGCTTATGGGAAGGCTAAAGATGGCATGGCGCTACACACACACACACACACACACACACACACACACACCAGTCCCTGAGTACCTATTGAACTTCTAACCTTGACAAGTTAAGGAGGCCCAGTCTCTTCCCCTACCCCTCCCCACCCCGAAAAAAAAAATGAAGGAAGAAAATGTCTGTAACCTGCAGACTCATATTAAATTGGAAAGAGAATACAAGGAGACTTAAATGAGGCAGTTCTAAGGTAGGAAAAAGATAGTGTGGTTCCTGAAGTTGTTTCTGGAAGCCAGAAAGGAGAGAAACACCCAATGAGGAGTAGATAGAGGGAGTGGCCAACAATATATAAAACTATGGAAGGGTCTAGGAAGTTGAGTATGAAGAGAATGTCATGCTATTTGACAATTCAGAGTTAATTGGTGATCTTTGAGAGAGCAACTTTGATTAAGAAATGAGGGTGGGCGCAGAGCCAAAATGGCAGCATAGAAGCAGGAAAACTCTGTGGCTCCCCTCATAATCACCTTAAATACCTATAAAATATGACTTGAAACAAATTTTAAAGGTATAAAACCCACAAAGTGATGAAGAGAAAAGAATCTCCCACTGAAGGCAGCCTGGCAGGCAGACAGGAAGGGTTCCTCGAAGTGCACTGGGAACAAAGCCCATGAACCTGTAGTTTTAGCCCCAGGGTAGCCCTGACTAGTGGCTGCAGCATACTTCAGGTGAGTAGATCACCAGCAGCAGTGGCAGTTTCTAGAATTATCAACCCATAAATGCCAAAGAAAAAGTGAGAAATCAGTGTAGAATAGAACACTGTTAGAAATGGGGAAGGGGAAATGGAGGAGTGGGTCCAGCCCCTGCCTCCAGAACTAGAAGTGGCCGAGGTGCAGCAGCCCTGCAGCCACCTCCACATGGCTGCTTCAGAGCTCCTGGCCTGCAGATCATAGAGGGGCCAAACAACAACTCAGAGGATAATTGCTCTTGCTTTAACCTGCTTGTATCTGGATTGTGGTCTTGGGTGGTGGTCCTGAGGTATGTGACCAGTGAGCCAGAGTTTGTGGGGGCTGCAGAGATGACACCCTCCTAATAGTTCCAGCAGCTGGGAAAACCCCAGTGATTTGGGACAAAGCTCTCTCCTTTGGAAGCAGAGTTCTACTGTGGCAAAGACCTCAAAAGTCAAATAATTAACCAGCAACATGAGCAAGCAAAGAGAGAAAAGCAAGCACAGCAATCTAACGTTAGATTCCTTTTCTGGGGACAAAGAAGATCAAAGCATGGAATGGAAGGAAGACAACAAAGTCAGAACTCCTACACCAAAAGCTTCCAAGAAAATGCGAATTGGTTACAGGCCATGGAGGATCTCAAGAAGGATTTTGAAAATCAAGTAAGAGAAGTGGAGGAAAAATTGGGAAGAGATATGAGAATGATGCAAGAAAATCATGAAAAGAGAGTCAACAACATGACTGAAGAAAATAACACCTTAAAAAACAGACTAATTCAAATGGCAAAAGAGCCCCAAAAAGCCAATGAGGAGAAGAATGTCATAAAAAGCTGAATTTGCCAGATGGAAAAAGAATTTCAGAAGCTTACTGAAGAGAAAAATTGCTTCAGAATTAGATTGGAGCAAATGGAAGCAAATGAATTTATGAAAAATCAAGATACTATAAAACAAATCCAAACAAATGAAAAAATAGAAGGCAATGTGAAATATCTCATTAGAAAAACCATTGACCTGGAAAATAGATCCAGGTGAGATAATTTAAAATTTATTGGACTACCTGAAAGCCATGATTGAAAAAAGAATCTAGAACTCATCCTTCAAGAAATTCTCAAGGAAAATTGCCCTGATATTCTAGAGCCAGAGGGCAAAATATAAATTGAAAGAATTCACTGATGACCTCTTGAAAAAGATCCCAAAAAGAAAACTGCTAGGAATATCATAGCCAGGTTCTGGAGTTCCCAGATCAAGGAGAAAATATTACAGGCAGCCAAGAAGAAACAATTCGAATATTGTGGAAACACAGTCAGGATAACACAGGATCTAGCAGCTTCTACGTTAAGGGATCAAAGGTCCTGGAATATGATATTTTGGAGGTCAAAGGAGCTAGGATTAAAACCAAGAATCACCTACCCAGCAAAACTGAGTATAATATTTCAGGGGAAAATATGGTCATTCAATGAGGTAGAGGACTTTAAAGCATTCTTGATGAAAAAACCAGAGCTGAATAGAAAGTTTGACATTCAAATGTAAGAAGCATAAGAAGGTAAACAATGAGAGTAGATCATAAGGAACTTATCAAAGGTGGACTATTTACATGCCTATACAGTAAAACGGTAATTATAACTTGTGAAGCCTTTTCTCAACATGAGGATAGTTGAAGGGAATATAAATGTATATATATATATGTACACACACATGTGTATGTCTATGTAGGAGGGTATATGTGCATATCAATACATATGTGAGTGTGTATATATCTATACAGGTATACATAGACAAAAGGCACAGGATCATTTGAATAGGAAGGGATGATATTTAAAAGGTGAAATTGAGAGGTGAGAGAGGAATCCAATGAGAAGAGATGGGGAGAGACAGAATGGGGTAACTTATTTCACATAGAAGAGGCAAGGGATAACTGTTACAATGGAGGGGAAGAACAGGAAGGCAAAAGGGAATGGTTCAACCTCACTCTCATTGAATTTGGCTTAGGGAGGGAATGGGGATACACACTAAATTGGGTATCTTGCCCTACAGAAGAGTAGGGGGGAAGCAAATGGGGGGCAGTGATGAAAGGGGGGGCAGATTTGAGGGGCAGGCAGTTAGAAGTACACACTTTTGAAAAGGGACAGTCAAAGTAGAGAATAGAACAAGTGGGGGAGTGGGATAAGATGGAGGTAAATATAGTCAGTCTTTCACAATACATCCACTAAGGAAATGTTTTGCATAACTACGCATGTACAACTTATATTGAATTGCTTATCTTCCCAGTAAGGGTAGGTGATGAGGGAGGAAGGGAAAGAATCTGGAATTCAAAGCTGTAAAATCAAATATTTTTAAAAAATTATTATAATAATTATTATTATTTTTTGCATGCAACTGGGAAATAAGATATACAGACACATACCAGAAAGTGGGAGGAGGAATGGGGGAAGATATAGGATAGAGCAGATTGGGGGAGGGAATATACTTTGGGATTGCTATGTTGGGGTGGTGGGTAGGGGAAAGATGGGAAAATTTGCAACTCAAAATCTTGTGGAAATGAATGATGTAAACTAAAAATAAGCAGAATTTAATTTAAGATAATAAAAAATCAAAACAAAACAAAAAGAAGTGAGGGTGGAAGCTGGATTGCAGAGGTTTAGAAGACAGTGTCTAGTTTTCCATTGTTCTTCAAATTTGTTTCTTCTGAAAATGAGTTTTTTGTTGTTTTTGTTTTTGGGAAATGTTGAAGTGAGTTCATTCTGAGACTTAGTTTACATACAGTTAAGGAGAACTCAGTTCTGTAAATTTCTTAAAATAATGACAAGATTATGGTACTTAAGCAAAATTGAAATCAATTATTGTATGAAAATAGATTACTCATTGACAATACACAGCAGTATATGTTTTCATGTGTCTGTGTATTGTCCACTTCAACTAGATTATAAGCTTGACAGGAACCTCTTTGTTTTGCCAGCTGCCTTGGTCCAGTATCATAAACACTCAAAGAAACTTTGAGTTGAATTGAATAAGACCTATTAAATACACTAGAAAATAGTTAAATATTTGCAGCTACCTGTTCTTATCTTTAAATATTACAAACTGTTTAAAATACTAGAAGTAACAAAGCTTATGTACTGTTAAATTTCTCACTAAAATGAGCCATATATTTATGTATAAAATGAAGGGACAAGTTTCACAATTTAGAAGTAATTTTAAAGAAATGCATTTAAAACAAACAGAAATAGTCAAATTATTACAAGGCTCCTCTTTGAAAAACAAATTTCTTACGATGATAAAATGATTGCAGATTCTCTTTGCCTCTCAGATTGTTCATGGAAATCTTTTATCTCTTATCAGTTTGGGACATTATAGAAGCAAAACACAGAAAATCTGGTTAACTGCTTCTTTCTTTTGCTCTCTTCCCATTTTTTCTAAACGTTGATCTTAATAAGGTACATTAACTAGGTTAAAATGAAACTCCTGTAGGAGAGTCCATGATACAAGTCCTAGATGTGCTTTGGGAGATATTCTTACAACTCCAGTCTAGGAAATCAGAGAACATGAATACAGAAACTTCAGAATATTGAAATCAGAGGAGTTTTAATGTATATTTCTCTTACCATTAGGGATTTAAAGCATGGATGTTGATAACTTAATTTTTTTCTTTGAGAATTCCCTATTCATATACTTTGATCATTTATCTACTGGGGAATGGATCTTATTCTTATATATTTAAATCAGTTCTTTTCTGTATCTTGGATATCAGACCTTTAAAAGAAAAAAAAAGGTGTTGCAAAACAATTTAATGAAATATTCCCTTAAAATTTTGGCAGGTTTGGACTTTTTTTATAGAAGCTTTTCAGTTTTAAGTAATCAAAATTGACCATTTTATCTTCTCTTATGCTCTTCAACTTTTCTTTAGCCATGAATCTTCCCTGTCTTTGGCTGTGAAAGATACCACCTTCATAGATGATCTAATTTGTTTATTTGACCTTTTGCATCTAGATCAAGTATCCATTTGGAACTTATTATGGTGTATGGTATGACATGTTGGTCTAAACCTAATTTCTGCCAGACTGCTTTCCAGTTTTCCCAGCAATTCTTATTGAATAATGAGTTCTTACCAGAGTAATTGTGTTCTTTAGGTTTGTAGAAGAGCAAGTTATTAGATTGTTGTTTCTTTATGATCTGTACCTAATCTGTTCCATTGATAGACTTTCTATTTTTAACCAATTTCTATTTTCTATCTTATTTCTGTTTTTAACCAGCTTATTTCTGTTTTATTTCAATAGATTTCTGTTTAACCAAATACCTTTGAGAATTGCTGTTTTATAGTCATTTTGATCTTATCCCCCTTTCTTTTTTTTTCCTGTTGTTTCTCTTGAGATTCTTGACCTTTTTTTTCTCTAGGTGAATTTTGTTGTTATTTCTAGTTCTCTAATCTTTTGATTTAATTCTTTGGGACTGCTAGGTATTGCTCAGCCTGGAGTCAGAAAAACTTTTCTCCCTGAGTTCAAATCTGACCCCAAACAATTACTAGCAATGTGAACCTGGGCGAGTCACTTAACCCTTTTTGCCTCAGTTTCCTTATCTGTAATATGAATTGGAGAAGGAAATTACAAACCTCTCTAGTATCTCTGCCAAGAAAACCTTAAGTGGAGTTATAATCAGACATATATTAATAATGACCAAACAATAATCCTTCAGTATTTTGATATGGTACTAAATATGTACATTAATTTCATTTTTACTCTATTAGAATAACCCAAGCATGATCAAATATGTTAGCTGTCAATTATCTCTTCACATATTTAGTTCTTATTTTATTTCTGGGAAGAATGTTTTGTAGTTGTGCTCATTATAATTCTTTTGTGTTTCTAAGTAGGAAGATGCCCAGATATTTTATATATTTTGTAGGTCTTTGTTTTTGGAGGGTAATTGGGGTTAAGTGACTTGACCAAGGTCACACGGCTAGTAAGTGTTAAGTGTCTGAGGCTGGATTTGAACTCAGGTCCTCCTGACTCCAAGGCCGGTACTCTATTCACTGCGCCACCTAGCCACCCCTTATTTTGTAGTTATTTTGCATGAAATTTCTCTTTCTGGCTCTTACTACTTAGTGTTAGTAATGTACCAAAAAAAAAAGTTGCTAATATACATGAGTTTATTTTATATCCTGATATTTTGTTGAAGTTATTTTAACTAATTATTTAGTTGACTTTTTAGAAGTTGCTACATGAAACATCGTATCATTTGCAAAAATCAGTGATTTTGTTTCTTTTTCTTAACTTGGTGCTATAGTTAGTATTTTTAGCACTATGTGAAAGTAATAAAGGAAATCTTTGCTTTGTCTTCTCTAATCTTGTTTATAAAGACCTCTATTTTATCTCCATTACATATGATTCTTAGTTTTAGGCAGATTATGTTTTATTCCTTACTTTTATTCCTATGCTCCCTAGTGTTTTTAACATATTTGAGATTTATATTTTGCTAATAGCTCTTTCTACATCCTGTAATCATGTAATTTTGATTGTTTTTTTGTTGTAATTATGGTCTATTATGTTTATGCTTTTCTTAACATGGAAACAACTTTGCATTCCAGCCTGGTTATAGTATATAATCTTTTTAATATGTTATTGTAGATTCTTTTGTAATTTTATATGTAATATTTAATTATATTCATTGGGAATATTGATCTATAGTCAGTAGTTAAATATTTATCGGAGTTGATTAGAACACATCATAAATCTTTCTGGTCATGGTTTTTTTTCCATTTTGGTAGTTAATTTATGGCATGTTCAGTTCCTTTTTTTTGAGTTTTGAAACATGTTATGCTCTGTCAATTTGGCCATTTTTATTTCTGAAAATATCCATTTAATTTAAGGTGTTAGTTTTACTGTCATGTAGTTAAGCATAATAGTTTGTAATAATTATCTTCAATTCTTCAATTTTTGTGATTTCTTCCTTTTCATTTTTGATATTAGCAGAAAAAGACCTCTTTCAGACTTCCATCTTCCCAGAAATCTCTTTGGATCAACCACAGTCCATGCTTTGTAAACTAATCACCCTGCATCCAGGCCCACAGTCTAGTGTGAATTTTAATCAGGCTTAAGGTCCAAGTCATCAAGGAAACTTATAAGCCTTCCCTATCTTACAAAAGTGATCAATTAATATGCCCTCTCCTCTCACATGTAGACATGATGGAAAGAAGCATAAGTCTACTTGACATGGCTCTGGTGCTGCTGAAATGTGCTTAAAGCAATTAATATTGTAATGCTGGCATTTATTGCAGAAAGCCTATCTTTCTAGTCACATAAAGCCTTTTGTTAATAACATTAACAAGAAGAAAAATCAAATGTTCAACCAGAGAGTCAAAAGACTCTCTGGTTGAATATTTCCAGTACCACTGGAATTGTTTTGTTTTATATTTGTGCCCATGGATACCACATAGATCCATTTGCTGAGATCAGGAGAGAGCTGCTGAAGACAGGCAACACAGCCCCCATCAAGCTGTCTAAATCAGCAGCTAAGGTGGAAAAATAACTATTATTTTATAAAAGTATTTTTTTAGCATATGGATACAACCTGAAAAATTAATGATCTTCACACAGGACATTAGTTTATTATATTCCAATCTTCTCCCACCATCAGAATAATCACAGCAGCTCTTTCCTGATCTCAGCAAATGGATCTCAATTACCCCACCTTTTTGGTCTTTCCCTCTACTGTTTACTTTTTCTGTCTTACTGCTCCATTCACAGCAATTTATTTATTGTTTGTTGTTATCTATGGCCTCTACTTTCTGTTGCTCAGTTTTCTTTCTGCTTTGCTCCTTTTTTCAGTTCATAGGTGCTTGCCACTCATTTGCTTTCTAACTTGGAGTTAAGAAGACCTGAGTTCAAGTCCCACCTTTGATACTATTTCTGTAAACCATGAGTAAGTCGCTTAAGCTCTCAATGCTCTAAGCAAGTCTCTAAGACTCTCACTTGCAGAGGATGTGCCAATCTGCTTTGTTAAAGGGAGTTTCTTCACCTGAGAATTCCCTATACCAGTGAAATCACAGGACCAGTCCCTATCCCCCAAATAGTTAATATAACATTTAATATAAAGGAACAAGAGCAGGCTATCAACTTGTCCTCCAAACATTTCCATCTGAACAGAATCAAAAAACAGCTGAAAGGAATATTTTGGGCCTCCTCTTTCTCAGCATTCTCTCCCTTGATGATTTTGTCTTCTGTATTTTAAATTATGAGCAAGGCAAGGTGACAGAATGAAAAAGACTCTGACTTTAGGGAACTAGTATTCACATCCTGCTTTTGATACTATTCAGTCTTGGAGAAGTCACTCAACCTTATCGGCCCTCAGTTTCCTTATAAAATGAGATGATGGGATTGATTATAGATGGTCTCTGAGGTCCCACCAATCTCTAGAGAGCTATGATCCTATGATTTCTTTGTGCAAATGACTATAAAATATTTTTAGCCGCAATCTCATTCCCAAACTTCAACAAAACATCACTGTTTGCCTCTTCTTCCTCTCGACATAAATGTCCCAATTGTGCCTTAAACTCAACATGCCTAGTACTGAACTCATCTCCCTTCCTAAGCCTACCCCTTTTCCTATGTAGTGAAGGGCACCACTATCTTGCCAACCACCTTGGTTTATAACCTCAGAATCATTTCTGACTATTTTCATTCCCTCTCATCTCTAATCATTTGTTTAATCCTGTTGGTTCTACTTCCAAAGAAGATCGCATTTATCCCCTTCAGTGTACCCATAAAGCTATGATTCTGTGTATGTCTAATTAGTGTAGATGAACTATTTTAATAATGTTCTAATTGCTCCTGCATTCAGTTTCACTCCTTTTTCAATAAATCCTTCACACATCTTGCAGAATAATATTTACAAGGTACAGTCCTAACCAAATCACTAATTACTAAATCACTAATTCAAAAAGCTTCAGCTGTACTGAATGATTGGGAAAAGAGAAACTACAGTGAATACCTTCATCCAGCCTGGAGTGGTAAAAGGGAACACCCTGAAATCTGGGGACTTGAGCAAGAACCTCTCAGGCAGGAGCCAAGATGGGTCAAGGGTAGCTCTGGAGGCATTCCAGCTCGTATATCCCAAAAGCTCTAAGGCACTCAAGCATGCATGCCCCTGACAAGTGTACCTGAAAGACTTAGTTTCCAGCATGCTGCTTCCAAAATAATTTTCCTTAAGTGCAATTATGCCTATGTAACTCCCCTAATCTACCAACTCCTGTGACTTCCTATTGCCTCTGAGAAAAAATGTCAACTCCTTGGTTTAGCTTTTAAAGTCTTAAACATCTGGTCCCCAATCTATCATCTGAGTTTCATTGATTACAACCCCTTCAGAATTCTGTGAGCTAACCAAACTGGTCTTCTGTCTGTTGCCCACATTTACTACTCTCTTTCTCTCCATTACTTTTCACTGGCTTTCCCCCATCTTTTCTCACTCTCATAGAGTACATTTGAATTCCCAAGAATTTCACCAGAGATTGGATTAGAGAAGACTAAGGTTCAGATTGCAGAGGAATATAGGAATGTCTTGTCCAGGAAGGGGTGGTGATTGATAATAGAAGAAGGAGGGGGAATGTCAGTCAGTGACAGTGTTTGTCATCTGACTAGGCATAAAACGCAGGCTTAAGCCCTCCTACAAACCATAGATACATTTGGTTCCTAGGTAATACTTATTTTGAAAATGAGCATTTGTTCCAATGCAGTTAATAAATTAGGGAATAATTTGACACTAATGCTTTGCTTATGCTTAGTTTTGTCACAGAGAATGAAGAAAACTGCTGTCATCTGCAGTGAGCCCCATCTATCCACATCTAGTATTACAACTTTCCACCTGTGTCAAATAACTCTTCTGCTACCACTTCACAATAACTTACAAGTTGTAACCCTTTTGACACCCACTTCCATAAGCACACTTCAGGTCTTCTTCAAGGTAAAGCGCCTTATTTATTATCTCTTCTTGTGCAGTAGGACTTGTGGACTGTGGACTTCGGTTTTAACCCATAGATTCCACCCCCTCCATACATATCTTCCCCAGTGACCTTGAGCCCTCTCTCTGCAGTAGTTGTACCCCTTAGGCTGCCCTCAGGCCTGTAGTTTTCCCTTGATTTTGCCAGCCCGGCTCCTGGAAACTGAAGTTAAAGGTCAAGCAGCAACCCAAGGCCTCCACTATTTATCTTTATCACTTAACATGTATAAAATTATACTACTGTCTTTATTAGGTTCCTGCCCTTTTAAAATTGTATTAATGAAATTTGAGAGGGGTTGTGATCCTAACAACATTTTCCCATAAGTTTTATGGTTTTTATTTTGAGATTCTACATAACTGTGATTTTGGAAACTCATATGTTGTGTCACAACAGAATTAACTGTACTGTTACTCCTATCTTTAAAAGTCAAATGGAATGTTGCCAGAAAACAGAGTTTGGAATTATAGTTGTTACCGTCTTTCTATGGGGTACCTTTCCCAATGGGATCAGGAAAAGTATGTTTTTGCCTTTGTTCTATGAGGTTCTTAAAATAATACGTAGCTGGAAGGAACTTCCAAGTTCATTTAGTGTAATGCCCCTCATTTTACAATGAGGAATCTGATGTCCAGGGAGATTGCACTTTGCCCAAGGTCATACAAAGGAAGTGAGTATCAGTGGTAATGTTTTATCTCAGATACTTTGGCTCCAAAGTCAGTGTCCATTTTAGTGTTATACACTGTCTTTATAAGGTAAATACACTTGGAGAAGACAAAGAGAAGAAAGGTAAGAAGAAAAGTCTTTCTTATGAGAACTGTCTTATCTGTTTCTTTATGAAGAAACATTATCATTAAGCAAATGCTATTGAAGAGTCTCTTAATAATTGGCAGTTTGTGTGAGTACTGGGGGAAAAAAAAAACTGCCATGATGGATAAAGAGAGGTCAAAAAAAAAGGAAAATCGTAACATTTCCCAAGAGACTGAATTCTACTTTTGTCTTCAGGATAAATATTAATAGGATTCTTAAGAGCCTTTGGAGTGAAATTGTTTCTGGACGTGAAATCACCTCTTATAAAGTGAAGGTTTAAGATGATTCTGGCTTTGATATTTCTCATGACCAAAATATTATAAATAATTATCTAAGTCTTTGTGTCATTATTTGATACATTGCTAATAAAATTTTAATTCATCCATTATAATATTTAATTATAGATGATTAAAGAATTCAATGTAGAGTAACTATTATTGGAAAATGAGATTTCTCCAGTTTATTCAATAATATTTAATGATATGGGGTAGGGGTTTGTGCCGACTGATTAATGAGAATGAAGTTGCAATATTATTGGTTAGAATACCCCCCAACATGCTTCTGGGATCTCTAGAGCTCTGTGTTATAAGATTAAAGCCTTATCTACCTTACTTCATTATTGTGAGAAATATACTTTTTAAACCTTGAAGAGCAATATAAGTATGATTGTTATTGAAGTTAAATATCATTATTATTCCTTTATAGAGCCCATCTACAACAAATTCCCAAAGTTTTCATTGTATCCATAAAGTGTCAAGAGGATCACATGGTCACAGGAGGGAAAGATGGAAGGCCTTCACACAGAATACGGACCTAATAAAGTCTTGTTGATTTGTAAAGGATGCCTTTTAACTTTTAAGGATAGACATATATTTTTTTTCCGAAAAACATATCAAAATTTATTAATAATCTTTGAATACAATCGAATGTAATTTCAGAAGAAGGGAATAGTATTTACTCTCTCAGGTTCTAGTGAGTTTAGGAACACTTCTTTTGGAAAACCTACTCCTCCATTATTTGGTCACTGCACAAATGTGGCATATCCCTGACAATTGTTTCATGTAAGTAAAAGCAAATAACCATTTACTCTTTCATTTTTAACAATAATTTTTTTTTCAAAAAGGGTTGTATAAAACATAGCAATTTTGATATTCCTTAAAGTTCACTCAAATTGGATTCTACCTGCTGAAGAAAAACAGAAGGGCAGGAAAAAAGTGATCAAAAGATAAGATACGGGGAAAAAAAGTGAGCTCAAATTTAGATCACCAAAATTAACCTGACAGTAAAAATAACAAAGGACAAATAAGAGGTTTAACGCAAAAATCTTTCCATAGCAAATTTCCATACAGTAATTCAATGTGTTCAGTTAAGGATTTCCAGAAGTTATAAAATTAAGTGTTCTGAAGTGAGAAATGGATGTCACAATGCAAATACCAAGTGTTTTCTGCATATTACCCCAAATCATGCTGTGGAAAAGGGGGAACACAAGAAGTTATATCATCTCTTTAAGAATGAAACAAATATAATAATCTTTTATTCTTGGCCTTCCCTTTTTTTAGAATTCACTAATGGACAAGATCAACTTCACCATTAAGCCTTGAAATAAATCACCCCTAAGGATAGACATATTGCTAACTCTTACCTTCTTTGTTTCTAGGAGTGCATTTCAGCTATGGACAGCTTCTGACCAATATAGGTGTTTCTGATATAAGAAACACCCCCTCTGAAGGGCTCATCTCGCCCTCCATCTCCTCTAGTGGGACCCCTGCTCTCTATGGAAAAAAAGAGAGCTAAGATTATGCCCTGATTATTAGGCCTGCAATACTATTCTACACTTTTGGGTAGTCAGTGATCGGTCCTCTGCTCTTCATTCCTACCCATCGGATCAGCTGCATCATGCAGTTCCAGTCACTAAGCTTGTTCTGCTACTTTGGCCTTTATTTGGATTCATCAGACATGGAGGTGGGTTTGAGGTGGGTGTGAGAAGGCATTAGATATGTTTTTTTTAGATCCCTCAGGAACAATTAGAGTATAAAGTCATGCATTTTGAACTGATTTATGCCCCTGCAATTTTTTAGTGACTTATGAACTCAGTTTGTCATGTCTTTGTGGACTGAGCAATTGTTTTGATGTTATGACTTAATCTTAGGGCCCCGGTCAGTATATAACCTTGTTCAGAATGATCCCCCAATGTCTAAGCATCGCTGCCTATTATCAGATCTTGAAATAAGAGGAAGTGGAGTTTTTTGTATATAAAATAATAATTCTTGTGGAGAGGAGATGCCAGTGGATCTATGGAAAGTGGACATTGTACAGCCTTGGAAGGATCACAGTGGCCTTTTAGCAACACCTGTTATTTGATTTGCTAGCTACTACACCCACTTTATCCTATGCTTTTCTGGTCTGATCACATACCTCACTGATATACTCCAGTACCCAAGGAATTTTTCATTAGACCCCAATCTTCAAGAAGCCTTTTAGGTAAGCAGAAAGATGATTCAGCATGGCACTCTTGCTAACCAATAAAAGCCTTTTGTGGTGGAAATAAATATCTCCAATATGCCAGTTGAGGTTACTCTCTTCCTAACTGTCCCTCTTCCCTCAGGTACTCAAATATGAGCTCAGGCCAGAGCTATGTAGCTTTGGGTTAGAAGCTTCAGAAAAAGATGATGGCCACGAAGACAGAATTTGCGACCTAGCATTTTGACTGGGAAAAAGCCTCTGCTTGATCTTGACAGAAAGAAATACCTCTAAACAGGACCCCAAGCTAAAATGGCAACAGAGAAAGTAGACATTCTCTTCACTCAATTCAGTTGCTCCTTACTATAGGTCCCAGGTTACCACCATGGATAGACATCCTCTGACAAGGAAGCCAAAGCATTTACCACCACCGCACTATGCAAGCAATTGTTGAGAAAATTTTATAACCAGTTTTTTGAAGTTAGTATGACAACAGGTATAGGACTCTCACTCTTAGATCTAACTTTCCACCATTTAAGGAGGTCCCTCCCTGAAGTTGCAAAGTAGATGTATCTGATGATCTTTTCACCCAGCTCTTTTCATTTGCCTTCTTGGTCTCCAGTTTTGCTCTGTGTTGGGTGAAGGTGCTCAAATGGTTTTATCTTTTTTGGTCCACCTTGTATGCTCCTCTCCAAGTTAAGGTTCATTTCTCCACAGCCAGTCCTCAAATTGGGTGGTCAGTCAGATGAACCAGCAGGACACTAGAGATATAACTTGACTGATACACTTTCTACCACCAGGATAACTGGTTATCCCTCCTGTCTGCCATAGAGAGTTTCTGTAACAACTTGGTCAATACTTTGCACCTCAAATACGATCTTTCACTCAAAGTTTGGTTTTTGCCTTCATTTTGTTTTTACGGGACATAATCCCATCCAACCTCACCTTTTACTGCAACGCCTGCAGTAAATGACTATTTGAGGCGGAAGGGGGGGCGAGAGAACCTACAGGCTTCACAAGCCAACTTACAAGATACATCACACATATTCAATGACACGATTCTTTGGAAGTAGGAGATTAAATCTCATTGATAATTTGGACCCTGACAAACTAGCAAAGAAACTGGCAGATCTGACAATAGGACTTTTTCTCATTGTTCAAGTAGCAAGGCTAGCTGTCTACCAGTCACAGCTCTTGTCATCCATGTACGTTTACTGTGCTTCATCAGTGTCTGTTCTGCAGCCTGTACACTACAATGTACAAAGCCTCACAGACCCCTTCAGGACTGACTGGTAAAAGAACAAAAATAATCATTGATCATTATAGATTCAAGGAACATCTCCAGGATGTGGTGTAGTGGGGAAAAGTATAGTAGAGAAAAGATTCTGGGGCCAGCTTTCTACCTTCATTCCTGAAGATGAAAGTTTCCACCAGTGCTACTTCACCAAACCCATGTTGTGGGCAAGGAAGACTTCCTGGGCAGAGGAATCTTTGGTCCCATAAATTCCATGGATTTTAATGAAGAAATGTCCTGCTCTGAAAGTACTCCAGCTGCTGTGCCCACCCCCCCATAGTTTTTATGGAACCTAATAAGGGCAATGACAGCACAAGACATTCCCAACTACAGGGTTTTCAACTGAGTTGAGAGAATAGGGTAATCTAGGTAATAGCTGGGACTAAAGTTATTTTGTATCTGTGTAGTCTTTGAGTGCAACAAATTACATTCTCATTCTCTGGCAAGCACAACACCTCCATTGGCAGTAAACTTTTGGCATAGCCTGAAACCTGGACCTTTTTTTGGGGGGAGATCAGTTTTACAATTATCCCAACTCTTTTTGGGAATCACCAGTTTATACCCTACTTCCAAGTCTGAAACTACCTTTTCTGCCTCTGGCGCTTTCTAATTAAATTGAACTGTCCCTTTCACTCTCGTAATTGGCAGGTGCTCCATAGTCCTGCTCTATAATCTGTAGTTCTGGGATTTTCTTGTTCTTTTTCCATTATAACCAGAATAAGAGAGGGTTTGATCTAAACAATGGACCTTGTTTTATGCCCTACCCAGGGCCTGGACTTTATGGAACAGCATCAAATAAGAGTGAAGGGAGAATGTCCTATCCCAATTCTCTCAGGTGTTAGGTGGGAGGCAGACTGTACAAATAACCTTAACTAATCCTAATCTTCTTTGGCAAGGTCAGTGTTTGGGTGAAACGGAAAGTAAGACTCAACTTTGCCAGTGGGTTGTAAGCCCAAGACTGATTAATATAGAACACCAAATCTTCTTTAGGAATGCAAGTCAGTGTTTTGGAAGAGACTGTTTATGAGGAGACAAATAACCTACAAAGTTTGTCTTAATTCCCTGCTTAGGTGTGAATTAGGTGGAACAGAGGTCACACAGCTTTAGATGCTGTCCTAGCAATCACAGAAGTCTTCTTGACTGTGATAGGTCCATCCATTCACTTAGTCTGAGTAGGTAGCAAAATGCTATTTTACATTAAAAATATTATCTTTTAGCAAAACATTTCAGTTTTATTTTAAAATAAATTTAAATATGAACTACATGTAATGGATTTTTAGTTGGCTTTTTAAGAGTGTGAACAAGGATGGTTATGGCTATTTTTACTTATATGATAATTGAGTTTTTAATTTTATGTGTACAGGCATTAAAATGTGCAAATTTTGTGTAAGAAAATATAAAAACATAAGAGAATACAAGATAAAACACAGTATGGCTATCAACTTCAACTGTTTATTGATAAATCTGTCCCCTACCTGCTGAAAGGCAATTTAGTGTGGGCTAGCCTTGGAATGAGACCTGGTATCAGTCATGCCTTTGACACATACTAGCAGTATGATTGGGGGCAAGTAATTTAACCCTAGAGCAACACTCTACACACTAAGTTACAGATGAGTTGGTGATAGTGTGTATGTGCTTTTCATTCTGTTTTTTTCACTCTGCAACATGTCATTGTTACCATTTGGATTGTTGGGTTTTTTAAGCTTTTTATTACAAATGACAAATAGAGTGGTTAGTAGATGGTTGGCTGGCCTTGAATTCAAGGCCTAGGTTCAAGTCCTGAAAATCTGCACAACTTCAAGAATGACAAGGAAAATTTTCATAGAAAAATTAAATTTAATCCTTATAACAAATTTAAATTCTCTGATTTTTCATATGAGAAGATAGTTAGGGAAGGAATCAATATGTTGCTTTTAGGAAATAATTTATTCTAAAATTCTGTTTTCTTTTTTTAAACCAGTAAATTATTCTAAAATATACAGTATTTATAGAGATGACACCTGATAAAATAGAATTGAGACTAGAAAACATTAAATAAGCATTATACAATGGTAAATGGAAAAATAAATGACAAACAGATCTCAATATCAAACGATTTAATTTTCTTAAAACTGATACAAAAAGGAAGAATAAAAAAATTATAATAGAGAACAACATTTCAATATTCTGTTATCCAAATATGTTAAGACAGCAATTATTAAGTGTGTCAGGCCAAAATAAGAAATGAGAGACCTGAACTATTAGGTAAATTGGAATTAATAGTTAGCATAAACTAAGAGGGAGGATTTAGGAGATACACATTCTCTTCAATTATACATGGAATACTCACAAAGATTAGTTATATAGAAGGAATAGAGAACCTTTAAGCAAAAATTTTAAAAGCAACAGTTTTGTATATAATGTTTTGTAAACACTATATATTACGTATACTTTTTTTGCACTGCTATACAGTAAAATTCAGTAACAAAAGTTAGAAAAATTGCATGGAGAGTGGCAAAAGTGGAAAATTATAGAAACATACTATATAAAAGACATGCGAGTAATGATATACTATGTGAAAATTGGTGGGATGTAGCCAAAGCAATTCTCAGAGGCAATGTTATATGATTACATATACAAATAAGAGAAAGAGATGCATCCACCTTGAAAAGGCACAAATCAGTAGTTTAAAGGAAAATTTAAAAAAAGAAAATTTATGGGAACAAGAAAGACAGAAAACTCCCCAAAATGGAATGATAAAGCCCTCTTTTCCAGAGATTAATTAAAATGGACAAAGTAAGTTTTAAATTTTTAAAAGTGGGAAACACTGAAATCAGGAAAACTACAAATAATGATGTAATCACAACAAATTTAAAACATTGTAACATTTATACAATATAGTCTAATGAAGTAAATATGCTTTGGCCCAGTGGCATCAAATAGAAATGGGAACCACTAAACTGTAAGAATCCCCATGTAGGCAACATATTGATTTAGAAAGTCACACATTTCTTATTTTATTGATATATTGACCCATTAAAATCAGATAAGTACTACATGTTAATCTAGTAGAGACTGAATAACATGTTTTACTGCATGCCTAATGTTTTTGGTACCTGTGTTCTCTGACATATCACTCCTCCAATGAGACTGGCTACAACACAGTGTTCTAGAGATAGAACGGAGGTAACCCCTCACATTTGTAACTAGTGGGTTAGTGTCTTGCCTCTTTAATGTTATTGACTCACTCCTATTCTGGTGCAGTTTCTCCAGTGTAGACCACTTGTGACTAGTGCCCTAGTTCCATTTACCTATTAACACTGATAAGCTTTTACAAAGGGGTATTTACTGTGAAGATATAAATGAGAAATACAAGTATTTTCTGCCAGTACCTCAGGGCCACGCTCTCTTTACCACCTTTGAGTCTGGAGAACGTGCTAAGATTTGGTCACAGTTTCCACTTAGCATTGATCCCAGTAAATTTATGTCAGATGATTCCTTGTTACTCTTTGATACTGTGGATCCTCTGGGCATGATGCTGAGATAGATGGCTACAAACCACAGCATTGATTTGACTTCTGTATTCCTAGAGGCTCACTCTCCTGTCCTTTTGAATAAGTAGTTAAAAACTCAGAGCCTGCTCATCACTCTCCATCCAACTAAAAAGAATAAACACTGAAACAGGCTAAGAAACTGATTTATGCCGTTCACAAAGGTAGTCAAAGAACAAAGGCCTTGGAGACAAAGAACTCAGCTCTTCCCCTCTGCACCTCTCATCAGATGCCATTAGTGAAGAAACCAAACAGAAAAGAAAGGTCTTAGGTCAACTAATACCTTTTGAATGACCCTTATACCCCCAATTTCATTTCCATACTTGAAGTCAGCCAGTCAAACAGACTGCTTCCACCACCCACATGGTTAGAAGATGAACCAGTTAAAGAATTTCTACTAATGCTTGAAAGTCTCTGCAAGGCATTTATATTTCACATCATCACATCTTTCCTGGCAGCAGTCTCCCCAACTGAGCAAACTGGTGTTCTCTGAACAGGCTCATAGAGATGCACCCTTTCTACTAACAAATTAGAGATATTGGAGAGGCAGCATGATATAGATGAAAAGCTGGCATTGGAGCAAGGAAGACCTGAATTCAAGTCCTTCTGACACATGATAACTGGGTGGTACTGAACTTATTGTGTAGTCACCCTCCTTCAGTACAACTGCTGAAGATAACCTTGTAGTGGGGGCAGCTAGGTGGCACATTGGATAGAGCACCAGCCCTGAAGTCAGGAGGACCTAAGTTCAAATCCTGTCTCAGTCACTTCATATTTATTAGCTATGTGACCCTGGGAAAGTCACTTAATCCTGACTCCGTTGTCAAAAGAAAAAACAAGTAAATTGTAGAGGTATCAACCTGCATTCCTTTGGGAATTCCCTATGCTAATGAAGGATCATCCATATATTCTTAGAGATCTTGAAGACTACTAACCTGTAAAAATAGGGATTACCTAAATTGGCAGAACAGGAAGTTAATCATTCAACTAGAAAGTCTTTAGAGAATAAATAATTATTTGTTTTTACATAGATTATTTACATAAATTATTCTAAAATATAAGAGATTGTTGGGAGAATGGATCCAGAGCCAGATTTGGAGTCAATATGACCTATACATAGTGCTGTGTGACTGGCTGTCATTCAACTCAGTTCCCCAGGCAATATGTCCTAAATTACAAAATAGTGACAGATCTGCATTAGTGAGGAAAATTTTCTTCACAGGAAATTCCCTATATAGATGAAGTCACAGATTCAGACTCCTTCATCCTTAAGAAAAAAATGTACAAATACAGAGAAAGATGGAACATTATCCTAATGCCTTTTGTTAGACAAATCTGAGATTGTTTTTAGAAACTGGCAAAGACAAAAATTTATATACTGATTTCATCAATAGAGATGCAAAAATACTGAATAAAATGTGAGCTAATAATGCAACACTATACATTTTAAAACACCATGACCACCATAATACACCATGCATGCAGGCTAGTTCAGCATCAGAAAAATTATCAAGATGATACAACATTTGACGCCCAAATCTTTAAAATAGTATATGATTATGTCATGTGGAGAAAAGTCATTAGATAAAATCCAATTGACTAATAAATAATCACTTTAAAAGCCTAGGAATAGAGGGCTTTTTCCTCAAGAAAATAAAAATGATCACTCAAATCAAAAGCCAACATAAAAGAAGTATTTTCACTAAAAAGTTACAAAGTAAGGAGGGATACCAATACTCAGCAAGAATGCATATAGTGCTGCAAATTCTACCAGATGCAGTAAAACTGAAAAAAAAAGGAATTAGCAGAATTATCATTGAAAATGATGAAATAAAAGTATCAGTATTTTCAGATGGTAATACTGTTATCACAAAAATCCAACTATTAACGACAATAAATGATTTGAACAGGGTCTCAAGTTAACATTTACTCTCAAAAAATTTTTCCATTTTTTCTATGGACCAATAAAGTGTCATTAAAAAGAAACCTTATTTAAAATAGTAAAAAGTTATTATTTGGGAACTGATGTAATTAGAAATTCACTTGACCTGAATAGGAATAGCTATTTAAAAAGAAAAAAGACTGAATAAACCTAATTAGTTAGGATGACATTCCATGTTCATGGTTAAAATATATTGAAATATAAAAATGATGATGTTCCTCAAACTAATCTATATATTTGCTGCAAGGCTAGTCAAAATACCTAGGAGCTTCTTTACAAAAGTACATAAAATTATGATGAAATTTATATGAAAAAGCAAACAAGTGAGATAGCTAGTGACACACTGAAAAGAAGAATTAGTGCAAGTGAACTTGCTATTCTGTGACTTTAAAACATTACAAAGCAATTATCATTTAAACTAGTACTGGGCAAAATGATCAAGACTCATAGAACAGAACAGAGCTAACAGATAATAAATATATACAAATATAAGTGAAAATTATTAGAAAATAAAAGATTTGTTATTTAGCAGATATTTTGCACAAATTTTTGTTAATAATTCATTAGGAAACAGATTTAAACCACTTCTCACTACATGCTCAGATAAATTCCAGCAGAATCATAGACTTAAGCATTAAAAATATAATGAAATGGTGCCAAGTTCCAAAAGCAAAATATTACACATTATTTACAACCACATAATAGGAAAAGTGGATGAGAATGATGGAACAAAGATGAAGACTTAAGAGTCACTAAAACTTTGTTGTGACATTTTGAGGGATAAATTTAATTTATTTAAATGTAAGTAATTCCAAAACAAAACTAGTACTGATGTTTAATTCTGTTCTTAGGAAGTAATTTTTAAAACCAAGAAGAAAACAGGTGGATGTATACTTTCTTTCTTAGAAGGGAAAGAATAGAAAATCAATGAAGATACAAAGAAGATTTGGAGAATTTGTTTTTTAGTCATTTTTGTCAATCATGTGTGATTCTTCATGACCTCTTTTGAAGTCTTCTTAGCAAAGACACTGGAGTGGTTTTCCATTTCCTTCTCCAGCTCATTTCACAGATGAGGAAACTGAGGCAGACAGGGTTAAGGGACGTGCCCAGGATCATGCAGTATCTGAGGCTACATTTGAACTCAGGTCTTCCTGACTCTAGGCCTGGTGCTCTATCCACTGTACCACCTGGTTTAAGAAATTTAAAATTAAGGGAGTTCATGTCAGTCTTATTCTTTTTAAAAATTAAAATCTATTTAAATAAAGCATTTATTTTCTCATTCTCCTATGGCCCTACCCCCCCCCCAAAAAAAAACCTTGTAACATATGCATAAGCAAATAAAAACAACAACAACAAATTTCTACATCTATATAAGCAAGAATAGTAGAAAGATGGGGCATATGTTGAGACTAAAGGTCTTTAGTGATGTTGAGAAAGGGAGCATTAGTAGAATGGTAAAAGTTATTTGAAAGAGAAAATGTAAAGTAATTAAAAATGTAATTATTCTTCCTCCTGAAGAATATTTTTTTTTTTTGCTGAACCAATAGGTACTTTTAAAAAATATAAATGCCTGTTAAAAGTTGAATTTCAACATCAGTTAGTCAGTCAATAAACATTTATTAAGTGTGTACTATGTGCTAGGCACTGTGCTAAGTTCTGGGGATAGAAAAAAGAGTCAAAATACAGTCTCCCCCTGCAAGGAACTTGCAACCTAGTTGGGGCAACATCAAGCAAACAAATATATACAAACAAGGTATATACAGGATAAATAGGAATTAAGAGAGGAAAGATAATAGAATTAAGAGAGTTTGAGAAAGGCTTCCTGTAAAAGATCTGATTTAAGTTGGGACTTACAGGAAGCCAGTCTCAATGAGGAGAGAGATCATTCCAGGAATGAGAGATGATTGGGAACCACTAGAGTTTATTGAGTAGAGGCGGTGACATGGTTAGGCATGAGCTTTAGGAAAACCACTTTGGTTTTGATGGTATGGAGTTGGGAGAGACTTGAGGATATGCTCAAAGACTAGAGATGGAGTGCCTTGTTCATGGAACAGAAAGTCAGCCAGTGAGAGAGTAGGGTGTAAGAAGACTGAAAAGGTAAGAGGGGGCTAGGTTATAAAGGGCTTTGAATGCTAAAGAGAGCATTTTGTATTTGTTCTTGGAGGCAATATGGAGTTACTGGAATTTATTGAGTAGGAGTGGTAAAAATGGTCAGGCCTGAGTTTGATGACAATCACTTTGGTGGCAGAATAGAGGATGGATTTGAAAGGGGAGAGACTTGAGGCAGATATATCATACCAGCAGGCTATTACAGTAGTCCAAGTATGAAGTGATAAGGATCTACACTAGATTAGTGGCAGTGTCAGAGGGAAAAAGAATACATATTTGAGAGATGTTACAAAGGTGAAAATAACAGGCGTTAGTAGCAGATTGGATATGAGGAATAAGAAATAGTGAGGAGTTTAGCATAATAAGCCATCTAGGTCACAAGCCTGAGGGGCTGGAAAGATGGTGTTACCCACTACAGAAATAGGGAAGGTAGGAGGGAGAAAGATAATACATTTGGTTTTGGACATATTGAGTTTCAGATGTCCACTGATGATTCTAAGAGGTCCAGTTGGAGCTGTCTGAAAGGCAGTTGGAGATACGGGATTGGAGTTCAGTATAGAGTTTGGGGGCAGGATAGGTAGACTTGAGAATAGTCAGCATAGAGATGGTAATTAAATCCATGCAAGTTGATGAAATCACCAAATGAAGTAGTACGAAGGGAGAAGAGGAGCTAGGACAGGATGGAATCCTGGGGGACACCAATAGTGTAAAGACATGATCTGAATGAGGAACCAGCGAAGGAAACTGAGAAGGAAGAGTCAAATATGTAGGAAGAGAATCAGGAGAAAGTAGTTTGCCCAAAACCTAGAGAATAATATCAAGGAGGAGATAGATGGTGATTCACACTGTCAAAGACTGCAAGAGAGGTCAAAGAATGAGGATTGAGAAAAAGTCATTGATTTTGGCAATGAAGAGATTATTGGTAACTTTGAAAAAAGCGGCTTAGGTGTAATGATAAGATTGGAAACTGGATTGTAAAGGGTTAAAGAAGAGAATGAGGGAAGAGAAAGTGGCAGTACCTATTGCAAATGGCCTTGTTAAAGTTAGCCACAGAGCAGGAGATGGTGGATGAGTGGATTTAGTACAAAGCTAGAAAATATTTCCCTCTCCATCCACTAGAGGGAGCCCATTCACTAGGAAACATTCTCAATAATTTATTTCTCCATTTTGAGATAAAGGAGATATAATCTTACCTTGTTAGATCATGATTCCATAACAAAAGCTAATTAGACCAGACCTTTTCTATTTTTTCTAGACTGGAAAGTTTCATGGCATTGTAACAGTTATAATCCATTCTAAAACAGCAAAATTTGGAGTCTTAATTACCTTAGATTGAAAACAAACTACCTAACAGAGACTTTTGATAGAAAAATGAGATCCATACAATAGCTTCAAGCTAGTAAATGTCCCTATTGGTATTATCAAGATTTTATAGATAAGGAAACCTCTCAGAGAGAAGTTAGAAGACCTAACTAGTAAGCATCAAAGGTTAGATTTAAATGTAGGTCATAACGGTCCCAAGAATAGTGCTCTTTCTATGCATTGAAACCATGAAAGAATCCAGATTTCACATTTTCTTCTAGTTTGGAAAAATTAAATATGTACTTTTTTAATGAGGGGACTGGCCAAAAAGGGCCCAGTCCTTAGAGCACAGTCAAAGTTGCTTTTCCTGGTGGGTTAAAACAAGTGTGTACAGGTACTATCCAATTTGCTTCCAGTTCAACCATGTTTAGGCATACCTTGGACATATTGCAGGTTCAATTTCAGATCACCGTAATAAAGCAAGTTCCATGATAAAGTAAAGAACATGAGTTTTTTTATTTCTGGGTGCATATAAAAGTTATATTTACACTATACTCCAGTGTATTAAGTGTGCAATAGTGTTATGGTTTTTTTAAAAAAAGGAAATGTACATATATCAAATGAAAATACTTTATTCATAAAAAAAAATGCAAACTACCATCTGAGCTTTCAGCAAGTTAAAATGTTTTGCTGGTAGAGGTTCTTGCCTTGATGTTGATGGCTGCTGACTGAGCAGGGTGGTGATTGCTGAAGTGGGATGGCTGTGGCAATTATTTAAAATAAGACAACAATGAAGTTTGCCACATTGATTGACTCTTCCTTTCACTTGAACATTTTTAGGCCATTGTACGGTTATTAATTGGCCTAATTTCAGTATTGTTGTGTCTCAGGGAATAGGGAGGGCTGAGAAGAAGGAATGACTGGTTAGTGGAGCAGTCAGAACGCATACATTTATTGATTAAGTTCTCTGTCTTCTATAGGTGTGGTTTTTGGTGCCCCAAAACAATTATAATAGAAACATCAGAGATCACAGATTACCATAACAAATATAATAACAATGATGATGAAAAGAGGCAGCTAGGTGGTGCAGTGAACAGAGCACTGGCCCTGGAGTCAGGAGGACCTGAGTTCAAATCTGGCCTCATACACTTGACACACTTATTAGCCCTGTGACTTTGGGCAAGTCACTTAACCCCAATTGCCTTCCAAAAAGCAAAAAGAAAAAAAATTTAGAAAGTAAATGTTTATAGTTTTTTCTTCCTTCTTTCAATTATTTCTGACACTCCTATCATCTGGTAGCTTTGTTGTTGTTCAGTCATATCTAACTTTTGGTGATCCCATCTGAGGTTTTCTCAGCAAAGATCCTGGAGTGGTTTGCCACTTCCTTCTCTAGCTCGTTTTACAGAGGAAGAAATTGAAGCAAACAAGGTTAGGTGATTTGCCGGGGTCATAAAGCTAGTAAGTGTCTGAGGCTACACTTGAACTCAGGCATTTCTAACTTAAGGCCCTGTATCTTAACCATTAAACCACGAGCTGTCCCAACTTAAGCCTATTCCAAATCTATCTACAACCTGTTCTAAGGCCCCTCCCTATTCTGCTTTTTTTTTTTTTATCCAAGAGCCCTTATTCTGGTGATAAAGGATCTAACATGTTTTCTCCCTGAAATCCTAAGTCACCTTCTATTGTCTAGGAAACCCAATCTAAGATAGCATATTTGATTTTGTTTTTTGGTATAGTAGGAAAAGAGAAAGAATGAATTTGAGAAGTGGTATGTTTTTCAGCTTCCTGCATCCTGGGGTAGGGAAGGAGAAAAAGTACAGTTAAAAAGCAGCAAGTGGGCGTAGAGCCAAGATGGAGAAGTGAAAAGAGGAATTTGCTTGAGCTCCTGCTCCATCCACCCCCAATACCTATAAAAAATGGCTCTAAACACATTTTAGAGCTACAGAACCCACAAAGTGACAGAGAGAAACAAATCTCCCACTGAAGGCAGCCTGGCAGGCCAACAGGAAGGGTCTATCACACTGACCTGGGAGCAGATCGCAGTCCTGAGTGAGCTCCTTGAGGACAGAAGTTATTTTTGCCTTTCTTTGTATTCCTTGGCTTGTGTTAAGCCTGGCACATTGTAACCATTTAATAAGTGTTGCTGGGGTGCAGTGAATAGAGCACCAGTCCTGGAGTCAAGAGGACCTGAATTCAAATCCAGCCTCAGACACTTAACACTTACTAGCTGTGTGATCTTGGTCAAGTCATTTAACCCCAATTGCCCTGCCTTCCCCCCTCCAAAAAAACCCAACCTCATAAGACTTTTCTCAGTATGAGGATAGTTAAAGGGAATATATATGCATATATGTATACATAATTATATATGTATGTATAGGAAGGTGTATATATACATATATATGTGAGTGTGTGCATAGTATGTACATGTATACATAGAGGGCACAAGGTGAGTTGAATATGAAGGGATGGTATCTAAAAAATAAAATTAAGAGGTGAGAGAGGAATATATTGGGAGAAGGAGAAAGGGAGAGATAGAATAGGGTAAATTGTCTCACATAAAAGAGGTAAGAGAAAACTTACAACGGAGGGGAAGAGATGGAAGGTAAAAGGGAATGAGTCAACCTTCTTCTCATTGGATTTGGCTTAAAGAGGGAATAACATATACTCTCAACTGGGTATCTTACCCTACCGGAAAATAGGGGGGAAGAGGATAAGAGGAGTGATGATAGAAGGGGGCAGATTGGGGGAGAGGGTAGTCAGAAGCAAACACTTTTGCAAAGGGACAGGGTTAAAGGAGAAAACAGAATACATAGGGGGTGGGATAGAATGGAGGGAAATATAGTTAGTCTTTCACAACATGACTACTGTGGAAATGTTTTGCATAACTACACATGTATAACCTATATTGAATTGCTTGTCTTCCCAGTTGGATGAGGAGGGAAGAAGGGAAAAAATCTGGAACTCAAAGTTTTAAAAGCAAATGTTTAAAAAATTGTTTTTACATGCATCCTGGAAATAAGATATATAGCAATGGGGTATAGAAATCCATCTTGCCTTACAAAAAAGTAAGGAAGTGGCAGAGTATATATATACACATACATACATACACAAAAGAGAGGGCAGACTGGGGGAAGGGGTATTCAGTATGCTTGTAATCTTGGGGTGGGTGGTAGGGCAGAGACAGGAAGAAAATTTGCAACTCAAAATCTTGTGGAAATGAATGTTGAAAACTAAAAACTAAAAATAAATAAAAAACAAAACAAAACAGTAAGTGGCCCTGTAAAAACAGGTAGGCCAGTCCCTGAAGCCTGATGGAGAAAAGAAAGAAAATAACGTGGACTAGGATGTTGGGGGTATGTGGGAAAAGGTGTCTCTGCTGAAGCCCCTGCCTTCCTCAGCTTCTGACTTTTGGGGTAGTCTAACCTTGCTTTTCTGTTCTTTACTAGCTTTCCTGTCATTCCTCCCTCCAACTCTTTCCATGCTTGAACTTCTGCACCAACTACACCATAGAACCTGCCAGTGGGAAGTCAGAAGTAAAGGGGAATAAAAGAACGGAAAATCACTACTGCCCCACCTTCTAATGGTCTATCAGCCTGTCTCTCTCTCCCACTCCCCACTGAGTTCCAGTGGTTTCCTGTTACCTACGAGAGCTTTTTCTCTATCTATTTTCTATGTGCCTAGTTATCTTTGCTTCAAGGGCAGGGATGGTTATTGCCTTTGTATCCCTAGACTTGTCCCAGTGACTATGATGCAGTAAGCAAATGCTAGTTGAGTGACTGACATCCATTTTATTCTATATTTAAAGTGATGGGAACACCTGTTTTTCATTTTATTCTTTTTCTGAGGTATGTGGAAGAGTAAGTAGGTGGCAAGTGATTAGGTAGGAATGTGGAAGGAACAAGCAAAAACCCATCCCACAGTCCTTAGCACAGTGCCTGGCACATAATAGGGGCTTAATAAATTCTGGTTGATTGAATCCCATTACTAGGAGGCTTCCAGGTTGACAGTGAAGTTAAAATTTGAGAATGGACAGATGAGTTCAGTGCAGAGGGACTTGGTGGATATTTCCCAAATTGGAAAGAGAGAGGAAGGAAATATGTATTTTTCAATCATCTACTATATGCAGGCCTTGTGCTAAGGTTATAGATATTATTTTATTTGACTTGAAAGGAATGTTTTGTTATGAAAGAAATCCTTCCCTTGGTGGAGAGCAAGTCAGGATGATGGTTCAAGCTAGGCAGATACAATTGGAACCAGAGAAATGAATCAAGTACCATCCAATCTGATTGGTATGTTCTCTTCTCTCATATCCTGCCTGAGATGATGAGGGCAAGCATGAGTGCTAATGAAAGTACTAGACAACTGATCTCTTGGCCAGACTGGGTTTCCTGGGTTTCACCAGAACATCATTTAAAGGACTGAGAGAGAAGCCTCAAACTAATCAGCAAAATTTGGCTTGGCAGGTCATTATTGAATGAGGAAGCAATTGCAAAGCCACACACAAGCAGCTTTCCAGAGGACTGCTGCTGTGAATAGCTTTTAAGGTTCTGACTACATAGTATAGTGAACTATTTATTCAATAATAAATCAGAGCAAAACATTCACAGAAAATCAAAATACAGCATTTACCATGTCACAATTCAACAACTTATCACTAAAATGAGCATGTAGTTTTCACCAAAGTCGTCACATAGTTTTAAACAAATTGCAATCATTTAGTAACTCAATCATTCAATCATCCTTGAAGAGGCTTGCCTCCTTTGTGTTCCTCACAAAGAACAAAAGTCAAAGTCCTCTACCCATGGGGTACAATTAAGTTACAGTTTCATCAGTCACTACTCAGTACCCTCTTAAAGGGTAGTGAAAAGTACAAAAGCAATCCACCCCTAGGTCACAAGTAAGTTACAATTTCATCAGTCACTACTCAGACAATTTTATCTTCACTTGAGACAGGCTTTCAGCTTCCATGGTTCCTCTTCCATAGTCCTAGCTCCTGCCCAAATCTAACCAACTGCCACCTGAGTGCAAAGGCAGATAGCTCCCAGTTCCTTGTCCAGCTCTCCATGCAGTTCCTATTCCACATTGAAGCTCACAGTGTCCAGTCCACCTCAGGTCCTTCACAGTTTCTGTTCCTGGGAAGAGAAAATTTAACAGACCCACAACAATATCTACACACATTAAGCTTAGCAGAATTACAACAATATTCACACGTGTGGTCGGCACTATCATCTCAATTCACTTTCTGCTTGTGAAATCAACATAGACCCAAAATAGATGGACAAAATACCAACACCACAGTCATGATTACTCTGGCAGCTCCAGCTGGCCCTCCGAAGTCCTCAGCAGCTCAGCTGGCTCTTGGAAGTCTTTGGCAGCTCTGGCTGGCCCTCAGAAGTCTTCAGCAGCTCAGGCTGAAGTTCTCATGAAAGCTCTCAGCAGGAGTTTGGCTGGCTCTCAGAAGAAGCTCCACCACCACAAGTTCTGTTCTCAAAATCAACATTATGCTCTCCAGCTCCATTCTCAAAATCACTTTATCCAACCTTAATGCAGCTTGCTCCAAGAAATTCTGTCTCAATTCTCATTTCTCTTCTCAGTTCTTCTCAATTCTCAGTTTAGTCTTCAATCCAGCAGTAGTAGCCCAGCCTCCAGATGCTCACTAAGATAAATTTTCTCTCTCTCTCTCTCTCACTGGCAGTAGCTGCTCTGCCTCCACAATGCTTACCCCAAGAAATTCTGACTCTCCAATCTGGGACTTTTCCTTATATGAGGCATTAGCTCCTCCCTGTTCAGCTCCTTCCTGTTACATCAGCAACAGGGGTTCATACATTCTGTTTCTTTAACAGAGGCTTGATGTAATTAGCTTGACACTAAGTGCTTAGTACCTGTTAGCTTGTCAATACAAAAGGCTCTTCAAATTTCATTACTATTACAGCAATATAGGGAGCGGTAAGGAAGCTGACTCAACCTGCCTCCCCAGAGCTGCTTACTGCTGTTCTGTTTCCCACTCTCTCTCCATAATAATATGTTGGCATGGTGAAAAGCTTATCATCTTATGTTTTCCCCTGATTCCATCATGCCATTATTCAGGGCTCAGAGACTAATTGTTTAACCTTAGTATACTATTTCTGAAGTGGCATAGTCTCTTCATTAAGTCTTAGAAGCACTTTCTTTAATTGAATTAAAAAAGTCTTGTACTTACTGTATCAGTAGTTGGAAGTACTTACTACATGCCATATACCTTCATACTTTAAACCTAAATTTAGATAAAATAAACCAAAAAAATTCCACTTCTCTGGGTTAGAGATTTAAGAAATTTTAAGTTAACCAAAATCAAAGAAAAAAATTCACTAAATGCTTGTCCAAAGTATACAGTGACAATTGTTAGCTGAAGTTAGTTCAGGATTTCAAGTATGTGTGTCTTTATATTCTTTTCTTAAAAAAAAAGTAATAAAAATTGTTACAGTTTTTGGGGGGTCAGGCTGTATAGGTTTCACCTATACCCTTCCTCAACAGGCTTCGGGCGTCCCCAGCTCCTGGCTTCGCTTACTCCGGGAGAAACAGCTGCACAGAAAACTTAAGACACAGGGCTTGCTTCTTGCTACTTTCTCTTAGGCTTGGTGTGACTGGAACTCTCTCTTCTTCTCTAAGCTTGGCATGGGACTGGAACTCTTCTTCAGAACACAACACTTGCTTCTTCAGAACACAACACTTGCTTCTAGCTCTCTAAGCTTGGCGTGGCTGGACTTTCTTCTGTCTCAGGGTAGCCTGTATTTAAGTCCTTTCTCCAGGGCCTCTTAGGGCCCCTCCCCTGGCCTTGCCCTCGCCCCAGCGAGCCAATCGTGCATCACCCTGAAGGAGGAGAGATAATCCTGCTTAGCGCAAACAGGTGCAACCTTCACATTCTGCCCCCAGGTGATCATGTGCCTGTTAGCTGAGGACGGTTCAACCCGTTACCAACAAGAGCCCCAACAAAAAATTTTTCAAGTTCAGCCTTTATTTTAAATGTTTTATTGATGCTTTTAAATGGTCATTTCCAACAATTCCTTTCTCCCATAGTTCTTTTCGTATAATATATAAGTATAGTTAAGCCAAACAAGATGACACATTGACAATGTCAGACAATAAAATTACCTAGTACATGCCAGGTACTGTGCTAATCACTGAGAATACAAAGAAAGGCAAAAGACAGTTCATGTTCTCTAGGAACTCACAGTATAATAGGGAAGACAAAATACAAGTAACTATGTACAAATGGGATGTACCCAGAATAAGATAAAGATCATCTCAAAGGGTAGGTAGGCACTAACATTAAGGACTGAGAAAGACTTCTCGCAGCAGATGGCATATTACCAAAGACACTAAGGAAGCCATGGAAGCCAAGAGGCAAAGAAAAAGAGAGAGAGAATGTTAAGCGTTAGGGACAGCCAGTGAAAATGTAGAGATTGGAGATGGCATGTCTTTTGTGAGCAGATCTGAGTATTTAGAGGGATGTAAATTATAAGTAGACTGGAAGGGAAGGTGGTATAATGCCAGGTTATGAAGTGTTTTGAACTCTGCACAGATGATTTTGTATTTGATCCTGGAAGTGATAAGGAGCCATTGGAGTTTATTGAATGAGGGGAGATCAGTACATTTCATTCCACCTCTGTAGTCCACCACTTCTTTACTGAGTGGAAGAAGGTACATTTCACTATCAGTGAACTATTATTTAAATCAATCACACAAATATTAATTGAAAGAGGCAGCTGGTATGTTGGAAAAGTACATTGAATTGGAATTAAAGGGCCTGGTTTTCAGGAGTTCCAGCTCTTTGTGGGACCTTGGACAAGTCATTTCTCTAGGCTTCAGTTTCCTCATCTTTAAAACTAAATAGATGATTACAACTCTAATTTCTATGGCTCTATTGTAAAGGGAACTCTAGGTTAAAGCCCTTGAGGCCTTTGAAAGTTTAGATAGGATGTGACTAGATAAAGAGTCATGCAAGTGAAGATAAGATGTAAAGAGATAACAGTAATATGGATTGTCAGTTGAGTGGAATGGGGAAAAAGAGTGCTACTAAGGTATTTTAGATAGCTATTTGTAATTATGCAAAAAAAAAGGTGACATACCTTTTACCTAGATTCCTCACTGCTATACACACACACACAATAGATATACACAACACACATATGCTTTCTGTTTTTACTCCAGTATAAAGTTCTACTTTATATTTTTTACTTTAATCATATATATACATATATACATATATATCAAATGTTATTAATATTGTTGCAACATGGAAACCAATTTTTAATTTTGTATATAACTATATATAAATATATAGATATATATCTATATATAGTATATATACTATAGAGTACATATATCTATATAGAGTATATATCTCTATACTATATAGATCTATAGAGTATATCTATATAGAGTATATCTATAGATATATAGTATACAGAATATATATGAAGGTATGTATCATGCATATACGCATACACATTATTGTTCAGTCATGTTGTTGAGACTTAGGGTTTAAGGGAGCTTGAGACCCCAAAATACCAACATGCTGGTTCCTGCTGAATTCTACTCAAGTCTTCTTTCAGCCAAAGTAAAGCAAAATTTATTAAAGGTTAGCCATAATGGGTAGACTCTTAAGGAGCCTTGGTACCTGTGAGGGTTGTACTGGACAAGCCCCGCTAGAAAAATCTGATAGAGTGAATCTGCTCTAGATAATTATCGCTCCTTCATAGAGGCAACATGGGTCTTATATACAGAATGGTTGTGAGAGGAATCTAGGGGTGGTCTAGGAGTTTGAGAAGGGTCCCCATGAGGTCAGACTCTAGTAATAAGAGATTAAGGATGGGAAATAGCTAGAGGCTAGCTGGAGATGACTAGGTTAGTTTAAAGGTAACAGATTTGGGCATAGATATTTTGGCAGGATCAAGGGTGGGAACTAGCAGGACAATAGAGGGCTAGGCTAGTAACAGAAATCTGGGCCAAGCTATAATGAAAGGCTTATAGCCTCAGGCAAAGAGCTCAAGGGGGTTCCCAGAATCTGTTCTTCATCAGGGTCAGACTTTTGGTGACCACATTTGAGGTTTTCTTGGCAAAGATACTGGAGTGGTTCGCCACTTCCTTTTCTAGCTCTTTTTACAGATGAGGAGACTGAGGTAAACCGGATTAAGTGAATTGCCCAGGATTACACAGCTAAGTATCTGAGGCTGTATTCGAACTCAGGTATTCCTGACTCCAGGGCCAGTTCTCTATCCACTAACACCTAACATATGTGTGTGTGTATGTATGTAAGTATATATGTGTGTGTATACACACACACACAAACTATTCATAGTAGCACTTTTTGGTACTTGTAAAGAACAGCCCTAAATCCAGGATCTTATGTCAAAGAAATGATTGAATAAACTGGCATGAGAATGTACCGAAACATAGTAGGGAATAACAAATGGGAGGTAATGAAGGTAATGAAGGTAATGAGGTAATGAAGAGGGTTAGGGCTGCCTGAGACCCCAAAATACCAACATGCGGGGTCCTGCGGAAAGAATCCCACCCAAGTCTTTTCAGCCAAGGAAAAAGTAAAGTTTATTGAAAGATATGGGGTGAAGAGCAGCCCAAAGAGGATTAGGGCTGCCTGAGATCCCAAAATACCAACATGCCGGGTCCAGCTGAAAGAATTCCACTCAAGTCTTCTCAGCCAAGGAAAAAGTAAAGTTTATTGAAAGTTCAAGTTCGCCACGTGGGGTGCTAGGCCATTTAAAGGTGCTCTCATAGAGCAAGTCTCTGCTAAGGCATTCTAAGGCGCTCTCACTGAGCAAGTCTGTGCTAAGCTATTCCATGGCGCTCTCACACCACAGGGAGGGAAGATGGGGTTCTATATACAATAAGGTTGTGGGAGGAATCTAGGGGTGGTCCAGAGGAGGAGATTGGGGAGGGTCTTCAGGAGGAGTCAGATGAGGTCAGACTCCAGTAATG
>CM053601.1:63601678-63617145 GCA_028646575.1 Pseudocheirus occidentalis | reverse complement strand
GCCCTGCACGAGGGGCTACGCACCTTGAGCCACCGCTGCCGCCTCGGCAGTCTTTCTGGGGGTCTCTGCTCAGGCTCAGGAGCGTCAAAGCCGGAGGCTGGGGCCGAGCCTCCTAATGCACGTGCGAGTCTGGCCTGTTGCTGGAGCCAGTTTCGGCCCGAGATCCAGGGATGTTAGGGTAGCAGCAAGCACTGGATTCTCGGGCATCTCTGAGGGCCGACTGGACAGTCTGGGTGGTGCTCACGTGACCACAAAGCTCAGTTCTTCTGTTCTTTAAATGCCCTTCACACCTTCATGAGTCACTCTGATCAAAAAAAAAAAAAACCCACTACAATTCAACCAAAGTGTAATGAATGACTGGGAGGGAAGCAGAGGAAGAGAGAGAAGGAAGATACAACAAAAATTTAAGCCACATTCTCCTGGTATAAAAATGTAAGTTTAATTTCTTGTAGTGAGACCACCAAAGAAGAGAAAGAAGAATTTGGGAAGGGTGAAGAGGCTTTCTGGAATTCAGAAGCAGAGCCATAGGAAGCCCTTCTAGTGCTCCAGTGAAACATCAGAAAACCAGGACATACAGAAAAGGTTACCTCACCTCAATTGTTTGTTTTTTTTTAATTCAGTGGAGTGGGGAGTGAAGATGGAGTTTTGGGGGAGATCTGAGGGAGAGACTATCGGATCACAGGACATAAGACTGAAGGGATGGAGAAGATGGCCGGATAACAAAAAGTAATTTCTGGGGAAGTTGCTGCTAGGGATGAGAACAGGGCAGACTGGGCAAAGGCACATCTGAGGTATGAGACAGGGAGAAAACATTTTCCCATTTTCAAGAATTATTCTTGCTAACTCAGGGGTAAGCTCAGTTGTTTTTATTTTGTATAGAAGTGCAAGCATTGTCAAGGCTTTTTATATTTTAGCACATTTGTGCAAGGCTCTGATCACCCCACCCTAGTTTTTTTTTTATTAATTAATTAATTTTTAGCTTTCAACATTCATTTCCACAAGATTTTGAGTTACAATTTTTCTCCCATCTCTCCCCTACCTCACACCCCAAAATAGTGGACCTACTGAATACCCCTTCTTCCAATCTGTTCTCTCTTATATCCTCCCCCATTAGGCCCTCTAACTTTCTAGTAGGGCAAGCTGGATTTCTATACCCCAGTGCCTGTATATCTTATTTACCAGTTGGATGTAAAAAACAATTTTTTTTTAAACATTTGTTTTTAAAACTTTGAGTTCCAGTTTTTTTTCCTTATTCCCTCTTCACTCCCCCCACCCCCCCACCACTGGAAAGAAAAGCAATTCAATATAGATTGTACATGTGCAGTTACCCATATCATTTCCATAACTGTCATATTGTGAAAGACTAACTATATTTCCCTCCATCCTATCCTGCCCCCCACTCTCACCTGAGTTTTAACCCTGCAATGGATGGTGTCACTGCTTAAACCAGCACTCATTTTGCAATGGAGAAGCTTACTCCTTTGGCCACATGACTCAGAGCCTACTCCTGGCCCTGGTTCAGGAACCCAAAAGGTTAGAAAGCCTGGCAATCAGAGTGTTTTATGAGCTCAAATTAAGTCTTAGTCTATGTGACCTTGGTGGGTAGACAGAATGAATGGGTGAGAAGGGTTTACCTACACTTGTTTCATTTAGACAGGGTGAATAGGTGAGATGGATTTACCTACATTTGTTTCATTTTAAAAGTCCTGTGGGTATTCACAAGAATACTAATCCACCCACCAACTTCTGCTCTTTTCCCATCCCAATCATCCTTTCACATTTCCCAAAAGCCTTGCAAATTTTAAAATGTACAAAAGATTTCTGGTAATCAGTCCCAGAATATTAGGTTTGAATCTAAATAGCACTGGTGACCTTAATTTATTTAATTTCTCTTTCTTAGAGACTAGTGACTATGGAATGTAAATTTATTTCAACAATATAGAATTGTGGGAGGGACTAGAACAAACTAACAACTTCAGTATTCAGTTTTGCTTAACACTGAGCCCTGCTTGTAGCATGAACTCCATGAAGGCCTACTCTTTCTGGAATTCAATTGAATCACTGGCTTAAGCATGGTGAGAAAAATTCTACTTCGAATATTGCCTTGGGAAATAATTCTCTTGATGGGGAGCAGGGGCAGGGAGCTAATGGAAGATAACTTGGATTTCTCAGAAATGGATTTCTCCTCAGCCCCAAGTGATGATACTTTCATTTCATTTTGTATGAAACATTAACTTTTCTCATACAGTGCTGGACTTTGAATATTGACTAGTTTCATCGCATCTTAATACATTGGGAAACAGCAACAGGAATCACAGGAATGTAAGGCTTGTCACCCGCCCCACCACCCCATCCCCTGAAGCAGCAGCTGCTCCAAGACTCAGACACTTGGTCTTTCAGACTGATCTACTGGCAAAGGAAGCAGGCTTCCTATTCTGTTGAGTGAACGTCCAGTAGGGCCAAAGCAAACATCTAGGAAGTCTTTCATAAGTTCAACAACCTCCTGTTAAGTACTTCAGTCCCAAAGGAAGCTAAATTTTTAAAATAAACCCAGTATTTTCAGCATACTTTGAAGATACAGCCAGCTTGGTGGCCCTTCTCTCCTAGGGCTCACTACGCTGGTAATGCAGACACCCAATCATTTTTAGCCCTACTGTACCCCAGAACCCCTGAATTCAAGGGATCTACTAGCCGGCTCCCTTTAATAGATGGGATTACAGGAATGAATTACCTGCCTTGACATTATTTCACCATTCTGGGATCAGCCTTGTGAGGTCAGGGAAAGAGCAAAAATTATTTTCATTTCATGAAAACATTAAGTGACTTTCAGAAGCTCCAGAGATCAGGTTGGGCAAATTACAGTCATAGCAAGTTTTTAGAGAGAGCTTCTGCTGAGTATAGAAGTTAGAATGAAAGGTAGCAGAGTTCAGTAGGTAGTATGAACATTTTTCAAAGGCCACTGGAAAATAATAAGTACAGAGAATCATAGATCTCAAGTTGGAGGAAATCTCAGAGACAACCCCTAGAAATTCTGTCTAGTGGCCTGATACTAGGGAGATGGGCTTGGCCTGCTAGTTGGAGGCCATGGCAATATCAATAACACTCAGATATCTATATAGACTGATAGAGATCATTTAGTGCAAATTCATCATTTTATAGATGAGAAAAGTAAGGCCTAAAGTCACACAAATAGTTTGTGGCAGAACAGACCCTATAACCTAGGTTTCCTGGCCTTTGTGATGGTAGAGGATCCTTCTGTTGCTATATTCTTATTAGTAGTAACTGAGGAAGGAAGGTTTCAATATACAGTATTCAAATGCCACATTCTCTATGAAATCTTCCTTGAGCACCCCAATTTGTTTTGATTGAGCACCCATATTTGATACAAGAGTTTTCTTTTTCTTCTCCAGTGGGAGGAGGGAAGATGGGAGTGAAATAATGTATTTTTTTGTTCATTGAACAAACTTTTAAAAAAGATACCAATGGAAAATAATTAAGTTTACCAAGACACTTCTTTTTTCTGAAAAGGTAGAAAGGATGGAAGTATGGAAGGAAAAGGAAATGAAGCAAAGGAAAAGGGAGGAAAGGAGAGAAAAAGGAGGGAAAAGAGAAAAAAAGAGAAGAATGTGCTGAAAAAAGAGCCCAAACATCTATTGCTTATTAAAGGACCAGTTTTTCCATATACTAGCTATGTAACCCAGACCAAATCACTTATTTTAGTGCCCTAAGCAACTATTTAAAGACTAGAAGTTGCAGAGAGGGTGATGAATAAGTAGAAGAAGTTTCTACCCAGGAGCTTCCTCTTCAATTAAATCACAAGACAAATCTTACAAAACAAAACAAAGCAAAATTCTGACATGGCACTTGGGTTACCACATTTTATAGTTAGAGTACATGTGTCTTCTCTTAAGTGTGCGTGTGATTTCCTTTGGTTCCCTATTGGCCTAAAGATAGGCTGTCTCAGATTGTACCCACTTAAATCAAACAAAATCTTTTTTATACACTCACATACAGCTACAAACTAGAAAGTATTGAATTATTTCAGTATCTCAATGATAACAGGTTTTTGCTAGTGTTGTTACTCTCTTCAACTTCTCTGTGGTCTTCAAAGGTTGCTGCTATGTCAGGAAAATCTCATCACCTCACTGCCACAACCTACCTTCCTAATCTCATCAGCTGTCACTCCTCCTGCACTCTGCAATCCAGCCCAACTGGCTTTCTCTCTGTGCCTCCTTCACTCACAATTGATCTCCTACCTCTGAGCCTTTGCACCGATTTTTATACACACCTAGAATACACTCTTGACATATTCCTTATACAGTCCTTCTTTACCTTTAAGATGCATCTCAGGCATCATCTTCTGCATAGAGCCTTCTCCAATCCCCCCCAACTGCTAGTGCCCTTCTTCCAAATTACCTTCTATTTAACTATTTTGTTCATATTTGTATTTATTAACTTTATGCTATATAATTTTATATGTACTTCTTGTCTCCCTTATTAGAATGCAAGCACATTCAGTGGTTGACAATGACTCCTGAGGACTGAGTATGAAGAACGGTATGCTCTTCCACCTGACCCAGAAATGTTGGATTCGAGATCCACAGACATATATTTTTGAATTGCATAGACTCAGTCTGGAGATGGAATTCTGATTGGTTTTCCTTTTGCTAGGTTTGCTGGTTTCCATATTGTGTGCTCAAGTAATAAGGAAAACAGTGCTTGCCACTTGATGTTCCATACCCTGTAGTTGGGACAATGTGGCTATTTTTGCTGTCTTTTCATATTTGTTACAAAGTTCTTTTTATTCTTTCTCAATGAAGGTGGAGGTAAGCGAAAAGAAAATAAAGATGTATTAATTTTTTTTTTAAAAAGAATTTAAAAAATAATGTAACCTCAGTGCAAGCTTCCTTCTTTGTATTTGTGTGTCACCAATGTATCTCAATCCTTGGCAAATAGGAGGTACATAACAAATACTTGCTGATTAATTGATTGATTTTAGGTCCTGAGGCTCTAAATTCAACACTCTTCACAGGGCATTACCTGGGCCAGGTCTCAATTTGGAATCGATTTATTGAATCATTCTAACTACCCACATTGTACAATGAAACTGCTGACTATTGTTATTCAGTTGTGTTCGACACTTTGTGACCCCATGGACTCGTCCATGGGGTTTATTTCCTTGTCTGGAGTGTCTCTATTTTACAGATGAGGAACTGGAGCAAATAGGGGTTAAGTGATTTGCCCGGGGTCACAGGGATAGTAAGTGTCTAAGGCTGGATTTGAACTCAGATCTTCCTCACTCCAGGTCCAATGCTCTCTCTACTCAACCACCTAACTACCTCTACCACAGAATCACAGAATTTGAGAGTTGGGCTAGGTCTCAGTGACCATCAAGTCTAATCTATAAAGAAAAGAAGCCCTACAAATACTCTTCCAACCCAAGCAAAATAACTACAGGACCTTATTTCTTGATTCTTCTCTTCCCCTACCTGCCTTTGCCTGTACCCACATGGGCAATATAGCCACAGTGGAGTCACAGAGCCAAGACATGAAGAAAGAGGCTATTTCCCCCACCACATACCCTAATCCCTCCCTGTGAACACAGGCATTCCTCATCCAAACCAGTTCCTTCAACTACAACACAATAGGGACAATTGGGTTCATCATTTTGTTTGTTTGTTTGTTTGTTTTCCAGCTCAGGGCATGTGAAACAAATGGTATTTCACTGCATCTAGCTGTGGAAAACATTTTTTAAAATGACTCATCTCTGTTAATAAAAATCAGTTCTTAAAACGAAAATATCTAGTCAGAAATGGTCACTTTAAGCTATATTATTAATTGGTTCAATGGGAGCTCCTCCAATCCCTAAATTGCATAGACTCAGTCTGGAGATAGAATTCTGATTGGTTTTCCTTTTGCTAGGTTTGCTGGTTTCCATATTGTGTGCTCAAGTAATAAGGAAAACAGTGCTTGCCACTTGATGTTCCATACCCTGTAGTTGGTACAAATACTAGTTCTTCAGACAAATAGACCAGTACTTTACATTATCTTTTTTGTTGGCCCTGTCTAGGACCCAGGTGCCAGAACAAAGTAAACAACCCAAAATTGGAATCTTGGCAAATTGAAATACCAGTACCCTATAGTGCTAATCTATGGAACACCATGTTCTCAGGAGATGACACAATTATATTTCAGTAACTGCTAGAGGCCAAAGCCTGACATCATCATCAACAGCTTCTCATTTCCCACTTTCTAATTTTCAGCCTTACAATTCTATCATGGTCTTCATTTCCTTTGGGGGGAGGGGTTTCATAAGAAATTTTAGCCTAGTCTCAGCATGATGATTAGCTGGTCAAAATGGGAATGGACTGAAAGATGGTGAAAACTTTAGCATTTTGATCCCAGAAAATGTCAGCTCTGGCCAGCCCTTTCTACCAACCAATTAATTTTCTGGCTCTCTTCTTCGATCTTTTAGCACTGTGCCCTCACCCTACCCCCCAATTTGGTACAATTCACAAATGACTATTTCCTTGTACTGGGAACATTCAGAACTCAAGGTAGGTGCAAATAGGTGTTGGAGCTGCACCAAGAACCAGCTTCTTTAGTATGCAGCACCACTCTCTCCTACCAAAGAGAAGGCAGGGGAAAACCCTCAGAAACACTAGGAGGATGATTTCAAGGAGACCAACGGAAGGGGACATAACTCTTCATAGTGCTGCAAATGGTCTTTTTAAAAGTGTGCCATTCATAGTTCTTGCTCTTGTACTACTCATAGCATTATTGTCAGGATATATTAATTTTTATTATTTTTATTAGATGTGTCAATGCATCATCACCACATTCCCCCAGCTAATTTGCACAGTGTATTTTGCCCCATCATGCCCCCCACAGACTCAGGTCAAACAAGTAGAAGCATAAGTCGGTTGTGCCTCAGTACAGGAAATATAAATTCACTACTCTATAACGTATTTATGAGAGAGATAGAAGATGGAAAGAGAGACAGAGAAAGTGAAAGAGAGACTGAGACAGTAAGATAGAGGGGGAGAGGAGGAAGAAAGACAGGAGAAGAGAGGAGAGAAGAGAGGAAGGGAGGAAGAGAGAGTAGGAGATAGGAGGAGAGAAAGAAGAGAGAGAGTGAGAGGAGAGACTGAGATGGTAAGATAGAGGAGAGGGAGAGGAGGAAGAAAGACAGGAGATGGGAGGAGAGAAAGAGAGAGAGGAAGGGAGAGAAGGGGAGGGGAGGGAGAGGGAGAGACAGATAAACAGAAGCAGAGATAGACATAGGGAAAGAGACACAGACATAAATAGAAGGAGAGAAGTGGGCACAAATGTGAGAGTATACAAAGCCAAGGGATATATGAGGTGTTCAAGGAAGATTAGCACCTCTGGTGAGGGCATGTTGACCTCATCCTCAACTATGGTTCCAAGAAATTGCAGCATACACAGTGGCCATATCATGGTAAAAACCATCTGGGAAGATGGGCTAAACCAGGTTGAACATAACCTCAAACCCATCAGAGACTTAGGGGAATGTCTACCCCAAGCACGTGAAGACTTCTCCCCATGGAATGAGCAGATGAGAACAGTTTGTTCTAATAGCCATGTAGGCAGTTGAAACAGGCACTGTGGAGCACTTAGAGCTTGGTCAGATGTCAAAAGTAGCTTAAGTCATCCACTGAATCTAGGGCCATTTCTAGTCATCCTGACTTTTGTCTTGCTACTGGACTTAATTGACCCTGAAAGAGAGTGAGACCGACAACTTTGTGCAGTTCTGCTTCACTTAAATCTAATTCATGCACAACTCAAGACATATCCCATGATGTCATTGGTCCTCTTCAAAAATGAGGGATGAACAATACAAAGCCAAAGAAATTGAGGAAGAAGTAACCCAACTTCTCTCATTGGATACTAGGCTATCCAAGAACTGAGCTTGATAATTTGGTACTTGGGGTCCATAGAAGGGCTCTCTTAGTAGAAAAGATGTAGTGTCCCAGCCCCTTGGGCCCATCATCAATTATTAGCTTTAGAAAAGAAAAATGAGAAATAGAGAGAAAAGAGATATGACAAAAAAGACATAGTCTATGAAGAAAAAGAAAACAGAAAGACAAGAGAGAGATGAAAGTGAAAAGAAGAGCAAGAACATGTGAAGAGAACAAAGAAAAAAGGAGAAACAGGGAAAGAGAGTGGAGAAAGAAAAGAGAAAAGGGAAGGAAAAGGTAGAGAGTAAAGGAAGAAGAGAGAGAGGAGAAGGGAGAGGAGAAAGAGAAGTAAATAGAGAAGAGAGAAAAAGAGAGGCAGGAGGGGGAAAGAGAGGAGAGAGGGGGAATATAGGGAGAGAGAAAGAAAAGAGACAATGAAGAGAAAGGAAGAGAGATGAAAAGGGAGAGGGAGAGGGAAGGAAGGAGAAAAAGGATTCTCCTCTTGACTTCAGTAAAGGATGATATGTTGGAATTCTTCAAAATTTTCCAAGGTAGTGATTCACCTCAAGATCCCCTACACTCATTGTTTTGTGATTTTAACAATAGTCTTCTCACAAAGTACACAAAGGGAGCTTGGAGTAACATAGAACTGCACAACCTATTCACATTCTGCTTCTTATTTCCTCTTTTCAAATTCTGGTGCATGTACAAGTACAGGGAAGACAAGCCATTGTGAATCTTCAGAGAGAAAAAGACTCAGTGTATCCCTTCATAGCTTTCTGTGGGGCTATGCTATCTGTTAGTAGCAGCTTGAATGCAGTTGTTACTAATTTATTAAAAGCACACAGCAAGAAGAATGAGAAAGTCACTGGGGTTCTCCCTGTTGCTCTCACTGGCTCCACTCTCACTCTCTGGAAGACTTTCCCTGGGTGGGCAGAGGACCATGACTTTTTTAAGTCAAGAAAAAGTGAACATAGGGGAGCTTGAAGAATTTGGGAGAATGATTTCACAATTTTCACTGCCCTTTGGGGTCACGGTTAAGAGAGGGAGATATTTTGCCACAGAAGGAGTTGACAAATAGAGCACATATAGTATGGCCTCTAGAGAGGGCCAGAAATACAATAAATTTAAAAATGTTTTTCTGAAGAGCTATATTTGGGAAATTGCTTTCCCTAGGAGCTAATTTGCTATTCTATTCATGCAACAGAGTGTCTCCAAATTGGTCACTGCAGCTGCATTTGTCACCATCCTTATCACATATTACTAAATATACCCTGGTAGGAAGAACTGTGCTATTGTATTTACAGCTAAATGTATTCAAAGGATGTCTTAAAGATCATGCTTTGTCTTTATCATCAGCACAGTTGTTATGTTAGAATGTTATAGCTTATGGGTAAAAGTGTGTGAGGGTATATAATAGACATTATCAGGAAGGTTGTTGTAATAATCAAGTAAGAGTTGATAAAGCCCTCAATCAAGGTGGCAAGCCAAGGTTGAACAGAAAGATTTAAATGGGAAATACGTTGTTGTAGTAGAATATCCAAAACTTGGAAATCCAAGTGGATTTTGGAAGGGAAAAAGAAGGAAAAGTCAAGAATGAGGACCTTCTCTCCTACTTTAAAGAAAAAATAGTGGCCAACCATTCTTAATTTTCTCTTCTCTACCCCGCTCCTCAGAATTTATTGACATCACTCTCATTCTCTCTTCCATTATTCACATCTTTGACAAACAGGCAGCACCATGTCTTGTCAAGGCCAATGCTTCTATTTATGCCCTTTGAACTTCACCATTTAATTGAAACTATGATCTCCAAAGTTAACAGTGAACTCTTAATTGCTAAGTACAACAGAAGTATGATGCCATTTTTTTTCAGTCCTCGTCCTTCTTAGCCTGTTTGCAGCATTTGACTGGCCAGTTCCTCCTCCTAGAGATCTTCATCTTCCTGAAGTTTTGGGACAATACTCCCTTCCGCTAGTCTGAGTGTTCTGAATTGTTATTTGTGTCCCAACCCACTAGCTATGGGTTACACCAGGTCTTTTTCTTCTTTTTTTTCTTTTCTTTTCCTTTTCTTTTCTTTTCTCTTCTTTTCTTTTCTTTCCTCTTCTTTTCTTTTCTTTTCTCTTCTTTTCTTCTCTCTACATACTCTCTCTGTGATCTCATCAGCTATAGCTTCAATTATTATCCCATGATACAATGAAAATGTGCTGAATGTCGATCAGAAGAACTGGCTTTAAGTCCTACCTGTGTAACTCTGGGTGAGGCATTTAAGCGCTCTGGGCCTCCATGTCCTCATCTTTAAATTAAAAAGCCGTAGTTAGGCAGCCTTCTAATGGCTATCTCACCTCTAAATTTATCATCTTTTATCTCTACGTAGGATATTCCCAGCAGGTAATAAAAGAATATAAGGAAACTATTTAAATCACAGACTTTTTCTAAATTCATTTTTAAAATTCCAAACATAATATTACAAATAAAAAATATCATTTCTGTATGTAAAGTAGGAGAGAAAGGGGGGATTATATGTGAAACCATGAATCTATTATATGCATCTCAATTTTTTTTACAAAGTATGTAAAAAATGTAATGTTACTTTTAAAGCTCTCCTCTTTAACTTCCTTCCGTACATTTTTAAATATACCTCAATGAATTTCTTTTACTTGTTTTTCTTGGTAACACTCTAGCTCTCCATCTTCCTAAGATATCTCATCCACTGGGGGGGGGGGGAAAACCTCTTGTAAGCAGTAAACATTTGTCGTTGTTGTTGTTGAGTCATTCTGTCATGTTTGACTCTTGGCGACCCCATGGACCATACTATTCATGGAGTTTTCTTGGCAAAGATATTGGGGTAGTTTGCCATTTCCTTTTCTAGTGGATTAAGGTAAACAGATGTTAAGTGACTTACTCAGGGTCATATAGCTAGTAAGTGCATGAGGCCATATTTGAACCCAGGTCTTCCTGACTCCAGACCCAGTACTCTACCCATTGAGTCATCTAGCTACCCTAAAGCAGTAAACATAATAAAAAAAATCTACTCCATGTACGTTTAAAAATTAATGTCTCCTTCTGTACTTTGAGTGTATCGTCTTTCTGTTAGGAGGTGGGTAGCATGCTTCATTATTAGCCCTCTGCAATAGCAGTCTATCACTGTATGGATCAGAGCTCTTAAGTATTTCAAAGTTGTATTTCTTGAAAATGTTGTTACTATATAAATTGGCTGCTAAGTGTAGTGTTGTGCCTGCAGTCAGGAAGAGTCAGCTTTCTGAGTTCAAATTTGGCCTCAGACACTTACTAACTGTGTAACCCTGGGCAAGTTGTTAACCCTCTCGACCCCTGTTTCATCATCTGTAAAATGAGTTGGAGAAGGAAATGGCATCTTTGCCAAAAAAAAATCCCAAATGGGGGAGAGGATTCTGGGAAGATGGTGAAGTAGCTCAGAAAATTCCAAGTTCTCAAGATTTTCACCCATAAAAGAGATAAAATAGCACCTCTGGACAAACATAGAGCAGTAAAAATAAATAAAAGCAGAGGCAAAACAGCAGTCCTTTTGGGACAATCAGAAATCTGAAGAAAAATCCCGGGAGAGGTTTGGTCCCTGTGAAGAGCAAATTCCTCCAGGCTAGGGATTGCTTAAATAACAAGCAGCAAACCTGGGGTTAGCTGTGTTGGGATGCTGCCTTAGCCCCAGCCACAGGAACAAAAATCCTGAAACAGTAAAGGGATTTGGGCATCTGAGCCGAGGAAGATTGGGGGAACCTCTGATGACAAAGAATACCAGACCCAGTTGTGCTGTGTAAATGTAGTAGTGGGGGGTGAGAAGGAACCAGCACACAACTGGCCAATGCAGAAGCAGTGGGGCAGGGACCACTGAATGTGGGCACTTACAGGAGGCTAGAGGTATCAGTTTGGGTACCAGACCAGAGGGGAGACCCAAAAGAAAACCTCAGGGGCACTATCCCTGGTACCCCAGGACTAGAGGTGATTACAAAAAACAAGTTACTACAAATTTTTTTTAAATACACAAGCAAAGGAGAAAGAATACAACTGTAGAGTTACTATTTGAGTAGAGAAGACCAGAGTTCATCTTCAGAGGAGGATATTGAAGCAAATAAACTCTCCTCTATCCCAAAGAGTAACATCAAATGATCACTTTCCCAAAAAGAATTCACAGAAGAACATTAAATTTAAAATTTAACTTTAAAATGTAAATTTAAAATTAAACTTTAAAATTCAAATGAGAGACTGAAGAAAAACTAAAAAAAAAAAGAAAAAAGAACAATTCAAGAAAAACAAGATTATGAAAAAAATCAGCCAACTAGAAAAGGAGATCTAGAATCTTAGGGAAGAAAACAACTCCTTGAAAATCAGAATTGTTCAAGGGGAAGCCAGCAAAGTTGTAAGAGACAAAGATATAATAAAATAAAATACAAAGAATGGAAAAATAGAAGAGAATGTGAAACATCTCATAAGAAAGACAACTGATCTGGAGAAGAGATCAAGAAGAGAACACATAAAAACAATAGGACTACCTGAAAGCTATGTTCAAAAAAAGAAACTTGTTACAATAATAGAAGAAATAATTAAATAAAATTGTCCTGAAGCATTAGAATAAGAAAGGAAAGTAGAAATAGAAAAAAAAATCCACCAATCACCACCTGAAAGAGAACCTACAAGGAAAACCCACAAGAATATATCATAGTCAAATTCCAAAATCCCCAGCTGAAAGATAAATATTACAAGCAACAAGAAAAAAAATTTTGTTAATGTGGTGGTGCTACCAGTTTTCAAATTAAACTAGGAATTGTTTAAAAATGGGGATTCTTAGCATCTTTTGCCTGCATTTTGTTACTTCAACAATATCACTGTAGAAGCTGAAGGGAGCCATACAGGACTTAAGGCTATTTTGAGTTTTTCTGTTTCATTGATAGCCATAGCCCTCAAGAAATCAGGGTTCCCCTCCATGGCTCGACGAGGCATCATGGGAGAACATTGTGGAGAAAATGATGTATCAGTGCAAGAAACTACTTTTCACAAGTTTTCTAAGATGCTGATTTTAATTGTTTTGTCATATTGTTTTGGCCTGACAATAGATTTCTCATTATAAACAGTTAATAGGTTTTTTTAAAAAAAATATGGTGATGTCACAATTAGAATCACATAAGACTTAGCAACAGTGACACTAAAAGAGCACAGGTTATGAAACACTACATATGTGTGTGTGTATACATATATATGCATATATATACATATACTTTTTAAATTTTTGTTATTCCTTTTTATTTTTTTATATTTTTTAAAGTTTTTTTTCTTTGTTTCATTTTTGTTTTGGCTATGAGATCTTTTTTTTAATTCCTCCTTTTGTTTATTTTTAGTTTACATCATTCATTCCCACAAGATTTTGAGTTATAAATTTTCTCCCCTATTTCCCCTACCCATGACTCCAAAACAGCAATCCCACTGTACAACCCCTCCCCCATCACCCCTCCAACTTTCCATTAGGGCAAGATAAATCTCCCTACCTCAGTGCCTGTATATCTTATTTCCCAATTGCATGTAAATAATTACACACACACACACACACACACATATACATTTTATTTTAAAACTTTAAATGCTAGGTTCTTTCCCTTCCTCCCTCATCGCTTGCCTCCACTGGGTAGACAAGCAATTCAATACAGGCCACATATGTGTAGTTACACAAAATATATCCACAATTGACATATTATGAAAGACTGACTATATTTTCCTCCATCCTATCCCACCCCCAACTTGTTCTATTCTCTACTTTGTCCTTGTCCCTTTACAAAGTGTGTGCTTCTAACAGCCCTCTCCCCCCCAACCTGCCCTTCCCTCCATCATCCTCCCTCTCATCCCCTTCCCCTCTACTCTCCTGTAAGGCAAGATACCCAATTTAGAATATAGGTCATTCCCTCCCTAAGTCAAATTCAATGAGAGTAAGATTGACCCATTCCATTTTGCCTTCCTGTTCTTCCCCTCCACTTTAACAGTTATCCCTTGCCTCTACTATATGAGATAATTAACTCCACTCTGTCTTTCCCTGTTTCCTCTCATTATATTCCTCTCTCACCTCTCAATTTCACCATTTATATATCATCTCTTCCTATTCACTTTATTCTGTGTTCTCTGTCTGAATATACCTGTACACATGTATACACACACTCACATATGTATTCATATGCATATAAAACCTCCTATAAATTACATTCCCTTCAACTATCCTCACACTGAGAAAAGTTTTATAAGTTGCAATTATCATTTTTCCATGTAGGCATGTAAATAGTCCACCTTTGATAAGTTCCTTATGATCTCTTCTCCCTGTTTACCTTGTCATGCTTCTTATATTTGAATGTCAAACTTTCTATTCAGCTCTGGTTTTTTCACCAAGAATGCTTAAAAATCCTCTTTTTCATTGAAAGAACATATTTTCCCCTCAAACATTATACTCAGTATTGCTGGGTAGGTGATTGTTAGTTTTAATCCCAGATCCTTTGATTTCCAGAATATAGTATTCCAGGCCCTTCAATCCCTTAGTGTAGAAGCTACTAGATCCTGTGTTATCCTGATTGTGTTTCGACAGTATTCAAATTGTTTCTTCTTGTCAGCTTGTAATATATTCTCCTTGATCTGAAAACTCCAGAACCTGGCTATAACATTCCTAGCAGTTTTCTTTTGGAGATCTTTTTAAAGAAGTGATCAGTGAATTCTTTCAAGTTCTATTTTGCCCTTTGATTCTAAGATATCAGGGCAATTTTCTTGAGAATTTCTTAAAGGATGCTTTCTAAGTTCTTTTTTAGATCATGGCTTTCAGGTAGTCCAATAATTTTTAAATTGTCTCTCCTGGATCTGTTTTCCAGGTCAGTGATTTTTTTCAATGAGGTATTTCACGTTGCCTTCTATTTTTTTCATTTGTTTGGATCTGTTTAATAGTATCTTGATTTCTCATAAAGTCATTCACTTCCATTTGCTCCAATCTAATTTTGAAGAAATTATTCTCTCTTCAGTGAGCTTTTGAGATTGTTTTTCCATCTGGAAAATTCAGCTTTTTAAGGCATTCTTCTCCTCATTGGCTTTCTGGGCCTCTTTTGCCATTTGAGTTAATCTATTTTTTTAAGGTGTTATTTTTTTCAGTCAGGTTGTTGACTCTTTTCTCATGATTTTCTTGCATCATTCTCATTTCTCTTCCCAATTTTTCTTCCACTTCTCTTATTTGGTTTTCAAAATCCTTCTTAAGCTCCTCTATGGCCTATAACCAGTTTGTATTTTTCTTGGAAGCTTTTGGTGTAGGAGTTCTGAGTGTATTGTCTTCCTCCTTTTCCATGCTTTGTTCCTTTTTGTCCCCAAAAAAGGAATCTGAAGTTGGATGGCTGTGCTTGCTCTCCCTCCTTTACTTGCTCATGTTGCCAGTCAATTACTTTACTTTTGAGGTCTTTGCCACTGTAGAATTCTGCTTCCAGGGTTTTTGCAGCTGCTGGAGCTATTAGGAGGCTGCTGTCTCTACACCACCACCACCCCAGCTTTGGCTCACTGGTC
>CM053601.1:63561743-63591770 GCA_028646575.1 Pseudocheirus occidentalis | reverse complement strand
GGAAGGGAAGGGAAGGGAAGGGAAGGGAAGGGAAGGGAAGGGAAGGGAAGGGAAGGGAAGGGAAGGGTATTACAGAGACAAAGAGAGAACAAAAAGAGGGGAAGGAAGAAAAGACAAAAGGGAAGAAAGAAGAAAAGATAGTAAAGGAAGGAAAGATGGTAAGGAAAAAGAGGCCTGAATGTTGGGGTTTGCTTCCCTTCCTCATTCTCCAAATTCTGTCTCAAGGGTAGATTTACTAGATGAGAAACAAGTATACAAGACTTTTTGGTAAGGTGGCTCAGAAAGCTAAAGGAAGAAGCTGAAATAACTTGCAAGCAACTTTCCTAGAGACTATAGAAACTATACAACCTCTCTCTTCACCATCCTTCTCTCCCTCTTTCCACCCAGTAAATATTTGATTGTCATTGGGGTATAATTTTGGTCTCTGTTTTTATATGAGCTCCATACCTATATAACCTCAATGAATAAAGATAAACCTGGAATCACAAGAATAAAAAGAGCACTCCAGCATTACTGGAAGCTCAGTGTGTCCACGGAGATTTGTTACAGAGATAACAGAGAGTCTCAGTTCTTTCGTCATCCTGTCTGTACACCTACCCCCTCTCATGGTCTCTGAACTCTAATAATACGCTCCTGTGCGTTGTGCTCACTCACTTGCCTTGGCAGATGTATGTATGGCTATGTTATTTTGTAGAAAAATGCTTCTGCCTGAGAGAACTGATGACAAAGAGTTGTAGAAACTGGCCGGCTCCAGAGTAAGATCCACTGCCCTTCAATATTTTCGTTCTAAAGCTTGACCAGTGACGCCACTATAATGATCTTTAGTAACTTTGTTTTGCCATGGCAATAACTGTGAGCTCATTCCTAGCTTACAATTTCCACTGTTAAAAAACAGCTCTGGGCTGAAAATGGAGAATTTAGGACTGCCGGATGATTTTAAAAGAGGAAGGAAGTATTGTAGGGCCTTTTCTAAAGATTAAGCTGTGGTCTTTTTTTTTTAAAGCATCTAAATTTAATTTACCCCAAGTCACAGAGGATAAAACTACGCGTCTTATTGAATTGAACATTAGGTTTATATAACCTTTCTTTTGCCTCTTTTCTCCAGCTCTTTAAAATTCAACTGTAACACAAAAGAGAGTGCTTGAAATTTAGCCATATCTTACATTAGAAACACAGGGTTACTGCTACTTATAGGAGAATTGATTGGAAGACCATGCTACCCAGGTTGGCATTCCATTGACTAGAGTCAGAAAAATGCTCACTCTTGACCCTGAAGAATAGGGGGTGAGGAGAAAGGGTAGTAAAGAAACTCATGAGAAATGCTACAATTTCAATGGGCAAGATCTATTTTAAGCAATGTTACAAGTTGGGGGTAGGGGAGGAATAGAACACTGATCCCTTCTAAATCCCTATGGGGAATGGACCTGTCAGTTCACACAGCAGGTGGTTGAGAAATGTTTCTCTTTTCCTTATTGTAGTCACTGCCCCTCTTTCCAAGGTCTCCTAGCTAGCTTTCGGTTGGAGGAAGAAAAGATAGGCTTGGCTGAGCACACTAGACACACATACTAGTCTTACTGACTGGCCCCAGCAAAATAAAACAGGAGGGACTACCTTTTTCTCTGTGCACTGATTTTTATCATATAAGTATAGCAAGGACTGCAAATATTTTTCTCTCTCTGGTATGCAGGAAAGCTGAGGGAAAGCTTGGTCTCTGCACCTTCATGGTTTTGACTCAGGAAACAGCTCTGGATAGTTTGAAAAAAACTTTGATCAATTGTCTTTGGGGAAAATTGCAAGGACTAGGAGCCATTCACCAGGAGGCTGGAATAATCTGTCAAGTCTCTATCCCTATGAGAGGTAGTGCTACCAGGAGAAGGATTATCACCTAAATACTGAGAGAAAGAAAATACTATGCTATACAATTATCCTGTCCACATTGGGAGGGGGGAATGAGGTGTGTGGCACCCCTTTAATCTGGAAAATTTGAATAAATTTTTCTGGTACTCCTTTTGTACTAGAGAAGAAGAAATTGTGTATATTTGTGGTATTAAAAGATAGAATATGTTGATATTATAGAATGCTATACATGTATTTTATGCATTTCTGAGTTTCTAAAACTTTTCTGTGTCATCTGATAGCCTTCATGTGTCAACTGCAGCTTCCACAAAACTCCCTCCCATTTAATTTCTTATGCTGACCTACAATATATCGAAATTGCAATGGGGAAAGTAGAGATATGGAAGGGATAGCTGTTATATCTTTTCTGAGTATTGGTGAGACAAATATGGTTGGACTTGGGAGGAGTAAGTATGTTTCTGATTGTTAGGCATATATTTGTGAAGTCCAAGGTCACAGGAATAGTAGAGAAGGCTTCAACCTTCTGCAACCCATTTTGCCATTGCAAGGACTCAGAAGTGGATATCCTCTATAAGAAATAAGATAAAGAAGCAGCTCTCTAGAAAGAGGAATAGGCATTGCTACCCGCTAGGAACTAAAGAAAACTGTAGGTGCAATGATATGCAGGATAAGGTACCAGCAAAGAATCAGAAGACATCATCTGGTACCATCAGCTCACATAAGAAGAGTTAAGGGGTACACAAGAGGTGGAAAGACGGAAATGATGGCAATAGGGAGAAATAACCAGTGGCATAAACAGAAGACATCAGGAAAAATGAATTGTGCACAGAGTAATGATGCAAGAGACATGAACTGTAGGCAGAAATTAGAAAAGTAGCAATATATAGAAGTGACCCAAACACCCCTGCCAGAGCTCTACTCAGAGCAATACTGTAAGTATCTAAGTCTCTGCAAGCTTTTTGAGGCATTGCTCCCTGTAATGTTATTTCATACAGGCTATGATAAAAAATACTATTTGTGTTCTTTGACCTTTAAACAAATCTATTAATTTTTTGACTTGTGAACTGTGTGCTTAAAAGGGGTGCGGGTGATGACACACTGGGTATAGGACAGAGGGAGAATAGATTATTCAGGAAATTCTTAAATTATCTGTCTCAGAGAAATTAACCATAGAAGTGAAAAATTCTCCCAAAGTGTACCTGGTGTCTTCTCTTTAAATGAGTGCCTCTCCTAAATGGGTTACTTAGGAAAAACTTTTTATTGTGCAGCTAAGTTCATAGCATTTTGCCTCAGTGCCACATGAATGATCCTTGTAATGGTGTTTCATGGTCTTAGATAGCCCAGGAGGAGAAAAGAAGACATTCTTTTCTACTTTGCAACCTGAGGGGGTTTGTTGTCTAGACTTGCTAAGCAAGAGAGAGGGATAGTTTATTGTCCTATTTTGATATTACTTTCAAGGAACTTTTCCCGCATAGTACTTTTTGAAATATTGCAACACCTGGAAACTAAAGATAAAAAAATATTTAATAATACACATTTTCCCTTAATGAATCTACTCAGTTTCCAGGAATCACACAGGCAATAAAATTAATGTGTCAACTTTTTTTTTGTTGGTACAAAATAAATAAACTTGTCTTGAGCAAGTAGATGAGTTGTTTGATTTGCAGGTATCAACTGATTCATTTCTCATAATCCAATAAAGTGGGTATTCTGGCATCTTTACCATATGTCACCATTAATTAAACCAGATGAATTTCATAGGCTCTAGATTTTCATTCTTTATAGTCAGACCCATGACATAGATGCCAATACACGAGGGCAGGGAAGCACTCAACCAGAAGATAAATAGCAAAGACATGCATGTACTTTGAAATCTGAGGGATCAATCCTACCTTCTGTTTCTTCCTCCTCTAACTGAGCAAGAAGCAAAATGGAGCCAATGATAAGTGTCCCCATCAATTCTGAGAGCCACAATACTATCACATTATCTCAACAAATTCCTGCATGGAGGCAGGGGTGGGAGATTGGGGGGAAGAAGAAGGGGAGTCAGTGTCTAGAAATCAGAGTTCAACCTCACCAGCAAGCAGCACTTGCTCCCATACTGTACAAGAAGGACAACATAACTTTCTAGCTTTCTCTTCCCAGAAATATTCAAAGCCAAGGTCAAAGAAAGATACATTACCAAATGGTAAATTCTGGGATAGTTTTGTCTTGAGTTTCCCATTTCCGTAGCAGCACTATATAGGCAAGAAGCCAGGGTTACACAAAACAAATACAAACTACAATAGAGTGTGGTGGGGGGAGGTGCTAGCAGCTGAGGGAATGAGGAAAGGTCTCACATGGGAGGTAATACTTGAACTGATCTTTAGGGATTTGGGGAGGGAGAAGTGAGACAGTAGCATGAAGGCAGAGGCAGGAGATAGTTCGTCATGCTTGAGGAACAACAAGAATGCAACTTGGATATATTATAAAGTGTGCGGAGGCGAATAATGTTTAATAAGGTTGGAAAGATAGGTTGAGGATATGGCTGAAGAGGGTACCCAAAGAGGGTTAGGGCTGCCTGAGACCCCAAAATACCAACATGCCGGGTCCTGTGGAAAAAATTCCACTCAAGTCTTCTCAGCCAAAGAAAAACAAAGTTTATTGAAAGATATGGGGTAGACTCTTAAGGAGCCAGTCTATGCTAGGTTGTTTTATGGAGCTTTCACACAGAGCAAGTCTGTGCTAAGCTATTCCACAGCACTCTCACAGAGGAAGTCTCTGCTAGGCCATTTCACAGTGCTCTCACAGAGATGGGGGGAAGATGGGGTCTTATACACAGAGGAATCTAGGGGTGGTTCAGAGGAGGAGCCTGGGGAGGGTCTTTAGGAGGAGCCAATGAGGTCTGACTCCAGTAATGAGTTTGGGGAGGGACTTCAGGTGGAATTAATACGGTCAATGCAAGGGTGATTTGATATTTTGATAGGCAAGGGGTTTCCCAGAACATGTACCTCAAAGATTCAAGGAGAACTCAAGGGGGGGTGGTCACAGAGCCTACACCTCATCATGGCTTTATATGATGAACAAAAGAGTTTGTATTTGCTCCTAGAATCACTGGAATTTATAATGGGGGGGGGAATATCTTGCTCAGATGTGGGCAGAAGGAATATCAATTTGAAATCACTGGGTGATGAAATCAGAGATCAGAGAAGAGAGGGACTTGAAGGAGGAAGAGCAATTAGGAGACTATTATAATAGTTTAGGTAAAAGGTGATAAGAATCTGAACTAAAGTCACACCTGGGTAAGTAAAGAAAGGTGGACTAGTGCAAGAGGTACTGAGGAGGGGCAGAATCAGGATTTTGTGCCAATTTGTAGGATATTGGAGTGAATAAGAATTCATGGATGACTCTGTTGAGGTTTAGGGGTGCTCAAAGCTCCAAAATATCAACATGTCAGGTCCTGCCAAATGAATTCGACTCAAGCCTTCTCTCAGCCAAAGTAAAGCAAAGTTTATTAAAGATTTGCCATAATGGATAGACTCTTATGGAGCCTAAGTATCTATGATGATTGTATTGGACAAGTGGGCCAGAATAATCTGACATAGAGTGAATCTGTGCTAGATTAATCTCAGTTCCTTTATGGAGGCAAGATGAAGTTTACGAAAAGATTGTGGGACAAATTTAGGGGTGGTCTAGAGGAGGGATTTAGGGAGGGTCTTGAGGAGGAGTCCAAGGAGGATCTTTGTTGGAACTGAGGTCAGACTCCAGGAATGGGATTAAAGGATGGGAAATAGCCGAAAGCTACCTGCGCTACCTGCAGATGACAGACAATAGAGGACCCGGGAGTTTAAGGATAACAGATTTGGGTATAGATATTTTGATAGGATCAAGGGTGGGAAGTAGCTGTCAATGGAGGGCTAGGCTAGGTTAAGAGTAACAGAGATTTGGGCCTAGCTCTAATGAAAGGCTTATGGTTTCAGGCAAATGCCTCATCAAGTGAGAAGATTCAATTAGAGTTCAAGGAGGTTCCTAGAGCCTGCACCCCATCAACTGCAAGATTTTGAACCCCATTGCCAGTTAAGAGCAAAATAGTAACTAACAAAAGAAAGTGTTAGGGATGGAGAGAGGGAGATACCTGGAAGATCAAAAGGAGTTGAAAAGTATTCAAATACAGTTTTAACAACTCATTGGGATTTATGGAGAAGCACAACAGGACAAAAAACATAGAAATAAGGAAACCTGGGTTCTAACTCTGGTTCTATAACTTTGGACAAGTGTTTTTCATTCTCTAGACTCCGGTCTGACCATTTGTAAAACAAAGAGGTTAGACTAAATCAGGGGTTCTTAACATGAGGTCTGTGAAATTTTTAAAAACTATTTTGCTGGTTACATTTTGTTAGTGTTGTACCTAACCCCGAGTCACCCTCCATCTTGTCCCAGTCCCCACCATTTTGTGCTCCCTTCTTCACGGAAGTGAAGACCCGACACCGGCTAAGGCATATTCCTGGGGAAATTGCCCAAGGCATGGTCACCCACCTTGTTCTGGGAAAGTGAAACTTAACCATATTCCATGTTCCATATAAGGCCCTAAGCTGAGTAACAACCATTTGCTTTACTCTGCTTCTGCAAGTTCTTCTGTAAGCATAAATCAGACCATTACTTTGTGGTTTTTGTCTTTAAATACTTTGGCTCTGCCCCTGCTCTAGGCTGTTTGATTTGAGTCTATACTCCAAACAGTCACATGCTTGAATAAATCTACATTTAAATTTATAACTGGGTCTCATTTGCACTTCCTGCACAACACTATAATGGCTTTCCTTTGTAATGCTATGTATTTTATTTTGTCCATTTGAAAACATTCTAAGAAGGGGCTTCAAGGGGGTGAGTAGGTAGCACAGTGAATGCACCAGTCCTGGAGTGAGGAGCACCTGAATTCAAACACAGCCTCAGACACTTGACACAATTACTAGCCATGTGACTTTTGGCAAGTCACTTAACCCCAACTGCCCTCGAAAAGAAAAAAAAAGGGGGGGGGGCGCTCAGGCTTCATCAGCCTGCCAAAGGAGTCCATGACACAGAGAAGCTTAAGAGTTCCTAGTTAGACTAATGTAAAGGTCCCTTTCAGCACTCATGCTTTACAATTAGTGAGAGAAATGATCATTTCTCTTTTATATTATTAACTATTAATTAAGATTAATATTTTCCCTTTTCTATTTCCTCATTCAAAGTCCAGTCTCTCAAGGACATTACTGACCTTACCCAAAATTTACCACACCTAGATTGTTTTATCTAGGTGGAATCGTTCCCCCACCTAAATAGAAAACCTTACAAAGAGAACCTAGTCTAGATGAATTCTGGCCCATCGTGTTCTACCCAGACAGGCTTGGGTGGGGAGTAGATCCCTTTGTCTTGATTGCCTAGGTTGAGTGTGTTCTGTGTAGAGAGGAGTTACAGTGAAATAGTCCTCCTCCCCCATTAGAATAGGTCCACCTCTCATTATAATATTCATTCTCTCATTAATTGTTCATCAATCAGAGTTGATTGTCACCTGTGATGGGAACACCTGTTCTTCCAAGGACACATAAGTATTGAGAAGACGCCACGATTTGTCTCTGGTTTGCAGAGAAAGCCTAATGAGCATCTTTTTATTAATTATTCACTAGCTTTAATTAATAAAGTGATCAATTAAGGAGAAATTAAGTCTCTTGAACTTTTTATACATTATATTGGCTTGACCAGTGATTCTTAAAGTCCCAAGTGTCTAGGATGCTGTGAAAATTCCCGCTCACATCCACAGGTTTTCACATCCCCTGCTCATAGTCCCCAGACCCTGTCCCCACCTGACAACTGCTTCCAGCCTTCCTGTTTTGAAGTGAGGACTCCTGCTCTGCTGCAAATCAGAAAGAAGAGTGTGGGGGAATGAGCAAAGGAAAGGAGAAGGGGAGGAATGCCAGGGTTCAGGTAATGAATCCTACCCTGTTGTCAGCTTAAACGTTCAGTGGGCCCCAACTTCTCACTTCATACTGTATCATGGAGAGGTTGGGGGAGGGTAACATTTGAGATCCATCCAGTTAGGCTCATAAAAATAAGTTTCTGGCAGTGAAAGTTATTAAATAATAAGATGTATTTTAAGAGAGATCTTTAAAAATAACAACTGTCTGTTTTCCCATCAAGGTTTCTGTTCTGTTCTATCTCATGGCAAAGTAATTGACTAGGTGACCTATTGCCAGCTCTTCCATTCCTGTATTTCCCTAAGTATTTAAGAGTAGAACCAGTCCCTTAAAAATCTAAAGTGAGTAGAAACAACAGCTTCTACATAAATCCAGTTGCCAAGAGGTAAAAACTATGTGTATCCATGTGAAAAGCAGGACAGGGATTTATGGGACGGGGAAACAACAAGAAACTGCATCACTAATAACACTCTTCTAAGTCCAAAGGAGAAACTAAGATATGTGGAGAAGCTTTCAGCTCTTTGGAGGAAAGATAACTATAAAAATCGAAGATTGTGTTATTTATCTTTCTGTATATAGCTCAGATATATCTGGTCTAAATCCAGTAGAAAAGCACATATTGCATCAGCCTAGTATTTAATCTAGTTGTCAACTTTGGGTATTTGAAAATAAAACAAAGCTACATTTATTATCTACACACTATCAAAATTTGTAATTGGGTAGCTCCAAACTAGCAGCTCATTTTACTCTTATCCATTTAAGTATCTAGTATTAGTAGAAAGAACATTGATCTTGCAGTCAAGAGACCTGAGTTCTAATTCTGCCTTTAATACTTAGTAGCCACATAACTCTGAGCCCCTTTCTAGGACTGTTTCCTCATCTGAAAAATGAGATCTTTGAACTAGATCATCTCTAAAATCCCTTCTACCTCTAAATCCTATGTTCCTGTTGTGATTGTTTAATAGATTCCTGGTAATCCCACACTGGTTACTGGCAGACTTCAATCTTATAAAACCTTTTAGCTGTGATGGAATTTGACTTCAGTTACTCCTGAAATTTCTTGTGACTCCTGTCCATTGGGTAATTCCACTTTCCACACCCTGAGACTGACTTTTGAGAAGAACAAATTTCATTATTATTTCATGCTTATTTTCTTCCTTCTTGCCTTCCTTTATTTTTTTCATTCTTCCCTGCTCTTTCCATTATATTTTTTCTTTCTCTCCTACCTTCCTTTTTTCCTTCATATCATTTTCTTCCTTTTTCTTTTTTTCCTACCTTCTTTTTCTATTACAAGCAACTGACAATTTTATAATGAAATAACCAATACATTAAAGGGCTTAGCAATTTGTCTATAACATGGTGTGCCACAAACGGAGTCCTATTTGACTAAATAAAGTTTCCATGCTTTTAGTGAGAGATAGTAGTCAATTGTGCTGATATAGTGTAAAATATTCCAGAACTGGAATAAGCAGACCTGGGTTCAAATTCCAGGCCTGACATTAGCTTGGTGACTACTAGGTCTAATATAGCCCCTTTGAACCTGTTTTATAAATCTATAAAATGTACATGTACATGTACAGTACCTACCTCATAGGGTTAATATAAGGAAGACTTCATGTAAACATATAAGTGTCTCCCTCTTGGCTACATTTACCCCAAAGATACACATAAGTCAATAATGCATTGAATGACCATTGTATCTCAGAGAAACAAATGGCAAAACAGACCCCCCCAAAAATCCTTTTAAAGAACAAAGATTGGGGGAAGGGGGGTTAGATGGTGCAGTAAATAGAGCACTGGCCCTGGAGTCAGAACCTGAGTTCAAATTCAATCTCAGATGCTTAACACAAAAACTAGTCATGTGACCCTGGGCAAGTCACTACCCATTTACAAGTTAACCCCAATTGCCCTCAAAAAAAAAAAGAACAAAGAAAAAGAACAAAGATTAGGAGAACAGGTTCATCTCTTCCTTGGAAGAAGACAGAAGAAAACAAGTTGGGAAAGCAAAAATCACCAGTTCTGTTTTAGCAGCCCAAGAGGTAGGACACTCTCTATCTGTTCTGAGTGTCTTCTGCTCAGCCCTGGTCACACAGAGCATAGATTCGTGTTATGGCATCCTCTTGTCACTCCCTGGGCTGATACCTCTTTTGTGCTATGACACTCACAGTGGCCATGGCCTTAGGTCCATCTGATAGTGGGTAGCAACTATGCTACAACCACCAATCCTTTCGGTGCTTACTCATATTTTTTTTTTCTCTCCAGAGGTTTATGCTCTTCCTCTCCCCAACTAAGGGAGAGAGACTAGCCTTTCAGAGTTTCAATCCATTTGACCACTGTCACACTACTGGGGATTCTTGTTCTGAATACTTGGCTTCCATTTCCGGCAACCACTCCCACTCCCCCAATCCCCCAATCCCCCTCAAAGGTGCAACATTCATAAAAAGCTGAAATGTACTGCTCTACAACTGTCATGAATTGTTCTTAAGTAGGATTGAAAAGGACAAATGTTGGCCACCTTCCAAATAACCCATCTTCAGATTTTCAAAGACATCTACCATATCAATCCTTAAAGTCTTCTCTTTCAATCAACTTCATGCCTTGTATATAGTGAAGCTAAGACTTCTAATTATCCTCATCTGAATAACTATCAGAATATGCCCATACTGAAAGGAAAGTGAATGAATGAATGATGATGATGATGATGATATTGATGATACCTATTCATGCCATTCTTGACAACAAGGCCACTATATATTCCCTAGAGTTTCATTAGATGATTGATTGAAATGCACCCAGAGTGATCCTAGATGTCTTGGAAGTTCTCATCTGATCACTGAATCCCTATAGACAAAACGTGAGAAAGCCAAAAATATAGGTTTTTTTCCCCCAAAGTTTGTTGGTTCCTAGCCTCAAATCATAGAATTTCATGCCACCTGTGAGAGATAGCATATAATGGCCTTGATACTTGTGCCATCCCTTGAAACTGTCTGTCCTTATCACTCCACCAAACCCTTGCCTTTCAACACATAACTGTTAGCATTATATTGACCTCGTAGGGGAATGACAGTAATTTGTTTATTTTCCCCCTGCCCAGTTGAAGAAACTATAACTACACAGACAGCATACGCATACATCTTTCTGGATGCCTGTAACAGTAATGAGATTTTAAGTTTGTTTTGCATTGCTAAACTAAGAAGTACTTAGCACCTAGTTCAGATTAAGCCTCTGTTAAAGAAATAGAAGGTATGGAACTCCTGTCCCCTGTTGCTAATGTAACAGGTAGGGGTTGCCTGAAGCTAATGCTGTGTGTATATAAGAAAAGACCCTGGCTAGGAGAGACAGATTTTCTTGAAGCAAACTCTGTAGTGGCAGAAGCTGCTGCTGCCAGGGAGGTTGAAAAGGAAAGCCCCTCCCAGGTTGAAGAGAATCATTTTGATTTTGAAAACCTGGATGGAGTGATTTAGATTCTGGGAACCAGCTGAAACTTCTGCTGAGTCTGAAGGTCAGCCTGAGCTGCGAAAAGACTAAGAAAGCATGAATGTGATGCTGGTACTTCGCATGAATTTGTTTGTGGTTTTGCTGAGCCTTGACTTCCCAGGAAAAAAAGCCTGCAAAGGATTTGGGGTGGACTGGACACTGTGAGCTTCAGTGTGGAACAGAGACTGCACAGATAGTTTGACAAGGACCTGGAAGCTGTCTGCCTTTGAACCCAGGTGACAGTTTGGTAGATCCAGGTAGGAGCTGGGACCATGGAAGGATATCCAGGGAATCCGAGAAACTACCCCAAGTCAAGCTAAAAGAAGACTTTACTTGGATGCTGTGTACTGACTGAGAAATTGTAAATTTATTAGTGACCTAGGGTTGGAGGGTCTGCGTATTTTCTGATGATTGAATAGTTAATGATGAAGGATGTTTGATTGACTAAATGATTGTACTGAGTGATTGATGACTGAATAAGTAATTGATTTGTAACCTTGTGTGCCCCATGAGTGGACAATTTTGACTATTGTACTTTGTGTCCCTTAAGGAGGCAAACCTCCCTAAGGATGATTGAATGATTAAGAACATTGAATGATTGAGTTACTAAATGATTGCTCTTTGTTCAAAGCTTTGTGACCACTGTAGTGGAAACTATGTGGCCATGTTCTGTGATAAGTTAATGTGAATGCTGTATTTTGATTATCTGTGATAAGTTGTAATAGTGTGTATGCTGTACTTTTATTTACTGTGAATGTTTTGATTTGATTTGTTATTTATTATAATAGAGTTTTCACTATACTATGTAATCAGAACCTTAAAAGCTGTTCACAGTACCATTCTTCTGGAATGCTGCTCATTTGGCTTTACGATGCCCTACAGAAAACCAATAACAGAAACAATTTTTAGAGGAGGGAAAGTAACTAAACCACTTAAAACTTCAAAGGAAGTTTGAGTTTCATTTCAATACAAAAAGAGCTCCCACCTAATTTGGAAAAGGGGGAGGCCAGGCATTTTTCTAATGTGTCCACTTCAGTCCACCTAGTGCTATTGCAGAGCTTTGTGACAATCTCCAAGCTTTTCTCATCACAATCTTGTCCTAAGTAAGTACTGGACAAATAAACTAGTATTCTCGCTTTGTTTATTGCATATATTCTAATGCTACTGTGCATCTGACATTCAGATATTCACTTTGGTCAATGGGAGAAGCCAGCCCAAGTGTTTTTGTACTATGCACAACTCACACACATAACACACAGTGATTAGCCTGGACCTATTGTTGGGTATTCATTCAATTAACTGACAGGCATTTCTCTAATAAGGATATTTCATGAGCATGGAATTAACCATGTCAACAAATAGATTATACAATCAAGACTGATAGTTGAAAGGGACCTTAGAAGTTATTTAGTTAATCTTTATCATTTTATAGGGGAAGATATTTAGGTCCAAAGTGGGCAAGTGATTTGTCTAGACTCAGACCGATAGTGAATAACAGAGGTATGATTTAAACCCAGGTTCATCTGATATACCAAATACATGGTCTCAAATAGGTAAGATACAGTTTCTGAAATGACCAGCCAGATGTTGCCAGAAAAGAATTCAGTTTTACAATTCAATTCGATAAACTTATTATGTGCCTACTGTATTCCAGTCAATGTACTAGATACCAAGCACATAAAGACAAAAATAGCATACAACACAATGGACCTAGCCATCCATTCTGTGATGCTTGGTCTTCAATCTTAACCAATCCAAAGTTGCCTAGGCCTCCAGAAATAGGAAGACTATAAAGAAATTGCAATTGAGCACCAACCAACTGGCTACCAACTTAGATGTGAAAATCTCTAACCTTCCAATGTCACAGAAAGTTCCAACACATTTCTGTTGTATTGCCTTGATTGTTTTCTAGTTCTACAAAAGCAGTATCAACATGAGAGTGATACAGATGCTTTTGAATCCCTAATAATTACTTTAGAGCAGTGGTTCTCAACCTTCCTAATGCTATGACCCTTTAATACTCATATGTGGGCATATCTGCATGTGGGCGGACCTGCCTGGAGACTAATAGAGGAGTGGTGTCTCAGTTCCTAAGACCAACAGAAATATGTATTTTTCCAATGGTCTTAGACGACACCTGTGAAAGGGTCATTGGACCCCCAAAGGGGTCGCAACCCACAGGTTGAGAACCACTGCTTTAGAGATCCAAAACTGAGTCCATTGATTGTTTTTAATATCAAAAATCTTTTAAATAACATTTTTCACCAAATATACATAAAAAAATTTTGCAACATTCTTTAATTTTAAATTTTGAGTTCCAAATAATATCCTTCCCTCTCCTATCTCCTCCCTGAAATGGGAAGCAATCTGATATAGGTTAGACATGTGCAAACAAGTAAAACATTTCTATATTAGTCATTTTGTGGAAGAAAACTCAAACCAAAATTAAAAAAAAGAAAGAAAGTGAACATTGTATGTTTCAGTCTGTATTCAGACACCATCAGTTCTTTGTCTGGGCATGAATAGCATTTTTCACCATGACTCCTGTGCGATTGCCTTCCATCACTGTATTGCTGAGAATAGTTAAGTCGTCCACAGTTGTTTATCATATAATATCATTGTTACTGTGTACAATGTTCTCCTGGTTCTGCTGACTTCACTTTGCATGAATTCCTGCGAGTCTTTCCAGGTTTTTCTGAAATCATCCTATGCATTACTTCTTATAGCATAATAATATTCATTATGATTATATGCCACGCCTTGTTCAGCCATTCCCCAACTGATGAGCATCACCTCAATTTTCAATTCTTTTCCACCACGAAAAAAGCTGCTAGAAATATTTTTGTACAAATAAGTCTTTTTCCCTTTTTTTGTTCTCTTTGGGATACAAATCTACTAGTGGTATGCTGGATCAATGGGTATGTAAGAAAGTAAAGGAACTGTAGTCAGAAGAAAATAGAGCCAATCAAGAATAGGGATCAGCCCAGAAGAACATCATATACTGTTACAGCCTCATTGCATGATGACTAACTTTGATAGACTTGGTTCTTCTCAGCAATGCAAGGTTCTAAGACAACTCCAAAAGGTTCATGATGGAAAATACTGTCCACAACTGGAGAAAGAATTATAAAGTCTGAATGCAGATCGAAGCGAGCTATTTGATCTCTCTTTTTTGTTTTGTGTTTTTTCTTTCTCATAGTTCATTCCATTGGTCATAATTCTTCTTTACAACATGACTAATGTGAAAATACGTTTAATGTGAATGTATATGTAGAGCCTATATCACGCCATCTTGGTGAAGGGAGATGAAAGCAAGGGGGAGAAAACTTGGAACTCAAAAGCCTGTGGAAACGAATGCTAAAAATAAATAAATATAATTTTTTTAAAGACTAGGGTTCAGCAAAAATATGGTTGATATGAATTCTGACTTCTTTGTTTTGGTGCTGGCTGCTAAATTTTCCACTCAGGAATCTATGCTCACAATTCTGTTTGCTTGAAGATGGACTGAACGTGTGATAAGCTCAAACAGAAGATTTTATGGAAATTTTATAGAAATCTAACATAAAACCATTGCTTATGTTCATCTAACCCCAGGTCCTTTCCATTGATTCTTTACCACCCAGCTACACCCACCTGCATTTCAGTTCATGGGATGTAAAACCAAAAGAGACAGTTACACTTTTGTTCCTGAACTTACATGTTTTTTTTCATCAATAACATGGAGGATCTTTGATAGAGTATAAGCATGCTGAGGGCAAGGACTGTTCTATTTTTATCTATGTCTCCACGATGCCTAGTATAGCTGCTTAAAAACATGTTTATTGAATTAAATTGATTGTTCCTTGCATTTATACTGTAATCATAGCACCAAATGCGTTCTCATTGAGATAATGTGATATGTTTTACTTTGCAGCATACACAGTCTTTCTACATAGCCCAGGAGGTCTCTGCTTTGGTTTGAAGGTGTTTTTGTTTGTTTGTTGTTTTTTGTTCTTTTTGCAACTTCTACGGATCTTTCCACAGAGGACAACTCAGAAGGAATTGATTCCATGGAACAAAACTCAGAGACCCTCCAGCAGAAATTAATTACCTTGCCCCTAACATTTTTACCACTGAGAAAGAAGACAAGAGGGGCGGCTAGGTGGTGCAGTGAATAGAGTACTGGCCCTGGAGTCAGGAGGACCTGAATTCAAATTTGGCCTCAGACACTTGACACACTTACTAGCCTTGTGACTTTGGGCAAGTCACTTAACCCCAGTTGTCCTCCAAAAAAGCAGAGAGAGAGAGAGAGAAAGAGAGAGAGAGAGAGAGAGAGAGAGAGAGAAGACAAGGTAAGCAAGATTGCCCCAAAAGTCGGAAAAAAAAACGACCCCTGACAGAATAAAACACATGCTATTTTATCACATTCTCACTCTCTTTCTCTTTTCTCCCCATTTAGTTTTCTGGTCATGAGACATGTGGATGTGAGTGGAATTGCTGAATGGGAACTGCATGGAAAGGAGCAAGTGCCATGTCCAGGGTTATCCAGATTATGTCAAGGGCTTTAAACTCTATTGAGTCTTGCTTATGACCACAAGATTGTGAATCCAAGGGAAATATCATCTTGCTCTGTGTTCATTTATCCTTGAGAATGAATGTTGCTCACTTCATTCCTCCTTTTTTCACCAATCTCTGGCGTATGCTCTGGAGATTCCCTTTTTGTAACAGCAATTTGAGAGGCTTAGGAAAGGGGAAGGGAACAAGTATTTCTTAAGCCCCTTTGCCAGTGCTGTGCTAAGCATTTTTACTAATATTATCTCATTTGACCTTCACAACAACCCTGTGAGGTAGATGCTATTATGATCATCATTTTATAATTAAGGGGGCTAAGGTAGGCAGAGGGGAAATTATTTGCCCAGAATCACACAGCTAGTCTGTGACTCTATTTGAGCTCAAGTCTTCCTGACTCCAAGCTGCACATTCAATCACTGAACCACCCCGCCTTCATTAAAGGGATAGTGATGATTGCACAGGAATATTTTGCTTATTTTCATTTTCATCATCTACTATCAATAGTGAATAAATGTCTGAATCTACAAATGCTGTAAGAAGTGCCTTAAGAGAGTTGAATACCCTTAAGGAGTAGGTGCTTTCTTTGATCCAGCTACAAATAGCTGGTGTCATATTTCAATATTTGATTAATGTTTCATTTCATCTCCTCATCTAATTTAGGCCTTGGATAATTTAGGTCAAAATAGCTGCTCCTGAGCCAAGCACTTGAAAGTGGTCAGGACATATTTGGGGAAAGGACAGTTGCCAGGGGTTTGTTCAGCCTCACAGTTCTGCTAAGAAATGAGCCAAGATGCCTATAAGGCAGACCTTAAAGGAGATATTCATGCTGAGATATTGCATTCTGAGCTCATTTAAACTCCTTTGCTGGATAATTCACCTAGTAATAGATGCCTCCCTGTGTGGATAAAGAAGGCAGTAAGGAAGAATCATATTACCAACAACTCTGTGAGATAGTGGTATTAACATCATTAACCCCATTTTACAGATGAGATAACTGAGATTCAGAAAGATACAGAGCCTTGCCCCTAGAACCATAGAGTTAATTTAAAAATACAGGGTTGGGTAGGTGGTGCAGTGAATAGAGTACCAGCTCTGGAGTCAGGAAGACCTGAGTTAAAATCTGAACCCAGACACTTAACACTAGCCGCGTAACCTTGGAGGAGTCACTTAACCCCAATTGTCCAGCCTTCCTCCTGCCAAAAAAAAAAAAAAAAAGCAAAGAGAGAGAGAGAGAGAGAGAGAGAGAGAGAGAGAGAGAGAGGACCTAGCCTAGCTACTAAGTGGTAGAGATGAGACTTAAACCCAAATTCAATATCCTGTATCCAAATTCAACACTATTTCTACCATATTATTCTGTCCCTCTAATCGGGTAAACATGTTTATATACCATGGCATGCTGATAAATGTTTAGCAACTAGTTTTCCCAAAAAACTACAAAGACAATAAAAGTAACTTACACCTGAAACACTTTTAAGGTTAATTTTCATTATTAACATTTTCTTCATCACTTTCTTAAGGCTATACAATTAACAAAACAATAAATCAAGTTCAGATTTGTAGCATTTGAAAATTCTCACAATGAAAATTGAACAACTGTTTCACTTCTAGTCAGTATGAGGTGACTGTTAGATACAGTCGGTATCTAACACATCTCTGTAAATATCACTATGTGCCTTGAGTATTTCAGAGACAGAAACCAAAAAAATAAGGAAATTGTTTAAGAAAATAAACAAATTAAACTCTCTAAATGAAAATGATCAGTCACCAAACATTTACTTAGTATCTACTCTGTGCCAAGCACTGTGCTTAACATTGGACATACAAAGAAAAGCAAAAAAGCAATCCCTGATCTCAAAGAGCTGGCCGTGTAATGGTAATAATAGCATTTACATAGCACTTCAAGGTTTGCAAATCACTTTACAAATATTATCTCATTTTATCCCATAGCAACTCTGAGAGGTAGGTCTTATTATTATTGTCCAAATTTTTACAGATGAGAAAACTGAGGCGGAAAGATTCTAAATGACTTGCCTAAGGTCTCACAGTTAAGTGTCTAGGGCTGGATTTGAACTCAGGTGTCCCTGATTCCAGACTCACTGCTCAACCTACTGTACAACCTAACAGTTTTGGCCAAAATAACTAATCATTTTGAGTTAATGATAGTCTTTATAGCAAAGAAAAAGACTATTACATGTTGATTTTAGGCAGCTATACTCTTTAAAACAGGGTAAACACATAGCTTTCAAACTGGTATTGGTTTTCTGGGTATATGCTGAGAACACTCATCAATGCTAGTGACAAAAATCTATATCTAGCATAAATCTTGAACAAAAATCTAATCATTTATCTTTATGATTTTTACATTTATCTTTACAATTTTTTTTCCTAGCTCGGCTTTTCCCATGCCTCCTCTTTATTGATAGCAGATGGAGCTTCCTTCCACCTCCAAGCGTTCCCCGCCCACTTGCCCAGTGAGGCCCAGGTGCCGTCCTTTCCTTGCCTGCACAGAAGCTACTTGAATGCTCAGTAGGGCGTTGGTTGTTGTTGGCAATAGGCCATTGATGCAACATTCAAATTATTTTGGTCACTACTACAGAACAAAGAGAGAATTGAGTAATTCTTTATTTGGTTTTTGGGGGGTTTTTTTTGACAGCAAAACTGGGAAATTTAAGCAACATAAAAATCTGCTGTAGCCCTGAGTTTTCTGATTGTTCACATTTACAGATGACGAAATTAAGGTTCAACTAAGTAGATTTGACAGGGTCTCATAGTACAAGGAGATTGGACTTGAACCCATTGAAGCCTCTCTTACCATAAGGAGTCTATGAATTTATGGAATTTGGGAGACTAGAATTCAGGTCTTTTGACTCACATTCCCCTCTTCTCCCCTAATGTGTGGAAATTTGGATTGGAAAAAGGACAGAGATTTTAAAAGGAGAAAGTCTTATCAAGGAGATCATTCTAGTAAGCAGCAAGAAATGGGTTATGAATGCATCCTCCACCTTCATCCCTACCCCCTTAGAAGTGTCAAAGGATCAAGCAGCCTTTGGCCACATATTTCCCTTGCTCTATAGGCTTCCAGGAAGGAGTGGTTACTAGAAGCTGTGGCTACTACTACATCATACTTATTAAATTGGCAAAAAGTAACTTTAAAATGACAAAATATAATGTCAATAGTGTTGTGGAAAAACAGGCACACTCATACATTAAATCGAAGTACTTACATATGTATGTTTATTTGGTTTGGGGAGAGGGGTAGTATTTTTTTAAACTATACTACCACTTACTAAAATTTAAGGTGACTCAACTCCACTGAAATTGTCATAGCACCATTATAATCCTGGGTTCTCAAAGGCTGTGACAACAAAGTGTAAGCTCCACCAAGATCCTACCAAGATGGAAAAGGGAAGAAGGAAAGGAAGAAGGAAACCAGCATTTCTTAAGCTCCTACAATGAGCCATGCACCATATTAAGTGCTTTAAAAATACTATCCTCGCAACAACCCTGGGAGATAGGTGCTATTATTATTTCCATCTTACAATTGAGGAAACTGAGGCAAACAGGTGACTTTCCCAGGATCACACAACTCATAAATACTGAGGCTGTACTTGAACTTGGGTGTTCCTGACTCCTGGTCCAATACTCAATCTGCTGTACCACCAAATGCCTATTGAAAAGCTTCAATGCTGGGGATCCAGTTTAGCTGTCATCTGAGAACTAGCTGACCTAAGTTCAGAGAAGTTCATCAGCAGAATGATGCCCCTCCCCCAAGAGAATATTTTTGACCACAGGAATTCATGATACTGGATACGAAAGAATAAGAGGGAGGCTATCATCTGTATCAGTGGAATAAGTACTGAGACTAATGAAATCATAGATTTAAAAAAAAGAATTAAAATAGAGTGACAACAGATTTTTTATTGAAAATAACTATATTCCAATATCCCAATAGATCTGTGATCTATTGTATAAGTGTATCCTTCCAGTGATTTCCAGGGCAACCTCTCTATTCCTGCTCATGCTAAGTATTATGTTGTCCCATAAATTAAAGAAATGGAATCTACCCAACTTACCAGAGGCCTTTTTTACATTCTCTTGACATTTCAAGGATGGTGATGAAGCATATAGACTGTCTGTCAGTTCTCTCTGACTTGTGATGCATGACAAGTTCATTTTTGGTAGTGGGAGGGTGACACAGACATTTCTTCAATGACATCTTTTACACAGACATGATTTGTTATTTGTGATGTATTTAGATCTGTTCACACACATCACGGAATGCCTTTATTGCCCTTTGGATAATCCTTTACCACAGTTCTACAGAGAATGTTGTATTCCATGACTCACTGTCACACAGCCCTGGAATAAGTATACTTTATTAAAAAAAAAAAGTTGTAATCTAATGTGTGTGCTTCTCTCCTCTCTTCTCTCTCTCTTTCTTTCTCTCTTTTTCTCTCTCTCTCTCTGTCTTCTGTCTTTTTCACACATACACATTACTTATATTTAGATTTAAAGTCTAAAGGACTTTATGTAAAATGTAAAAGACCTATATAAAGTCTTCATGTAGTTTTAAAACTTTAAAATTTTTATATAAAGCATAAAAGTATATATAAAGTATATAAATATATTTATAAAATTTTGTATAAAGTAGAAAATGAGTATAAAATTTTATATAAAGTACAAATTAAATTTATTTATTAAAATTTTTAAAGTCTTCATGTAGTTTTAAAACTTCAAAAATTTTAAGCCTTTGTCACTCAGTCTTCAGTTTTAATAAGGCCCACCAGGAGATGATTTTAAAGGCACATTAAACTTTTAAAAGCAGTACCATTTGTTGGACACACAACTCTGAACTTGCAGTTACACAATCTGAATTCAAATTATTGGCTCTGTCACTTACTACCTACAGTGCCTCAGCCAAGTCACTTCCCCTCTCTCTGCATCTCAGCTCTCTCATCTGTAAAATGAGCAAGTTGGACTACATAACTTCTAAGATCCAATCTCATTCTAGAATTAGGATCTTGTGATATAAAGGAGGAGTACCCTTGTAATAGAGTTGTCCTCATCTTGAACAAGTTTATTTATACTGTTATTGTGCTGTAAGCTTATGACCACTCTTCCCCCCACGAGCTCGGTGTGTATTTATGGGAGAATGAACCCCAGACTAGGAGGGGAAATGTTTTATAATCATTGTTCTTCCTTTTGCAATGGTCAGAAACTAAACCCATCCTTAGTTTGTGGGCCATATAAAAGCAGGGAGCAGGCCAGTTTTGGTCCATGAGCTGTACTTTGCTAACCCCTATCCTATTACTTTTGAGTAAATGCCTTTGCTAAGAGGTAAAATCTACTGGTTTATTATTAGCAGGAATCTCACCATTAGGGGCTTATGAGTTACAGTGTTAAGTGAGTTACTCACTGAGTTACCCCCTAGGAACCTACAAGATAGTCATCCCTCTGTGGACCCAAACTATCTGTGCTAGTTCTGGCTTAGGAATATCCTCAAGAGGAGTGCTGTAAGAAGCAATAATCATCTTTCTTGCCTTTTCAATGGGACAGGGAAGGAGAGAATTTGGAGCTGAAAAGAGAATAAAATGAATTTTTAAGAAAGTAATAGTCAACTGACCTATAAGTAAATCTGAAATTAACTGCAGAGAAATTGTCTGAGTATGGTTAAGATCAAAAAGGAATAATAAAGAGACATGGTTAGTCATCAACCATTTCACTCATATTTATTTAGTCATTATCATAACCACTAAAGCATCTTTGGCCCATAGACCATCCAACCATTCAGTAAGTAAATGTGAATATTCTACAAAAATTCCCACATGCCAAGAATTATTTAAAATCATTCTGCACTTCTGTTCCTGCCAAAGAGAAGGCTTGATACACAGACGATATAAATCAAAGTCTCTCCTCCAGAAAAGTGAGAATTTGCCAAATCACCAGGAGATGATTTTCCAACAGAGACCACACACCACACATTCCTAATTGCAATAGCACACACATAGTCATTACAGGGTGAATTCCTCAAGTTGGAAATAATAACCACATGGACTGAGTTGAGACTGACACAAGACAAGTCTTTGAAAAGCCAAACTACAGGGAGGTGTCAAACTCAATGACATTTAACTGAGAGGGAGAAAGATATTTGTCGATGAGAAGAGTGCGCTGTTTGACAATCTGAATGAACAAACAGCAGCTAAGATGGGCCATTTCACTTTGAAAGATACAATTTCTTTTACTTTTGTCTTTCTTTAAGCAGAGGAACTCCTACTAACCACTCATTCCTGCCAGAAGACTAGTGTGAGTACCTAATGAGCACATTCCTACCTCAGCATCCTTGCTCATAGTTTTATATCACATTCTTTTCCTTCTTTCTATTCGTAGGTCTACCACCCTACTTCCAACTCTCATCATTCCTTACCTAGAGTATAAAAATAGCTCTCCATGCATTAAAATCTGTCCACCATTCAAACATTGGCTCAAATCCTATTTCTTTTGGGAAACTTGCCAAAATCACCACATCTAGAAGCAAACTCTCTTTCTGAACTCTGATAGCACAATTGTTTATACCATGCATACAGCAGCTGTCTACTCTGATATACTGTAGTTCTTTGTGCAATTGATTCATTTCCCTTTATAGATTAAAAAGCTAGACAGTGGCGATTCTTTCTTGTACTTCGTCTTCCCAGAGGATCTACCATGGTACAATGTGCATTGTAGTTGCTTTGTAAATAATTACTGATTGATTGATGTTTGTAAAAGATACAGATCTCCTCTGAGGAGTGATGACATATAAATGCAAAAATTTTGGAAGGCAATTTATGGAGTCAATGAAGCAAATATCAACCACGCACATTACCTAGTCATGACATAAATTCTATTTATGATAAAGAGGAGAAACTAGTTTTCTGTTTGTTCTAGGTGTAACAGTACCCAGATCTAGAAGAAGAAGAAGATAAGGTCTTGTATTAGCTGCCATTTTCAAGGTTTCTCATAAATCTTCAATAAGCTTGTGTTGATTGATTGAAAGATTTCTGAGCTCTGAACTCTGAACTCCCACTCCATAAGATTTACAGAGACGTTCCAGATTTCTTTAGACTGAATGTATTGGGGAATTAAAGAATAACAGACTGATTGCCCGTAATTTTATGAATACCAACTGAACAACTCCAAACTGGAACCTGGAAAACAAAAGCAAGGGTAGAGATAAAGCCAAGGGGTTAGGGAGATACAGAGGCAGAACAGACCAGGGAAATTTCTGAAGGGTCAGAGTCAAGGTAGAGCTAAGGGGGTCTGCAAATAAGCAAGGAGTCAAGAGTTGACGTACATAAAGGTACTGTGAGTCAGAGCAAGAAAAATAGGTGGAAGCCAGACAGGCAGAAAGGAACCAGAAAGACATAACAAGGCATGTGATAGAAGGCTGGGCAAGGGGTCAGGAACCAGGAACTACACAGGAGTTAGAAGGTAGGTAAAGCAAGGCCATGAAGTCCAAATCCAGGCCCAAACTGTAACCAATGTCATAAAATGCCAAGGACAGGGAAAAAAAGCCTAGATATTTGTAGCAGAGCACTGTTTAGTATTTATTTCTCCAAAGGACTTATAAAAAGGCAAATATCTGCAAAATCAAAGTCAGAAAATGTGGATCCTTTACCAAGGTCAGTGAATGAATGTTTTGTGAATTCATTCAATGAGGATTCCAAAGCTATAATCGTTCAGTGTCATAATCATCCCACCTATAATTTCTCCAGACCCAAAATTAGGTACTGTTTTGTGGGATCCCTCTACTCTGCTTAATTGAGAAGGCAACATCATACCCCACACACATACAATTAAGGCAGATAGGTGTCCAAACCTCAGAAAACATTCTTTTAGATGAAATCATCGTCTTGTACTGGTCTTGAAAACAGATTGAGAGCCTGAGAAAATCAGAACTCAAACAGAAACTAAATCAAAAGGTATACTTTGAATCCAAGAAAAAGCTATTTGAGTTTACATTTGAGCAAGGATTTAGGATTAAAACATCAATATTTACTAGAGAAGGATGGATGGGTGGAGATCCAGTTTGAATGACTCAAAAGCCCTGTTCTGCAAACACTGGCAATAATCACTGAATCCTTCTTACCAGCAGCTGAATGGGTTGGGCACCCAGAAATACTAGTCCATGTTCTGGAAAAATTAGACTCAGGGATTTCATAGCTTGTAGTAGCTGCAGGAGGGTAGGGTTTTTTGTTTTTGTTTTTGTTTTTTAATGAGAACATAGTGTCCTTAGAGGATCCATTAGAGACACAGAATACCTTTCTGCGGCCTTTAAAAATGTAATGAGAGATGAGTCACTAAACTGGATAGAAAGATGGAAAAGTAATCTGAAAGGAGGAAAAAGCTGGAATTCATAGATGACCTACAGGGTAGAGGCAGTGGAGAGGAGTAGCTCAACTCTAGCACAGCATTGTGACTTAAAGGCATATAAACCCTAATTCACAAGCAAAATTAGACATTTTAAAGTGGGAGAGGATATTAAGAAAAAAACAGAAGAATAATGGATTTACTTTAGGGAGTTTAATGACAAGCACAGAAGTAGTTCACATCTGGTTTCAGCTATTGAATTAACACCTTGTTTCAGTTCAAGTTTCTTTTGAGCCTTGTATTAAGTCTGTTAAGAAACAGAAAAACAGAACATATGAACTCCACGGACTTGTGCAACTTGTGAACCCTAGAACTCATGAACTCCTGCAACAGGAAGGGGAAGAGCTAATGACCATATATAAGGAGAATTTCCAGGCTTGAGATGGGGCAAGAATTGAGAAGAGGACTCTTTTGATGGCAGAGTCAAGAAGGAGAAAACTTGTGGTATCCTGGTACTCTGTTTGTCTGCTCTTTCTGTGTTGATGTTTGTTTGTGATACTTTGTAGAGAAGCCATGGGACCTTAGTATGGCTCTGTCAAGCTTTGTCTTCCCAGAAACAGGAACTGTGAAGGACTTGAGGTGGACTGGACACTATGAATTTCAATAAGGAACAGGAAAAGATGAAGAACTGGACAAGGAGCTGGACAAGGAACTGGGAGCTGCCTGCTTTTGAATCCAGGTGACAGTTGGAGCTGGAACCATGAAAGAGAAACCATGGAAGCTAAGAGCCAGCCTCGAGTCAAGGTGAAAGTAGACTTTACTTGGCTACTGTGTACTGACTGAGAAGATTATGATTTACTATGACCTAGGGGTGAAGAACTTTGACTTTTGTATTTTGTGATTGAATTAAAGATTTTGTGATTGACTAAATGATTGTACTTTGTTTAAAACTATGTGATCACTTTGGTGAAAACTATGTGGCCGTTTTAGTAATAAGTTGTTGAGCTGTGACATGGTGAATGCTGTATTTTTATTTTCTGGGAACGTTTTGCTCTGATTTGTTATTGAATAGAGAGCTCACTATACTTATGTAATCAGAACCTTGAAAGCTATTCACAGTAGCCATCCTCTGGAAAGCTGCTCATGCTTGACTTTACAGGGAGATAGGATTTGAACTCATGATTTCATCAAGACACCAATATAGATTTGCAATTCATCTATGACCTGTGCTCTTAGAGAATTGTTTAAGGCCATTGTCGTACAGCTCTTGTGTATAAGAAGAAGGGCTTAAAGGCAGGATTTCTGGATTCCAAGGCCAGCCTGCTATCTCTATGTCAGACTGTCTCTCATTCATCCACACTAAAAGGATCATATTACAAGGTGATATTTTAGATCTAAAGCAGAAGGGAACATGAAAGTCATCTAATTTCACAGCTGAAGAAACTGAGGGCCAGGGATTTAAAAAATTTTTATCCTGAACTTAAGAATTAAAACAAGCATTTCCATAACACAGTATAACAGAAAAAAAGATAATTGTACAAGTTCCTAAAACAAACCATCTCTCCTTCCTACTGAATGAACTACAGTGGCTTCTATTACTTCTGGGATCAAATAAAGAATCCTCTCTTTGGCTTTTAAAGCCCTTCACAACCTGGTCCCTTCCTACTTCTCCTTTCTCCTAACTTTTTACTCCCTTCCAACTACTCAGTGATTCAGGTACAGTCATCTTCTTGCTGTTCCTCCCTCACACAGAACACTTCATCTCTCAACTCTGGGCATTTTTACTGGCTATTTTTCCCATGCCTAGAATGCTTTTCCTCCTCACAAATGGCTTCCTTGGCTTCCTTCAAGGCTTAGCTCAATTCCACCTTCTACAGGAGGCCTTTCTAGATTTCTACCCACCTCCCCCACTGCTGATTCACTCCCTTCAAAATTACCTTCCACTTACATCATGTAAATCTCATGTATAGTGTCTCCTCCATTAGAATCCGAGTTCCCAAATGCCAGAAACCATGTTTTGTCTTGGTTTTTCTTTTCTTTATATGCCCAGAACTTAAAATAGTGCCCTTAGTAAATGCTTATTGATTGACTGGCTAAGCATTTTGCTCACAATGATCCAGTCTGAAAGTAGTCCATGTATTATTTCCCCATTTTACAAATGAGGAAACAAGCTCACAGTCCCAGCAGTTATGCTTCTGGTAAGTATCAGAGATAGCTTTTGAATCTGGGTCCTGTCTTGAACACCAGCACTCTTTCAAATAGGTTCAGATATTTTAAATTTTAACTAACCCCTTGGATTATCCTGTGAATTTTTAATAGTGAAACTCTAGGAATGAAGCAAAATATTACTTTGAAACTACATGGTGACCGAGATGTACTTTATGCTCCTGGGGAAAGTGGGTTGTCTCTCTGTCTAGTACTTAATACCCTTTTCATCAGTTTGCAGAGATAGAGGAGGCTGTCTGATAGGGAGACAAAGCCCCCAGAGTAGAGAACTATCCTTCTAATACATGCATAAAAATACTTCTTGGGATGCAGGGAGCTAGTCCTAGAGTCATCAACAACCTGTTAGCCAATCCATGTACTGGTTGCTCACTCTAATCATTTTTCCAATGAAAAATTTAAATCCCAAATTGATTTCTCATGTGACAAGTTACACTCCTGGACTGCCTCCCCACCCAACACTGTCTCTTCAAGGGAAACAAATTAATTTATTACTAACTTGAACAACACATTAATAGAAAGATAAATCTGCAAACAAAAAATAAGTTACATGGAAAATGAAAGTTAGTTGTCTTTGTAAAATGTACACGTCTGTAGCCATGAGGGCTCAGAGCCAGAAAGCTTGTGTGTGGGAAGCAAGAATTCTTACTCAAGGAAATAATAGTCTTGGTCCTAGCAGTGAAAAGGAAAAGTCTTTTATTCTTTCTTGAGAAAGGGCACTCTACACCTAAGATGGCGATCTTGGAGAAGTGCACAGGTGTTTTCAGTAAAGCAGAATTTATAGACCCTAACTGCAACCTCTCTCTAACCCCCGTCCCCCACCTCAGCCCATTGTCTAGGGATGTTGGAGGTACAATCTATTCATGGAAACGCTAACTTTTCTCCAGGAATAAGGAGGTGGGGACTCAGGGACTCCCTGGTGTTTATAGAACATTCTGTGTCTCAAAAAGAAAAAAATCCACATATACAGTTTGAACCTGTTTGAACAGAATGTACTCAGGGGACCAGGAATGGTTTGTAACAATCATGTTATGTAAGCATGCAGACAAACAGATAAGGTAGTCCCTGAGGGGGCTTCACTTTTGTCCCACTCACTTTGGTTCAAGTCAAGGGAATTCTGGTAAATGTTTAACAACCGGCTGTCAGGGGAAGAAATGTATACCAGATACACTTTAAAGTTTAATGTGCACTATTAACATTCTCTCCACCACTTTCAAATCAAGTCCTGGTTTGTAGTATCTGCCAGTTTCCAAAGTGTAAATGCTTAGTGAAAATTTAACAACAGGCTCTTACTAACTGCTTTGAGATAGCTCCAACACACCTTCAAAAGTCCTCCTTCTATTGCTAGCTGGCTATGTGATGCTAAGCTAGTCATTTCATCACTGAATCTTAGTTTCCTCATGTTTGTTTATTAAGCTCAGAATAAAGTAATTTTTAAAAAAATGGATAGAATGTTTGGCTGGGAGTCAGGAAGACCCGAGTTTGAATCCAGATTTATATGGTATGACTTTGGGCAATTTGCATGTGCTTTTTGCTGCTGCTTTCTTATCTTAAAAAAAATGGAGGTAATAATAACACCTACCTCCCAGCATAGTTATGAAGTTTCCCATAAAAAATATTTGCAAAGCACTTTGCAAAATTTATTTTGCTTTATTTTTTGTTTTTATTTAGTATTTTATTTTCCCTAATTATGTAAAAACAATTTTGAACATTCATTTTTAAAACTCTGAGTTCCAAATTCTCTCCCTTCTTCTCTCCTCATCCCCATCCCCATTGAGAACTTAAGCAATTCAATAAAGGTTATACATGTGTAGTCATGAAAAAATATTTCCAGAATAGTTGTGTTGTGAAAGAAAATAGACGAAAAAACCCTCAAGAAAAATGAAGTTTAAAAAGTATGTTTCAATCTATTCATACACCAACAGTTCTTTCTCTGGGGATGGATAGCACTTTTCATCATAAATCTTTCAGAGTTGCACTGTAACATTGTGTTGCTGAGAACAGTTGTCATTCACAGACTATCATTACATAATATCGCTGTTACTTTTTGCCAGCATCAGGTCATGTAAGTCTTTCCAGGTTTTTCTGAAAGCATCTTGCTCATCATTTCTTATAGCACAATAGTATTCCATCATAATCACATGTGACAATTTGTTCAGTCATTCCCCCAACAGATGTCCATCCCCTCAATTTCCAGTTCTTTGCTGTAAAGCCATGCACAAGCAGCTTTCCAGAGGATGGTTGCTGTGAACAGCTTTCAAGGTTTTGATTACATAGTATGGTGAACACTCTACTTATTCAACAACAAATCAGAGCAAAACATTCACAGAAAATCAAGTTGCAGCATTCACAATGTTACAACTTATCACAGAAAATCAAAATGCACAACAGCTTATCACTAAAATGTCCACATTGTTTTCACCACAGTGGTCACAAAGTTTTGAACAAAGAACAATCATTTATTAACTCAATCATTCCATCATCTCAATCAGTCAATCATCCTTAAGGAGGTTTGACTCCTTAAGGAACACAAAGTGCAATAGTCAAAGTTATCCACCCATGGGAATTTGCATCAGGTCATGTATCCCAAGTTACAGATCAGTTGCTATTCAGTCACCATTCACTATTCAATCATCAGAAAACACACAAGCCCTCCACCCCTATGTCACTAGTAAATTACAATTTTTCAATCAGTACACAGTATCCAAGTAAAGTCTTCTTTCAGCTTGACTCAGGGTAATCTCTTAGATTCTCTGGATCCATGGTCCCATCTCCTACCTGGATTCACCAAACTGTCACCTGGGCTCAAAGGCAGACAGCTCCCAGATCCTTGTTCAGCTCTTTGTGCACTTCCTGTTCCACATTGAAGCTCACAGCATTGAGTCCACCTTAAATCCTTCACAGTCTCTGTTCCTGGGAAGTCAAAGCTTAACAAAGCCACAAATAGGTTCATGCAAAGTACCAGCATCACAGTCATGCTTCCTCAGTCTGCAGCAGCTCCAGCTGGCCCTGGGATGTCTTTGGCAGCTCCCAGAAGCTCCGGCTGGCCTTTGCACTCAGCAGCTCCTCAGCAGAAGCTCCAGCTGGTTCCCAGAATCAAAATGACTTCACATAGGTTCCCAAAACCAAAATCATTCTCTCCAGCCTGGGTGGCCTTTCCTCTTTAGCCTTCTAGGCAGCAGCTGCTTCTACCTTCATGAAGCTTGTTCCAAGAAGATCTGACTCTTCCTCTCTGGGACTTTTCCTTATATACCTATTAGCTCCTCCCTATTCTGCCCCTTCCTGTTATATCAGCAACTTCCTGTTATGTCAGCAACAGGGGTTCATACCTCTTGTCTCTTAACAGAGGCTTGATCTAATTAATTTCAAACTAGGTGCTAAGTACCTGTTAGCTTTGCCAATATAAAGGGATCAAATTACATTACTATTTGCCACCAGAAAAGAGTTGCTATAAATATTTTTGTAGCTATACGCCCTTTTCCTTTTTGCTTTTTCTCTCTTTTAGGATATAGACCAAGTAGTGGTATTGCTAGATCAAAGGGTTTTATGGGCCTTTGAGCATAGTCTCAGACTCCTCTACAGAATGGTTGCATCAGTTCACAACTCCATCAACAATGCATTAGGGGGGCGGAGCCAAGATGGC
>CM053601.1:63542549-63561243 GCA_028646575.1 Pseudocheirus occidentalis | reverse complement strand
AGCTGGAGGAGAAATCCCAGGCCCAGTGCAGTATCCATCACACCACTGAGTTACTCCTAGGTAAACCATTGATACAAATTGATAGTCCAGGGATATGAAGAGGGAGTTCTGAAGGGAAGAAATACAAGCTATCAATAACAGCAGTATGAAAAAAATTGCTCCAAATCACTAATAATTAGAGAAATACAAATGGAAGCAACTGAGTTTCCACTGTGTATCTCTCAGATTAGAAAAGCTAACAAAAACATAAAAGGACAAATGTTGGAAGGGCTTCATGAAAAAAGGCACACTGAAACGCAATGCTGAAGCTGTGAATTGGTCCAACCATTCTGGAAACCAATGTGGAAATATGTCCAATCAGCTGAAACTCAGAGAAACCTGAAAGACTTGTAGGAATGGATGCAAAATAAAACGAACAGAGTAAAGAGAATAATTTATACTATAAGAATATTGTAACAATGAACAATATTAAGAATTCTGATCAAAGCAACAGCCAACCATGATTCTAGAGTACTGATAATGAAGTGACTAAATATGCAAAATGAGACACATATTTTTCAAAACAACTAATGTGGGAATCTGTTTTCTAGACTATGCTTATCTGTTAAAAGGTTTTGTTTTTCTTTTTTTCTCCCAGTTGCAAGGTGGAAAGAAAATAAAAGTTTGTTCCTTGAAAAAAAAGTAATTAAAAAAAGCTAAGATAGTGCTAAAATGTCAGTCAGCACATTACTTTCAGTGCATCAAATTTTTCCTTAAAATATCTTAAAGTAAATTGCATCACTGAAAAATAGTCTGATTAAAGTACTGTTATCACTAAATTAAGTCAAGTAATATCATCTTGAGACATATGATAAAATCATAAAAACTACCTAAATAATATTATAAAGAAATTAAATCTTACTTTAAAAAATTACTTTATTCTAGCCTTACTAATACTGTAACTTGCAAAAGATTTGTCTTTGGGCATCTAATAGTGCCCATAAATTATATCAAAATTGAATGCAGGAGTCAGGACAACAAGAAATGAAAACCCCAGTTTTCCTTCAATCAAGTATTTCACTACTAGTAAAAGAACTGATTTTTAAAATTTTCTTTTCCCCCAATATTCCAAAGTAAGTAAATGAAGTTACTGTGAACCACAGAACTGTGAAAAAAAAGTATTAAATCTTACTTGACTGCTGCAAATACATTGTCTCCATTTTGAACAATTGTACAATTTATCTTTGCCTCATTTACACCAACATATACCGGAAGTTCATCAGGTGAGTCTCTGTTAAACACAAAAATACTAAGATGTACATGTTTCTTGTGATGTTCAGAAAAAAAGGAATTCAGTTGCTAGAGCTGTCAATTCAAGTATGCAAATTTTTCTTTAAAGAACATTGAACAAGTTGCTTAGGTGCCAAACATTTTACTCATCTTATCTCAAAATACGTTTTACTGAATATGGCTATATTTTACTGACTAGTAACATTGAAGGAAGCAAAATGTTAAAAATTTGGTTCTTCTAGGTACAGGACTTATGAAAAAGGTGTTACTTATAATTTAATGTAAAACTGGAGTAAAACCTCCTTGTCATCTCCTAAGAATAGAGCTTATAGAATGAGCAATGTTTTATTCATCTCTATCCCACAAAAGGATTATCGGACAAAAGGAGTTAAAGCAGAAAAGTACGGGAAAGCTGGATGTACCTACTGAAGTCACCAGTTATCTTTCTCCTAAGTTCTCTCAATAATGAATCCTCTTGAATCTATTGTCCTACCTGATCTCTTGGTTAAAAGGTAGCAGTTTTACTGCCTGTGGTTGACAGGATTTTCTCCAAATCAACACTAATTCCCTTTTGGATAGATACAAAAGCTCTTTCACCCAACCTAGATAAGAAGGTTTCTCTCTTACAAAGAGGAAGTAAGGTTTCCAGTATACTTCTTATGGCCCCATTTTACAGCTCCCCTGTATTTTTGGTGAGTAACTGAGGATTCTCAGTTTCCCAGAAGAACGCACAAGTGCAGATAGCACTGAAAGAATTCACCTACTTATATTAGAGAGGAGCTGCAGTGGCTAAGGCAACAAGAATAGCCAAGAGCCCAAACTCATAACTTTAGGATACAAGTTCACTAAGCTAAAGACAAACTTTAAAAAACGGAGGGTCTTTCACTCAAGCACAAAATTCTATTGTTGGGAAAGATTCTGGGTTAGTCAAGTGCACACCTACTGACAAAGGGTGAAGAGACACTGGCTGCTTTCTGAGCAGAAGGAGGAAAGCCAGGTTTCTTACCTGACATAGCCCATGTGATACTGAGTTTTGTCATCTCCATTAACAATAGTCTGGAACTCAGGAGGATCATAGTAAAATCTCCAGTGAAGGTTAAAATTTATGTCTGTTGATTTGTTTTCTACTTTGTGTTTTCCAGAAAGAATATCAAAAGGACCAACAAGCTGGAGTCCAAGGCTTGTTAACAGTGCATCTGTAAATGAAATCAAGTGCACACAGGGAAAAAAGGTTTCTGATTGGAAAGCAGCATTAACAATACTTTCTATTCAATTGTGTATTTCTAAGTAATTACTTTACAAAAATGAGCAAGTTTTCAACAGGAAACAGATCTTTTTAGTGGCATGTGAAGATTGTCAATTCAATTAAGACATTTATCTTAATTGTCTTAATTGAACTATTTTGTGCAAGGCACTTATGCTAGTCCCTAGGATAAGTTATTTACAACCACCTCCTCAATTTCTTTTCTACCATTCAAACTTCCAGTAACCCATATTTCACTCCCACTACTCTAATGAGACCCCACTGCTCTTACAGGCTACCAGTGACCTCTGACTGCTACATCCAACAACCTTTTCCTCTTGATCTTGTCACAAATGACATCTTTTGTCTACTCCCCTCCCTGCTGAAATGCCCTCCTCCCTTGGACTTTGGGATAGCTGCCATTTTGGTTCTCCTCCTACTCTGTTCACATCTATTCTACTTTGAGGGTCTTCTGCCTAATCTATGTCAGTTTTCCCTTAAAATTCAGAACTCAGTCTTCTCTTCTTTTTTCCTTAGAAAACTCATCTGTCCATATGGCTTTCAGCTACTGCCTCTATGTGAATGATTTCTATCATTCAGTAAGAATTTAGTAAGCATCTACTATATTCTTAGGAGCTGAGGATCCATAGACAAAAATGTAAGTCTTTGCCTTCAAAGGAGTTTGCAGTCTATTGGTGGAGACAGCATGAACATAAGTATATACAGAATACACAATAAATAAAAGGCAACTGGGGCAGGTACCAGAAGCTGACGGGATCAGGAAAAAACTGATGTGGAAAATAATGCTTGAGCTGAATTTGGAGGGGAAGACTTTTAAAAAACAGAGATAGAAAGGAAGTGTACTCCATGCAGAATGATGTCTCCTTATGAGCCCTTTACTGCCACTGTGGTCATGGTGGGATAGGCAAAAGTAAACTCAGCTTGTGTAGGGAAAGAGCTCTGACTTACCTTCACTTAAGAAACCTGGATAACGTTTTTTGTTTTTTTTTTTATTAAGCCCTCCCTGCTTAAAGATGAAGGCAGACTACAGATCAGAGGCCAGATTATTCGTTCATCTCCCTTTCTTTATTCTAGGTCGTGTTGTCTTTAGCTCTACATTCCAAGGCAGGAGGTGGCTACTACCTTGTTCCCTTTAGTATTCATAAGCTTTTCCCTAACCTTTACCCTTGGAGAAGAAACCGGGACAGAAAAACAGACTAGTGCTTCCCTTTGCTGGAGATCCATAAAAGAAATTACTCTTCACTTTCCCAGGAGTTTCAAGTGAAAGGACAGTTAAAAATATAGCATATTTGTTAGAATAAAAAAAGGTAAATACGCTCAAATGATTTTGTGATACCATTAATGTGTCTGCTCCTTCCAATGATGCAGATGGCATCAATAAACATATTCATCTATGCCTGTCCATTCTGCAGGACTCTTGATAAAGCCTTCCCTCCATTAAGTTCATCCCAAGGAGTCCACCTAAAATGTAGTGGTCTTCCTCACACTCTCCTAATACTGTGAAGTAAATAAACAGCAAGGATGCCTCCTACATAGCCCATGTTTGGTTTTTTTTGGTCAGTTATTTCTTTGATGATATCCTTTACTCTGATTCTTCTCTGAAATTCTTTGTTATGTGCTATATATAGCCTGTTCACACCCATTGGATGTATTTCTTCTCCGCAGCCCAACTATCTTTGGAAATAAGTTTTCCAGTTGTATGACTCAGTCATAAGGAGAACATACAATATCACTGGTAGAACAGTGGTATTGTAAGTCTTTCAGGGAGAAGCTGTGGGTCATTAAAGAGCACTGCAATTTCCCATAAGCAATCCAGCTTGTTTTCCTGCTCTTCCTATTTAATTTCAGGCCCAATTCACTATCCATTTTTAGTTTCTAAGATAAACATATCGAAGGACAAGTGCTATATGTTATTCATTTAAATGAATGCCATAGTCCATACAATAAGCATTCTTTATCCACTTGGTACTTAGGCCAAACTCTGAGTTATGAATTCCTTGTTAAAGAACTTTTAAAATATGGACCCTGAGCCAAACAACAAATGAAATCTGCAATGAGAAGTAGCTGGGGGACCTCATCATCTATGAGGAATCTCCCTTCAACTTTGACTTTGTGCTAAATCTGCTATATTTTTAACAGGAATATATACCTCATTTTTTTTTTTTTGGTACCTCGCCTGATATCAATGCTTGGAAAGCCATACTTGGTTCAATAATATTTTTCAAGGAATCTTGCATAATTCTGAGTGACTCGCAGGAGCCTTTAAAACAATATTGTGTTCCACCAAATCAAAAAATAAACAACTACAGTGTGGTCTTATATTCTCTTTTAGTCAATTATGTGGTGCTAAAGATGTTGTCTACCACAAAACATTGCTTGTGAATGTTTAGTCACATTTTATACAGAACAGAAATCAGGTGTGCAGGTCAGTTACTGTTCCAATAAAAAACATAACAAAGTATAGCACATATTAAGTAAAATGGGAAGGGAAGAGTAATAAGCATATATACATAGTGCCTACCATGTACTGTGCTAAGTGTGTTACAAATATTATTTCTTTTGATCCTCTAAACTCTGAGGTTTTATTTATCTTCTGCAACTACACTTTTCTAATTCTGAAGGTGACAAAAACAAATTTCAAAACTGTACAGTACTCACTCACGTAGCTGTTAAATATAGCAACATATATGGATGAGTCTTTATAAAGTTACCAGAAATTATAAACAAGTCAAAGAAAATATCTGTTTATAGAATATTATAATGGAAAAATGTTTTGATTCAAAGAGCGTAACTGCCATGAATGAAGAACTTTCTGTAGCTACCAAAAGTTTACCTCCTTCCACTTAATCCTGAATACTGCCAGATTAATTTTCCTAAGTCACAGCTTTTTTATCATGTCACTTTACTTTTCAAAAGTCTTCAATGACTTTCCATTGCCTTCAGGATACAGTTCACATTCCTAAGCCTGTCATCTAAGGACATTCATCATCTGATCTCACCCTATCTCCCCAACTTCCTCTTCCACTGCTCCCCTATATTAAAACTTCTGCTCTAGTCAAGCTCTTTTTTAACCTTCATGTCTTTTCCAGGTACAGAGATAAAAATGTGTCTAGATGGGAAGTATATGTTTTATATTAAAATTTTATTTAAAAAGCACACCTAAAGTTTTCAGAAGCTTATTAAAAAAAAATCAACATCAACCTACACCAAATCGATCATAATTTTTTTGGGGGGGAGGAGGAAAGGCAAGGTAATTAGGGTTGACTTGCTCAAGGTGACACAGATAGTTAAGTGTCTCAGGTCATATTTGAACTCAGGGCTGATGCCCTATTCACGGTGCCATCTAGCTGCCCCTCAACCATAATTTATAAGCACATTTATATATTTTGTTTATGCTTCTCCTAAGCATATGTCTATAAATGTCTATAAAAGAGAGACTTTTGAGGCTTCTTACTGGCTGGTTTTTCAGGATCAAGTTCTTCACAGAATTTCCAAAAGTGATAGAAATCTTCAGGCATTGAAAGCTTATAGAGATTTTCCACTTCTTGTCGAAGATCATCAGAGACATCTGCCCGGGTGGATCCTTTCTTCTTTGTGTATTTTGATTTTTTATACTGCAAATTGGCATAAAAATTATGAGTTCTCAGACAATAATTAGAACTTTCCCTAACTAACAAAGTTTCCCATCCCTTTTTTCTTTGCAAACACAATGGGTTTTGGTGTGTACTTTCTAAGAGTAAAATTTCAACCTTTTGGGGGCATGGGTATGAGCAGGGGAATGACTGTATTAACTACTGAAAACTGAAAGGGAAGGGGAATCAATCTGTGAAAAGTATATGCTTTGCTAAGATAACAGAAAACAGCAACATAGAAAAAAGAAGAAAAAGAAAGGAAAGACAAAGGCAATAAAAAAGCAAAGAGAAGAAAGGAGGGGCCCTTTGATTTATTTAGTTAAATAATGTGTTACGAAGGGCTTGATGTGAATAGATGTCATATTAATCAAAGCTCAGGACTGCTGCTGAGAAGGAGCCACTGAGGCAGCAGAGGCTTTCCTTCTGGGTCCTTTCTGGCACTGTTTCTCAGGTAGTCATTCACAACTACCTCACAGTTACTGTCTTATGCCTATGGGGGAAAAATATGTACAGAGATGAGTACATATGCATTACTGGAGGGTGGGAGGAAGAGATATGTATGAGAGAAAGCTAGAGACTGAAAAACAGGGTTGCTTAACCTGAATTGTCTGTGAACTTTAAAAGCTATTGTGATAATTGAAACTCAACAGAAATGGTTTCCTTTATACCTCTACCTGGTTAATTTTGTGTATTTAAAAACATTATTCTGAGGAGAACATATAGGTTTTGCTAGAACGCCAGAGATCATGATACAAAAAAAGTTAATAACATCTTCCATAAAAGAACTTTACCTGATTGTGTCAGTAATAGTTCTCTTTTACAGATAAGAACCACACATACCTACCCCTTTCACATCTTTTGCAGCAATGAAAGTAATGCAACTAGGATAACAAGGGAAATGTCTGAGTGAAAAAATCTTTGCATCAAAATTTTCAGATAAGGATCTGATATCCAAGATATTAGATATGAGACAACTAGCAAAAACATATAAGACCAAGAGCTTAAATCCAATAGATAAAATGGTTAAAGATTAAGGCCAAACAATTCTCAAAAGAAATATAAAGAATTAACTACCATTTAAAATAATGTCCAAATGACTGATAAGAGAAATACAAACCAAAAGAACCTCAAGGTTTTACTTCCCATTCAGAAAATTGGCAAAGACAGCAAAAGATGTGAATTTTCAATTTTAGCAGGGTTGTGGAAAGATGGGCATACTAATGTACTGCTGGTGGAGCTATAAGTTAGTCCAACCATTTTGTAAAGCAATTTAAAGATATATGAAGATAGTGACTAAAACGTCTATACCTTATGACCCAAAGGTTCCACTGATAGCAAATGTCCCAAAGAAGTAAATAAAAAGGAGGGCCTTGTATACATCAAAATATTTTCAGCACTTCTCTTTGTGCAAGGAACTGTAAACAAGTAGCTGGACACTGATGGGAATGGCTACACAAACTGCAGCACATAAATATAATTGTATTTTTATTCCTGGTGCTTCTTAGTACACTGTCAAGCACATATTAAATCCTTTAAAAATGCATTATCTAATCTAATCTAACTAAAGAAACAATAACCTAAATAATGAATAAATGGAAAGATATAAATTTATGTAAAGTGAAGTAAGCAAATCCTTCCCCATTAAAAGGTAAACTCCTAGAAGGCAGGGGCTCAGCACATAGCCCAGCACACAGTAAATACTTATAAATGCTTGTTAACTAAACAGGAAAACAACATTCACTGTGACTACAATAAGGTAAGTGGAAAGAACAACAACACAGTTAAAAATTAATGCTGGACAAGGTGAGTTTGAGACGTCTATGGAACATTCAAGTTGTTCCAGATGGAGATGTAAGATTAGAAGTCAGAAGAAGGGTTAGGATTAGATATGAGAATCACTTGCTAGAGATAATAACTGAGTTCACAGAAGCTAATGAGATCACCAAGTGAAATAATATAGAGGGTAGAGAGAAGCGCACTCAGAGCCTTAAGAACACTCACAGTTAGGGAAGTGGCCTGGATGAAGATTCAGCAAAGGAGATTGAGGGTCAGACAGGTAAAAGAACCAAGAGAGAGCAGTGTCATGAAAACCTAGAGAAATAAATATTAAGGAGAAAGAATGATCCATAGAACCAAATGTTGTGCAGACAGGTTGAGAAGAATGAGAAAAGGTCACGTTAGGAAGTTTTTCCTTCTATCAAGTCTAAATTTGCCTCACTGCAACTTCCATCCACTCTTCCTAGCTCTGCCTTCTGGAGACAAAGAAGTTAGAGAAAGTCTATTTGGACTCAACAAAGACAAAAAAATAAAACAAAACAAAAAGAAAAAGAAAAAAACTTTCTGAAGGGCTGTCTCCAGAGCATTTTCCTTCACCTGGGACTTTTCTGTTGGGAACTTTTTAATCATGAGCGGATGAACTCTTGATAGGGATTTTCTAAGTAGAAATCATTTTTGGTCAGGTAAAAGTTGAAGTAAAGGATCTCAGAGAGCAAGATCCTTTCCAAATCCAAGGATTTGATACTCTAAATTCTAAGATGTCAGTGTGAAGCCCTCAAGCTCCTTGACTGCAAGTTCAGTTTTATGCCATTATATCACAATCATTGTATCATCACGCATCACACGACGCATAAGCATCTACGAAGCACTTAGGATGGACAAAGACCAAAAAAGGGCCCTATCTCAAAAAAAGTTTACATTCTATTGGTAGAAGCAACTGTTGGCACACTTATAAATAAGCACAAAATATCTATAAAGCAAATACAGAGATACCAGCAGCTGGGGGAAGAACAGGAAAGACCTTGTAAGAGGTCTCGTAAGAGGAAGGAGCACACTCCAGGCATAGGATTCATTTGTGCAAAAAGGACAGAGACATAAGGTGAAATTCTGTGTCTAAGAAATAGGAAGCTGAACTGTTTTAGCTATACCATAGCATAAATAAAGGGGACTACTACGTAAAAAGTCTGGAAAATGAGGTGAACCCAGACTGTGAAATTTTTTTAATATCAAACTGTATTTTATCCTGGAGGTAATGAGTAATTGGTGTTTTTTGAGCAGAAGAGTCACATGGTCAGATCAGTGCTTCTGGAAAACTTCTGACTGTCATGTGGAGTATGACTGAAGAGACCTGCAAGCAAACTAATAAATATTTGTTTATTGAATAAATGAATTTCTATCCCTCCCTTATTAAACTCAACGGGAACTCAGGAAAAAATCACAGGCTCATAAGTTTAGGGCTGGGAAGCCATCTAATCTACCCTTTTTATTTTGCTGAGGAGGGAACAGGTTTAGAATAGGTAAGTGACTTAATGATAATGTAACATTGAATAAATATGTGCCAGCCGCTGAACAAAGCACTTTGCAACTATTATCCCATGTGATCCTCACGACAACTCCGAATGGTTTCACGGATGAAAACTGAGGAAAAGAAATTTTTTTTAAAAAGTGACTTGCCCAGGGTCAAACTGGTAGAAGTACCTGAGACAGGACTGGAAAGTCTTAGCTCTTTCCCACTCCAAGTTTCCATCTCATTGCTCGACTTATGGCTGGAAGGGACCTTGGAGGCCACTAAAAACAAAACCCTCATTTTATAGATGTGCAAAAACGGGACGGCAGAGTCGAAGTGACTCACCCAGTGTCACACTAGAAGTGTCAGAGGCTGAATTTGAACTCAATACTTCCTGACTCTGGGCCAGCGCTCTGAGCACTGCGGCGCCCCCTAACGGGGACACGAAGAATGACAATATTCCAGAGTCTGAAGGAGGCTTAGATCCCTAACGCACCGGATACTTATCCAAAAGGTGAGGAAAAGGAGACCAAGAGCGGGGAGGTGATGTGCCCCAAGACACTTATCCAGCGACAGGACGGGACATACCCCCAGCCCCCCACGGCCGGAGGTCGGGCAGCTCCGCGTGCCTTGCCCGGGGCGGAGGAATGGGAGTGGGGATGGGAGTGGGGGTGGGGGTGGGGTGGGGGCGGCGAGACCTCGCGGGTTCTGTGGAAGGCCGCGGGCGGATCGGGCGCCGCAGTCCCTGAACTGCCCTCAGGCCCCACTCTTCCCAGCGCCTACCTGAGACCCGGCCCCTTCCCCGGACTTGCGTTTCCTGCGGCCTCTCATTCTGTCGCTGCTTGAAAAAGCAGCGGCCTCGCAGCAGCCTTGCAACCGTCTCCTTCTCCGAGCGCCAAAGCCGACTGCTTCCGAGGTCAAGAGCCAAACTCTCCAGCCAATCGGGAGCTGACCTTATCGCCTCTTTTTCCACAAACTCGCCTCTACTTGCCAATATAAGGAAAAGGCTCCACCCACTTAACGGTTTCCATGGTGTTAACGGAAGCCCCCGGCCTCTATCGGGTCGCTAAGAGGGCAACATAAGCCCCGCCCCAAGGGTTCTGTGGCCCCGCCTACTAACGTGTAGTTTTGAGCCCGGGAAGAAAGGCCCGGCCCATTCCAGAGTTCCATGGAAGATGGAAGGCTTTGGGTCTGGGGCTTCTGCGTCAGTCAATAAATAAACATTATTAAGCACCTCCAATGTGATAGGCACTGTGTAAAGCTCTGGGGATTCAGAGAAACTTGCATTTTTAAACAATTTTCGGTGACTAAGAACTGAATTTTTTTTCTCCTTTCTGCCCTCTCCCCCTCCTCACCGTCCCTCAGGGGCAGCTAGATGACCCAGTGAATAAAGGCCTGGGCCTGGAGTCAGCAAGACCCCGGTTCAAATTCAGACTCTGATACTTACTAGCTGTGTCACCCTGGGCAAGTCACTTAAACACTGTTTCCTACAGTTTCCTCATCAGTAAAATGGTCTAGAGAAGGAAATGCAGACCACTCCAGTATCCTTGACCCATCCATGAAACCCAAACCAAACCCACAACAAAAGCAAAAAAAAGTTTCCAAAACAAAAACACCCAAATGCTTGTCACACATATGCTTTTTTTTTTTTTTGGAAGTCAGTTGGGGTTAAGTGACTTGCCCAAGATCGCAGGGCTAGTTTTTGTGCTAAGTGTCTTTGGCCACATTTGAACTCAGGTCCTCCTAACTCCAGGGCCAGTGCTCTATTCACTGCACCCCCTAGCCACCCTGACAAATACAGACTCCTACATCAACCATATTTTTTAAAAAAGGGAGGAATGTCTCATTCTGCGTCCTGAGTCCATCCATCAGCCCTCTGACTAGAGAAATCAGGGGTGGCCGTTGCTTTATCAGAGTTCTCATAGCTTTCAAAGTTGTTTGGTTCTGTAGTATTGTTATTATATATAAATTATTCTACTTCTGTTCAGTTGACTACATCAATTTAAAAGTCTTCCTATGTTCATCCGAAACCATCATTTCCTCATTTTTATGGAATAATAATTTTCCATTCGCTTAATGTACTATAAGTTGTTCAGCTATTACCCAATTAATAGCTAAGAATAATGGTATAGATGGACTTGCACGTATGTATACATGTGCATATACATGTACTACATTAAGGTTCAGGAAGACTTTACAAATATCTCATTTTACCCTCCTAGCTACCCTGGGAGATGTGTTACTATTGTGTAGGACGGAGTGTGGCTTCTTAGGTGGACTATCTACTAAAGTTCTGTGTGGAATTAAGAGCGTGGTCTCTCAGAAGAGACTGTCGTGTCACCCCTACTGTTAGAAACGGTGTTTTGAAAGATCTTGTGTGATCATTTCTGAAAGTCTACAAAATTTTCAATTGAATTATTGCTAAATTGATGTAATGAATTGTAAAGCAAAACACATCTTGCTGTTTTCATCTAAATTTGTAGCTATTCCATGAACTAAGCAAAAGTTAACATTTGTAACTGAGTGTCTATGTAAAAGATTCAATTTCTGAAGTATCTCTCTCTTCCAAAGCGAGTATAATCAGAGGACAGACAAACGTGGTCTATCGTTCAGTTGTGAGGTTCAAGTCAAAAACCTCTTCTGTTTAAGGTCTGCAGTTATGTTAATGAAGGCTAATAGCTTACGTAAGTAGCATGCAGAAATAGAAAGGACTCTACTTCTGGTCGTTTTTCTCCTGTTTCTCTTGGGCTCTTGTTTGTTTACTCTCTTTGCTAGATTTGTCTCTTCTGAGCTCACCACGCTCCACTTGCGGATGATGGCTCAGGCTGAACACCAACCACTGCCTGAAGTCACTTCCCAACACCCTTTGGACAAGGCGTCTGCCAAGTTCCAGACACTGGCCGCAGCCCCCTCCCCTTGACCGATGGACCCCTGTGAGGCAGGGGCAGCTCTACAACCTTTCTCAGCATGAAGCAGCTCGGAAAGCTGAGACCTTCATCCCTTGTCCCCAAATGAATTTGGGTCCCATCTGTTTGTGGGAGGGGAAATGATGGGGCCTGGCATGCTTTTGTCTGTAACCTCAGTTTGTAAAATCTCACTTGTGTTTGGGTTCTAAATACCTGAAAGCTTTTAAAAATATTTTCTATTTAGTAAAATCATCCAAAGTGGTTACTATTATTCTTATTATCATTCCAGACTTGTGATTCATCAAAAGATGAGAAATGCCCAGTGTGGAAACTCCCTGTCCTCATACAGATGGACAACCCATCTGCAACTCATAGTCTTAGAGGATTTTCTGGGGCAGCTAAAAAATTAGTGGCTTACTTGGTCCTGGTTATGCAATCAGCATTGGAAGCGGGGATTTGAATCCAAGTCTTCTTGACTCCAAGCCTGGTACTCTACCCACTTATCCACTCTGCCTTTAATGCAATGTTATTTTGAATTTTTATTTTATTTTTATTTACATTTTTTGCTTTTTGGAGGGGAGAAAGGCAGGGCAATTGGGGTTAAGTGACTTGTCCAAGGTCACATGGCTAGTTAAGTATCTGAGGCCAGATTTGACCTCAGGTCCTCTGACTCCAGGGCTGGTACTCTATTCACTGCACCACCTAGCCACTCCATTGCAATGTTATTTTGAATGACAAATATTAATAACTAACTTTACAGAGTACCATAAGGTTTGCAAGACATTATCTCATTTGGTTCTCACAATAATCACTCTAGTCATCATTATTCCCATTTTATTGGTGAGAAAACTGGGGCTCAGAGACACTAAGTGACTTGCCCAAAGTCACATAGTTTGTAGATGTTGGAAATTTAAATTAAATTTAAAATTAAATTTAATATTAAAAATCAATGTTTCCTGATGCCAGGTGATGCCAGGCGATGCCAGGCCTGGAAGTCATGGGTTCCTCACCCCTGGATTATACTATATCTCAAAAAACTAGGGAACAGACTTAAGAGAGTTGGAAAGTTTTGTAAGAGTCTGATATAACATGTTATCTATGTGATATTAAGGACTAGCCTTGAAATTGAAAACTAATTAGGTTAGTAATGATTTCCAGCCTTCTGGGAGGCTGTGACTGGCCACAGATATCATAACTAGCTTCTTAAACCATTATATCAGCCTCATCCATGAGTCCTGTTGGATAGTAAAACACGAGCCAGAAAAATCTCAGGACTTTATGTGTCCAACTCTTTATGTGTTCAGACTTCTCTTGAACCATAGCAGCTGACTACTCTGGCAAGCAGCAATCAAGCATCAGAGCCAAGTGTCAGGGTCCCCTGAAACCAGGGCCCCTCCCTGCCCAGTCCTTGGAGGATGGCAGAAGAGATGAGGAAGAGACTATCTTACTACCCTAACAGTTCCCTCGGCCTCCCTCATTCAGCTGGACAAAGTGTACCACCTGCCTTGGGATAAAGGTAAAGAGGCACCCTGGTCAAGCCCCAGAGGGCCCCTTCAATCCATCAACCACAAGCAGCCGCAAAGAGACACAGCTGCCCACCCTGTGCACAGCATCAGAGGGATTGCTAAAGATCCTGGCAGCTGCCTCCTCCCTCCCTCCCCCAGCATAGACTGTAATCATGAATTGTTCTTGTTCTGTATTTTTGGTCATGTTCAATTCTTTGTGAACCCATTTGGGGTTTTCTTGACAAAGATACTGGAGTGGTTTGCCATTTTCCTTCTCCAGCTCATTTACAGATGAGGAAACTGAGGCAAACACTCTGGGCAACTTGCCCAGAGTCACACAGTTAGTAAATGTCTGAGAACAGATTTGAACTCAGGAAGATCAATCTTGCTGACTCTAGGCCCATCACTCTATCCACTATACCACCTAGCTACCCAGTCACAGGTAATATCATTACTGTAATTCCCAGAAGTAAAGAAATACCTCACAGGAAGCAGTCTAAGTATCCAAGAATAAGGGAATGATTAAATAAATTTTGGAACCTTAATGTAATGGAGTACTATGACATAACCACATAACTATGACCAACTAGTATGAGGACTATGAAGAAATACAAGTACAGCATAAGGTGGAAAAGTAAAGAAAGTTTAGGAAAAATTATCTTTCTCCTTGTGTCTGCCCTATGTACATGACTCATTACTAAAAGGACTTGGCACTTTGATATAACTGGTAAACCCTTTGGTGGTCCCTTGACATAACTGCCACTGGAGTGAAACGCTATATCAGTTAAAAAAAAAAACAACAAGACCCCAGCTTCCTACTCACTCCATTCCTTTTTAAAATTAAAATAGTACTTTACTTTTTCTATTACACGCAAAGACATTTTTCAACATTTAAAAAAAAATTGAGTTCCAATTTTTCTCCCTACCTTCCTCCTTCACCTCCCCTCTCCCTAAGATAACAAGGAATCTGATACAGATTGATATAAATTGATATATGTGCCATCATGTAAAACATATTTCCATATGTCATGTTGTAAAAGAAGAAACAGACCAAAAGAAAAAAACTATGAAAAAAATAAAGTGAAAATAGTATGTCTCAATCTGCACTCAGACTCCATAAGTTCCTTCTCTAGATGTGAACAATGTTTTTCATTATATTGCTCACTCTATTCCTTTGACTTTCCTGGGGAAAAACTGGTGCTCTATGTCATTAGACTTCTTGTGATGTGATGGAGGGATGGACATCACTCTTTCCTCCCTACACTGAGATTGCTTCCCCGTTGAAACATGCCCACAACTAGGTGAGCTTATGTTAAGGCCCCTGGTTGCCTTTTCCATTTAGTTTTCCCTTTCTAAAGTAAGTAGTCAAGCATCATTCTAGAAATGGATACATTAATGGGTGAAGAAGAGTTGAAAGTACCTGAGTCTTGTCATTATATGGGATTGTTTTTTCAAACATTTATTTTGTATGAAGGAAATAAATAACTGTCCCATATATGATTCATATTATAAATTGAGTACCTTTCTACTCCCTACTTTTGGGGAGATCCTAGACATGAGCCTTAAGGAATTTTCCCCCAGACAGCTGGAGTGGGGAACATCATAATCCAAAGAGCATGAGAAAAGAGACTAACTTTCAAGAATAATTAACTTCTCCAGGACTAAACCTGATCCAATAGTGTGTATGGGTACAGAACTGAGGGACCCTTTAGGGAGGAATGGGTGTAGTATGTCAGCCTTTTGGGTCCAAGAATAAATATTGAAATTTTAGAACAGAAAGAAATAATTCTAGGGATATAAAGCAGAAGAGGAAAGATTAAGACAAAAGAACAATTCTGAATCACAAAATAGAAGGTTTCCAAAACAGGTTTCATAGAGATGTTTCTGAGGGTTTTCAGGCTAGGTCTTCTGTGCCTTTATATACTTATCGGGCATCTAACATACATTCATAGATTTATAGTTGAAGGTCTCTGGTTCCCACCACTTTATTTCACAGGTGATGAGTCTGAGGATCCATAGAAATTATGTGACTTGCACAAGGTTACACAGTATGTGGGGAAAACCCCTACACAAAATTTAATAAAAAAACTCAGAGGCTTCTCAAAGTAGGAACAGAAAGCATTTATTCAATTCTCATGCGAAAGGGCATCACCTCCACTGGACTGGACTAGTGAAAGGAGGCAAGTTACAGAAAACAAAACGTGGTTATATACCCTAACATAGACAACACCTCCCACTGACCTTACCCTAATGGCTGAGAGCTCCACCTCACAATCTAGTGTGGGAATACAAAGAACAAGGAAACAATCTTCAACCACTGAAAACCGAGGAAAGCATTTAATACCTTATTTGGGGGTGAGTGAAAGCAGGGGAGGGGTAAGTCTCAGTTTCTCAGAGACAGGCCTACAGGAAAGCAAAAGGTAGGCCCTACATTGGAAGCCCAGCTCCAGGTTAGAGCACTGTTTCCATTTTATGAGAATGCTTTTCCTCACTACACTCAACAGTAATAGGTAAGTGGTACAGCCAGGATTTAGGACTACACGGTGGAAAAGATGCTGGATTTGTTGTCAGAGGACCCAGGTTTGGATCTCAGCTCTACCAGTTTCCTGTCTGCATGACCTTGGTGATATAGATAAGCTCCTGAGGTCTTTCTAAAACATTATATTTGCTTTGGTATCACATTCATTTCTGAATACAAAATTCTTTCTCCCCTATTAGTGAGCCTTCCCTTACAATAAAGCTTAGAATAATATACACAAAAAGGCTCAATAAAGCCAATACGTTGGCCATATCTGACGTTATATACAGTATTCCATATCCATAGTCCCTCACCAATTCAACAAAAGGAAAGAGGTGTCTTTTCTCACCATTTCTGTAAGGGAGCTAGGGTTAGTCATTTTAATTACACAGTTTAAATTTACAGTTTCATTGTTTTGCTCTGTTTATATTGTTGCAAGCATTATTTTTTTCTGATGTCTTAGTACCAATGGTAAGTTCCTCCCACTTCTCCAGACCACTACCATGTGAGTCATAGTGCAACATGAACCACCTGGTCCCCACTGTGGCACAAGGGCCCTCTCTGCCTCTGAAGCGTGGGCCCCAATTTTCTGTATTCTAGGGGAGGCTTCTACAAAATCTCTGTGAGATTGTCATGTTCTTTTATGTATCCATCCTTACATAATTGCCAGTTGCCATGGTATTCTGTGCAGAAACTCTCTTGTTCTGCTGTGATTCTGTCAGTAAAACCAGGGTCTGCCACAGAATCAATTACTAGGAGCAGGGTACTAATGGTTAGTTTACTGAATCTCTCCCTCCACCTGGCAGGCCCCTGAGCCATTAGGGTAACTAAGATTCACAGCAGGGAGACGTTCTTGATTATGACAAATGAATTGCCTGACTCCCACTTAAGCACAAATAGAGGTAGGTGTTTGAAAGGAAGGATGTCAGTTAAAGCTTAGTGAGGAGCAGCGAGGAGTGGTACTTGCTTTGGTGGAATGCCTAGTTTTGCATAATAATTAGAGTAAACAGAAACTTGATTTGGTATGTAACTTTAGGAAAGCTAATTTTCCATCTAGTCCCAGGAGCATAGATGACAGAAAAGCACTATCCTTGTTTTGATTGGTGGGGGCCTTCAGGTGTTACTGTTTCCTACACTGGCAGATAAGGTCACTTCATAGGCTGATTATGTTTCATAATGCTTTCTCTGTTACAAGGGAGGGATTATAGAGGTGGAGTTAGGTGAGATGGAGCTATCCAGAGAAGGTTGTGATACTTAAAAAAAAATCTGTACAAAACTTATTTATAAAACACCTGGTCTTATAGCTAAGTAAGGAATTGTGAAGTTGGTTTGTCTCTGGCACCTCCTTGTCTTGTTTTGCAGCTTCCCCAATCACTCTCTCAGCCAAAGGGCCTGATTCTCTCCCAGGATATTCTCCCCACCACAGTGCAGCAGTCGATCTAGGCTTGCAATATCTGTGCAATACCTCCAGCCCTTTTCATCTAAACTTAGGTGTTTTCTGCCCCATTCTTTCTCTAAGGACCTTTTCTAAGTTAGGTGACAGCTACCTTAGGATCATGGAACTCAGACTTCCAAGGGACACCAGAGGTCATCTAGAACAACTCTCTCATTTTACAGGTACAGAAACAAGAAGCCCAGCAAGGTAATGACTTCCCTAAAATCACAAAGATATTGTGAGGTTAAAACTAAAAGGGAACCCAGGTCATCTCACTCCAAATCCAGCAGTCTTACTTAATAACTAATCTATACTAAGAAAAGTAATACTAATCCAAACTAACAATGGGGAGCTAGGTGGTGTAGTAGATAGACCACGAGTCTGGAAATCAGGAAGACTTCTTTTCCTGAGTTCAAATCTGCCCTCAGACACTAACCGCTATTGAATTCTAGAGATGCTAAGTAATTTTTCCAACTAATACAATTAGTAAATGGCAGAATTAGGATTTAAATTGCTTGGATTCCAAATCCAGGACTCCTACTATTTTTAGTTTGTTGTTGAGTTGTTGCAATCCTGTCCAACTCTTCATGACTCCATTTGGGGTTTTCTTGGCAAAGATACTGGAGTGGTTCGCCATTTCCATCTCCAGCTCATTTTACAGATGAGGAAACTGAGGCAAATAAGGTGAAGTGACTTGCTCAGAGTCACACAGCTAAGTGTCTGAGGCCAGATTTAAACTAGGGAAGATGAGTCTTGTTGACTTCAGGCCCAGCACTATCTACTGTAACACCCAGTTTCCCCTTATACCATTAGTCTCATCAAGTTAAAGCCCAAAGTTGGCAGTTCTGACTTATAATGGATTGGCATCCCTGGACCTAAGTT
>CM053601.1:63521878-63542049 GCA_028646575.1 Pseudocheirus occidentalis | reverse complement strand
ACTCTAACAAACTGATAGTCCCTAATTATACCTCCTGAACAATCCATCTACTCTTTTTCTTCTATCATTTCTTGAAATTTCATTATCCTTTTCATTAGAGCTCCTAACTGATTATGTCTTGCAGTTTGCTCACATGTACTACACTCCTCTCTACTGCCCTCTGATACTCAATGTTTAATCATTGAGAGGCAGATGCATAAGTAAAAGGGTTATAAAATGTAAGTATTGAAAAAACAGAAAGAAAAAAAAAAAAGACAGGTCCTGGTCTTCATGGGAAGCCTGGGATCAGTAAAAGAGCTATGCCATTTAAAAAAAAGTAATTCTGATAACTGTTCTTTTGCTCAACTCTGGACTAGGTTCACTTTTCATCTGTACAGGCAGAAGATACACATGCTTAGTAGGGCTCAGAAGAGTGACTGGCACATAGAAGCTCAATAGATACTAGCTGACTGCCTCTGTAGGGTGACCATCATGTATTCTGAAGTCTTGGCAACACTCATTTTTCGTCCATTTGGTCTTTCTTGCAGATGAATAGATTATAATCTGTGATTACAGGTTTCTTTTGGAAGGGTCTACAATGTTCTAGTGCTTCTTACCACCAACACAGTTATCACCTGCAAACAGGAACATTTGAAGGACTTCTTTATTCACAAAGGGACACCCTGGATTCTGAACTGAAGCTCTTCCATTAGAGTAATGAATACCTTTGGCAAACATACACCTCTGTTTTATGTCTCACCTTATGTTTATTATTAGAGGGTCACTGAACAAACTTATTTCTGTTGTTACATCTTTCAAGGGATCTTGATATATGGATGGAAAATACCTTGTTATAAAACAGCCTGTAAGAAAGGGGTTTTGTTTATTTTTTTTAACTGATTTGTTTATTTACTTTTAGTTTACAAGATTCAGTTCCACAATCCCTTGAGTTTCAAATTTTCTCCCCTCCCTCCCTCCACACCCCTCCACCTATGGTGGCATGCAATCAAGTATATAATGTAAGTATTGAAAAGACAGGCCCTGGTCTTCATGGGAAGCCTGGGATGAAAAGAGCTCTGCCACTTAAAAAAAAGTAATTCTGATAACTGTTCTTTTGCTCAATTCTGGACTAGGTTCACTTTCACATTAGACATTAGTCTGGTTGTATAGAAGGGTTGTAACTGATGGAATGAACAATGAGAAAGAGGAAACAAAACCAAACATGGAAAAGAAAAAGAACATGTAGATTGCTTCAGTCTCCATTTAAACTCTGTTCTAGATCTTTCTCTGAATGTAGACATCGCCTTCCATCCTGAGTCTTTTAGAGTTGTCTTATAATTTTGCATTGCTGAGGAGTCCAGTTTATCAAAATGGTCATCACATAAACGCTGTGTCTGTCATTTGTATACAAATTTCTCCTGGTTCTGCTCTTCTCACTTAGCATCAGTTCGTATAAGCCTCTCCAGGCAAATATGAAGTCCATCTGCTCCTCATTTCTTATTGCACAACAGTATTCCATTACATTTGTATATCACAACTTGTTTAGCCATTCCCCAATTGATGGGCAGCCCCTTAATTTCCTATTTTTTGCTACTACAAAGAGAGCTGCAATAAATACTTTTTTACATATGGGTCTTCCTCCCACTTCTATGATCTCTTTGGGATACAACCCTAGAAGTGATATTACTGGGTCAAAGAGTTTTTTGTGAGGATTTGCCTACTGCTAGCCTCTAGATGACAAAAATGGCTCCATATATGATCACTGACTGACATATCTATATTACCAGGAAGTTCCCAATACTGGTTTGGTTTATTCAGCTATATATAAGCAAAGAAGACAAAGATCTCCTAATCATAATCAGTCTAGCAAACTTCATCTGATTCTGGTGTTTATGGTTGGTAACTTTCCTAATACAATGCCTTCAAAGTCAGTAGGGTGGTGGGTTAAGGACTATACCACCCAATGCCTGACTGCTTTAAAGTTCCCTTGCTCCCTCAGCGCCTCCGACATCTGCCCACAACAATCAGATAAAAGGACAAAGATATAGAAATCTGGGATATGCATTCCACCGTCTGCCTGAGCTATTTTTTAGGGAGCTATATGCTTGCACACCTGTGAGTAATGAAGTGCCAGACTCATGATCCTTTGAGCACTTCTGTTCTTCATCAGCACACCACTCACAATATCCTCAAATTTATTCTACAAAATCCAATACCTTTTTTGTAATCAAGAAATAGTAAGCACAATGGAGCCTTCTTATTTTCTACATTTTCCAATTAACTATGAAATGATAAAGATATGGTGCATTGTTGCATTAATGCCTCTAAAAGTCTACCAAAATCTTCATGAAAGATAACAATGACTCATGGAAAAACACCTCTCAAAGATTTTCTGTAGATGGGAGAAAAAACATAGGTCAGTAGTAAGTGATGTTATCTTGCTCGTCTTTGTTTTTTTTTTTTTTTGCTTTTTGGAGGGCAGTTGGGGCTAAGTGACTTGCCCAAAGTCACATGGCTAGTAAGTGTGACAAGTGTCTGAGGCTGGATTTGAACTCAGGTCCTCCTGACTCCAGGGCCGGTGCTCTACTTACTGCACCACCTAGGGGCTGCTTTGTTCATCTTTTTTCCCCCAATATTAGTAAGGTCTGAGATATTTTCCATGCCTCTTGTTTATCAGTATCTTGATATCCTCACAATTGCTTCACTTCAAACACAGCTGTTCCCCACATATACACACAGTCTAATCTGGTTATTTTTCAATTAAGTGTTGCAGAGTGGTGCTATTTCTCCCTCCTTTATAAGCGTATCTGAAACTGAGATTAGAGCCACTGAGATTAGGGTGATTCTATTATCATTTATAGAAAAAAATTTTAGTAGCTTTTATAAATCTTTTGTTTTCCTCATTTGTATTTGTCCTGTCACTGTAATTCTTGACTGCCCTTGGGATGACTTTCGTGAACTGAGTATCTATCTTACCAAGTTTTCTTTAAAATAGCTTTACTTTCCATTGATTCAATCTGTTTTATGAAATGACACTGCTTGCTCTCTTCTCCACCCCTATATTCTAATGTGGTATGTCTTTAGTTGCCGTATCTTTTCTGTCAGATGTCTGCTAACTATGGCACTGTCTGGGCTCTTTTGGTCTTCTTGCTGTGGTTAATTAGTTGGCAGTGGTTACATTTTTCAATGAAATGATAAAAATCTAAGTTATGTCATTTCTGGAGTCTATTTTCCATTTTTTATTTGCAACTACTTACTTAATTCAGGGTTAAACTGTTTTAAAAATATGTTGTAACCTTCCCTTATTTTTGTGCCTGTGCCGCTGCTATCTCCTCCTTCTGCAACTTCTTCATGGATTCTGATCTTCATTCTGACAAGCTGATGGCCTAACTACATGCAATAGTCCCCATATTAATAACAAGCTTTTTTTTGTCTGTTAAAAGTATAATCTATTCCTTCTTCATGATGAAATTCAGTGCTTAATTTTTTTAGTTTTATTTTTTTAATTAATAAAAATCTGTTTTCTCTCCCTCTAACCTCCCAACTCTTTGATAAAAAGAAAAACAAAACCTTGTAAGAAATGTGAAATCAAGTGAAGTAAATTCCTGTATTAGCAATGTTCCAAAAAAATCGTCTTAATCTGTACTATCAGTCCATCTAACACCTCTGTCAGGATAGGGGTGGCATGTTTCACCATTCTAGAATCTTCTAGAATCTAGAATTCTAGTCTTCTAGAATCACAGTTGACCACTGCACTGATCAGAGTTCTTCAGTCTTTCAAAGTTGTGTTTACAATGTTTTTTTTAGTGTATAAATTGTTCTGATGGTTCTATCCACTTTATTCTGCATCAATTCAGAAAAATCTCGGTTTTCGTTGTAAGCAAGTCCTTCATAATTTCATATGACTTAATATTCCATTATATTAATAAATGCTAATTTATTCAGTTATAACCCTAAGGGCAACTAGGTTGCACAGTGCATAGAACGCCAGGCCTGGAGGATGGAAGATTCAACTTTCTGAGTTCAAAAAGTGTCTGAGCAGCCTCAGACACTTACTAGTTGCATGACCCTGGATTTTCACTTAACCCTGTTTGCCTCAGTTTCCTTATCTTCTAAAATGAGCTGGAGAAGGAAATGGCAAACCACCCCAGTATGTCAAGAAAATAAACGTGGTCACGAAGAGTTAGACATAAATGAAACAACTAAACATCATCATCCCAACTAATGGCCTTCTCTTACTTTCTAGTTCTTTGACACCACAAAAAAAAAATCTGCTCTGAATACTTTTCTACATATGGGTCCTTTTCCTCTTTCTTTGGTCTCTTTGGCAAATAAACCTAAAAATAGTATCACTAAATGAAAGACTACACAATTTAGTAATTTGGGGAGCACAGTTTGAAAAGATTTTCAATAATGGTTAGACCACTTCACAGCTCCACCAACAGCGCATGAATATACATGTTTCCCCACAGCCCACCTAGGATTTGTCATTTTTGTCAAATTTTTAAATCCAAAGTATAAAGCGGAACTTCAGAGTTGTTTTAATTGGCATTTCTGTAATTATTAGTTATTTGGACCATTCTTTGGTATGGTTACTGATAGCTTGGATTTCATCCTTTGAGAACTGTCTGTTCAAATCATTTGATCATTTATCATTTTTAAAATTACTCTTATTCTCAAAAATTTAAATCAGTTCCCTATATATCTTGGAAATGGAACCTAGCGACAAAAATTTTTCCCCACTTAACTGTTTCTCTTCTAATTTTAGCTGCAATGTGCAAAATCTTTTCAATTTCACAACATCAAAATGGTTCATTTTAGCTTCTGTCATCCTCTCTATCTTTTATTTGGTCATAGACCCTTCCCCAAACAGAGATCTAATCAGTGATATCTGCTTTTATGTCTAATTCAAGTCACTTCTCTTTTCTCTCTACAACCCTGATGTTGTCTCCCAGTACCTGTGCTTCCCAAGCCTAGCTCTCCTTTATGCACTTTCTTCCTCTTAGAACGTTAGCTTGCTCCACTGAGGACAGGGACTATTTTGTTAGCTTTTGTTTTATCTGTAGGGCTTACGATGATGCCTGGCATATAGAAGGTGCTTAGTAAACATTGCTCCCCATTCGTTCATATACAGATTTGGGAATCATCTGTAGATATGAATCCATAAGAGCTGTTATTTACCAAGCGAAAGAGAACAGAGCAAATAAGGAAGGGCCCAGGACTGAGCCTTGGAGGACAAGCACAGTTAGTGGACATGACATAGAAGAAGATACAGAAATAGAGACAGACAAGGAGCAGTCAGATAGGAAAGACCCAAAAGACAGCAGAATCACCCAAAACCCCAGAAATTAGAGAATATCTGGAAGGAGAATGTCGTCAACAAAAAAGTTCCAAAGAACTAAGAAAAATCCCACTAGATGTGGCAACTAACTTTAGAGGAACAGTTTCAAATACTGACATCAGAAGTCAGAGTGCAGAGGGCCGAGGAGAGATGAAGTAGAGGTACTGAGCGTAGAGAGCTTTTGTAAGTTTAGTTGAGAAGTATAGGAGATTCAGAACAACAGCTAGAAGAGATGGTAGGATCTAGTGTTTTCTGAGAACAAAGAGATTCAGAATCTTAGATGACTAGCAGGAAAGAACTCAGTATAGAGGGACAGACTAAAAAATAAGAGAACGATAATAGAGATTCATCTGTTGGGATACACTAGTTCACCAAAGGGTCCAAAATGGAAAGAATGGCTAGAGCAAAGGTAATGATCTAAGAAAATACTGAGAGATGGAGGGACTGGAGGTCACAGAGATGAAGAATAGTACTAAGGGTACTAATGCACAGAGAAAAATGAAATGATAAAAGATTATAATCACATAAAGGAATTTTGGACTTCTAAAACACTGATTTGGACTTCTAAAACACTGTAGCGATAGCAAGAGCATGGGTAGCTGATAAGGGGTAAAGGATGTCCATAAATGGCCAAAGTAGGAAGTTAAATTACTTGAGAAAATATCAACAAATACACTGGAAGTTTAATCTTACATACTGTCACTTCAGAACAGATTATTTATGCAGTTCAATGGTCACCTGGCCTGGATTACACAAATTATTACAGAAATTATTTATTGTGGAAACTAAACTATTTTTGTTATTCTATAAGGATACAGCTACTAGTTCAAATTATACTATAGTTAGATTTTTTCCCCCCCAAAAAAACAGATGAAAAGAATCTGAAGACATGTCGTTTACCTGGTACATGATGAGCTTGAAATTTGTGAAATGCTCTGCGACTAAATTCTTCTGCAATGAGCTTAGATTAAAAAGTAGAGAAAAAGTACATAAAAAGTTAGTCTTAAAAAAAAAGATTAAGCTAATTAGTAAACAATATAATCCCTAGGTTCCCTAAATAAACACATTAAAACACAAATCCAAAATTATAATTTAAAAATAAAATAATCCTTTTACCAAATTATGTTCATATTCTACTCTAATGTTTCTAAACTCATCTGTTTTTGCCAACAGATTCCATAGGCTAATAAAACTGTTCTCCCTTACACACACACTTGATGGTTATCCCTCCTCTTTGTATCTTAACTTTGTGGCACGTTGTAGTGGTAAAATGGCATAACAATGTAAATGAAAAGAACCCTACTTTCCAAAAAACAAAACAAATGAACTCCCCTCTAAAGAAGAGGCACGGAATTACTAAAGCAGAATGTCACATACATTGTCATAGGAGATCACTGAATCATATCTTTTACCTCAACTTTTTTTTTTTGTTACAAAGAAGGTTTCATTTCTAGGTGAAGAGTGAAGGAAAGATGAGGAGTGAATTACCAGAAATGATAGTGATATAAAAAACATAAGATCATCAATAAAACATTTTAAAAACTATTCCTTCTCAAACACTATTCCATTCCAATAACATCTACACACACACACACACACACACACACACACACACACACACACACAGAGCAATAAAAAGAAAACTTTCCCTTGGAACAAAAAAAAAACACTAATACTCCATATAACAATATATATAATACTGACAGCCTAGAGCCCACATGCCTTGTTCTATAATTCTCTAATATTTGTTCCTAGTCTTTTGGTACCAAAAAACAAGTACTATGAATTGTTTTAGTATATGTGGGAACTGCCTGACTTTCTTAGACCACAGGGTTACAGGGTATTAACAATTCAGTCACTCCTCTGTCTCTTCTTTGAGAACCAATCTAGTTAGAGTACAAGAGGCTCATCACCAGTGAGCTAGCAACTTGGCTATGAATTCTTAGGTCATGGAAACCCATGAAACAAAAAAAACTGTAAAATGACCCTCCATTCTACGGAGTCCTTCATCTGTAGATTATATGGCAAAGTAGTAGAAGAGAGGGCAGAGAGTGCTAAGAATCACATAATGTTAAAATCTTCTAAGAACATCAATTTAGCTAGAGGCACATCATTTGAGAACACTGTCCTGTGACAAAGAAGAGGATAAATTATTGCAGGGACTAAACTGTATTAATCTTGGACAGTTGCTACAAATATAACCAGGAGATAAAAGGAAGTCGCAGCTAAATGGAAGGATGTTTCAACATTCTCCTTAGGACAGCAAATAACAGAATTTTAAGAGCAGATAAATCCAAAGCTAACAATAAATATTTCATGATATATTTGGCCATTTCATATTACAAATCTCACAAAAAGCATTTGCAAAAACGATCACCAATTTATGTGTAAATAATATTGTTAAAGGGTAAGGGGATAGAGAAAATCTACAAAGAGCTTGATAAAACCCTCCATTAAATTAACATAACATTTTATATGTGGTAATTCTTCAATGCAAATATGATCACAAGGAAGAATGATAAAAAATATGTAGGAAAATATGCTTCAGAAATAAGAGAGACCAAAGGTTTACAAACTACAGAGAAACCTCACGCCTCTATAACATGAATATATTTCTCAAGAGCTGGCAAACACTAGATGTGATTAGCACCAAATAAAAAAAAAAATGAAACACTGCATTTTAACAGATAGGAAACTACTTGTTATTGAGGAAGAGATTCATTCCCAAATCTGCTATTTAGTCACATCACTGACTTGTTAAAGCAAAGTTCCAAATTAATAACTGCCTAGAAGAAAATTGAGAAAGTATGATGTGCAATTAAAACAACTCTAAGCAGATCTGTTTAAGTGACATATCAACAGTAGAAATGGGAAACTGAAGGAGAAATGGAGAGCTATTCAGATTTTATTCCCTAAATTTAACTAATATAAATCAAATGAACATATAAACAAGACCAAAAGAGTACAGAAATCATTTCAGCACACACTCGATACACTTGTCAGGTCAAAAGGCCTGCAAAGGCACCACTAGTTTAGAATATTTATTCACACATAAAATTTTACAGAGGATTGTGGGAAGTTCACAAGCAATAATTCTTCATACAACAGTGAGAAGCAATGGAAGAAAATACAAACTTAAAGAAAGCCTAAAAAGACAAGTGATTTTAAAGGATTATTACTAAGTTATAAGAAACATCTAATAGGAAGAATTCAGAGAAGCATATTAGAGAATTACATAAATGGATTCAGAGTAGAGTAAGCAGAAACAGAAGAACAATGTATATGCAATTACATAGGAAATGGAAAGAACAAAGAAATGAAACAGAAGGTGGTGTAATTATGACTAAGAAGCTTAGCCCTGGAAAAGAAAGAAGAAAATACACCTCTTTTACTTTTCTGTAGTACCATATACACCACAAGACTTAGCTGATGTGACAGCAACTTCTGCTAAATTTCTTTTTCTTCTTTTTAAAGTTTTCATTAAAAGAAATGACTTACTGGGTAGGGAAAGGAAAGGGATATAATCTGGAATTAAACTGATATAAAAACAAAAGTTATAACTAAAAAATTTTAATATAAATCATTTCTAAAATAAAAAAAAATTAAATCTGATAAAAGATCCAACTAAACAAAGCCCTTCTGTGAGCATTTAAGAATGAAATTCAAGGGACAACTATGTGAAGGGAAAGAAAAAAGACTTGTAAAGATTTTTATAAGACTAGATTGGATAAGGCAAACGCTTGAACTCTTACACCACAACTTACACAACTTAATGATCCCAAGCCACTCTCTGAAACAAACACCTATCCTATTATACTAAAATTCTCTTAGCAATATTATATGGTTTCAACTCATAAAATATCATAGATTTGAACCTGAGGGACACTCAAAGGGGGAAGAAGTATAGGATTGGCCTATGTAAGCTGTAGTACGTAATAAATGGAGCCCTGCATAGCAAAGGCACCATCAAGGAAGCTGTTACAAAAATGTAAAATTGGGGTAAAAAAAAAACAAAAAAGATGAGGCATAACACAGTGAGAGAAATAACTGATGGAGACCAGGCCTCTTCAAATAGTATTCATGAGATGTGTCAAGATTTTTAAAGGAAGATCTCTAATATATTGCACAGATTCCCTATGGCAGATTTAAAGAAATACTTAGGCAAGTTACACAGAATGAAACTAGAAAAAATATGCTTTATGAACTGCTAGGCTAATAGAACAGCTATAACATATCATTTTAATTTTGGAAAATATAAGTTTAATTCAATTCAGAGTATGCATTCGCAACAAGCATTGGAGAAGCATCCTACAGCATGTAAACTGTAATGTAAATTGCAGCAATTTATTAAATATTATAATTTTGATTAAATTAAAAACATACCTCAGGTGTAAGAAACTTTTCAATACGTTTGGCTATAAAACTTTTCTCCAATATGGAGTTAACTGATGGTCTCTCCCTAGGATTCCTTTTAAATAAATGAGAAAGGAGACTACGGAGATCATAGGAATAATGCAAGGAAACAGGAGGAAAAGATCCAGAGATGATCTTCAGTACTAGGTTTTTCATATTGCCAGCTTCAAACTAGAATTATAGGAAGAAAAATATAAATAAACAGGCAAAATGGGTCCACTTAATAGCAATTATTTTCTACTCCTCCCCATATTTAATTTTACTTAAAAATTTTTAACATTGATTTTAAAATTGAGTTACAAATTCTCTCCCTTTTTCTAGTCCCTCTCCCACCCATTGAGAAGGCAAGTAATATCACATATTTGTGAAGTTATGCAAAACATTTTCATATTAGCTATGTATTGCCACTATTTTCCTAGGTTCCTATCAACTTAAAACTATTAATACAATTCCTTCCAAATATTCAATTCCTCATGAGTTTTTTAATGCAAAGTTTACTTGCTTCACTCTTTCTAGATTCCATTTAGAATACAATGCAATTTCTTTTATGGGAGGAGAGGAGGCGCACAAGAAGGCAAGGCAATTGGAGTTAAATGACTTGCCCAAGGTCACACAGCTAGCAAGTGTCGAGTAATTTGAACTCAGGTCCTCCTGAGTCCAGGGTTGGTGCTCTATACACCGAGCCACTTAGCTGCTCCTATAATTCAAATTCTAACAAAAGCAAATGCTAATATTTAGCTATAAATGCATTAAGCTGTTTTTTTTTTTACTCAATAAGCAATAATGTAAGATTAAGTATTCAACCAGTATGAAGAATTTACATTGACAAAGTCTGACTTTATAACTACAGAGGAAAATTCAGAAAAAAGTGAAAAGTGAAAGAATATTACCCACAGGTATCAAAAGCAATGGCACAGTTTGTTTCTGACAGGAAAGTAAATATGTAAAACTTGCCTTCCCAGGTGGGAGCAGAAAATTCTTACACAGGCAACTGAAGTACATGAACAAATGTTTTTTCAAAGGCTAAATGAAACTCTGAAATTCTCTAAATTTCTTTCCTTTAATAAAACTGAAATCAAGATGTTATTCTAGAGTGTTGATTTCATGCAAACTGATTATCATATGCTAATACTATATGACCTTTAAACTGTGGCACAATAAATGTAGAAAATGCAGAACTGAACTGAGATCTACATAAATATTCTGAAATTTGACAAATATATAATCTCCAGTCCACTGAGGCTAAAGAGTGATAGAAGTATGATAGTCTGAGAATTAAAGTTTATTTAGTTTTAATAAAAAAGTAGAAAAAGAATTGGAAAATTAAGCCTTGTTTCCCAAGATAATAAAAAGCAAATGTGTCCTGTATTAAGAAAGTTCAAAAAACAAATCACCCAACACAAGTCAGTAGAATATGTGACTTGCTGAGTCAGGCAAAGGATATCCAATTCTACCACATTTTTTCATTTTTTTTATGGGTGTTTATAGTCCATTATTGCAAAATCTATGTTGATATTATACAATAAAATACATATATATATTTTATGCATTTCTGAGTTTCTAAATTTTTTCTGCATTGTCTGGTTGGCCTTCGCATGTCATCTGTGGTTTCTGCAAAACTCCCCCAAAATTCCCATTTAATTTCTTATTCTGACCCATCACATATCAAAAACAATATGGGAAAAGTTGCAATGTGTAAAGGACAACTGTATATCTAAATACTAATGACTAATAAAATTAAATTTATGCTTAGGTGAAGATAAAATAAGAAAGTACAAAAATATGATCAACAAAAAATTTTACCACCAGTGCTTTGCCACCATTCAGAAGAGACACCAAAAGACAAAAGTTATGAAGATTAAATTGAATTCAATGTATATAACTTTGAAGTATTAAAAAGATACTTACTGCATGTTTAAGTGTACACATCTCATATAAGACACAACCTAAAGCCCAAATGTCACTAGAAAATAAAAAGCAAGAAGCAGTATTTCTATTAGGTTTTTAAAAACTTCAGGTACCTGATTTAAGATAACAAATATATCAATATCTCCCAACAAAAGCAGAACCAAAGCATGCAAGGACACATCTAGGGATCAAGGATAATAGATTTTGAGTTGGAAGGCATAAGAATTCAACTGTGCTATCCCAATTCTCTTATTTAATAGATGAGAAAGCTGATGTACAGAGATGTTAAATGAGTTGCCTAAGGACATAAAGGAGCAATTACTACATGACAAAGTCAGAAGTTGAAACCAGGCCTTCTTTCTAGGTATTCTTTCCACCACACTACCCTGAAAAAGCGAGTGGATTAATGACCTGCAAGGTGCTTTATGGTTCTACATCTATGTTCCAAAGTAAACCTAAAAATATGTGAACAGTAAATTTTATTTTTAAGAAATTATAGAGGCAGCTAGGTGGTACAGTGAATAGACCACTGGCCCCAGAGTCAGAAGGACCTGAGTTCAAATCCAGCCTCAGACTCTTAACACTTACTAGCTGTGTGACCTTGGGCAAGTCACTTAACCCCAACTGTCCCCTGCCATCCCACCTCCAAAAAGACCAAAAAAAAAAAAAAAGAAAAAAGAAATTATGGTGAAGACAAAATACAGAATTCCAAAAGAATGGAACAAGCCAGTAAAAGGGAACATATTCCAGACTTGGGGCTGGCCACCTACAGGAGATGGAATGTGTTGGGAGACAGCAGACCAGTTGGATTAGCATCCAGAGCATGTAAAGAAGAGCAATACATAACAAAACTGGAAAGAAATCATATTTTGGAGGCAAGATGAAAATTTTGAGTATTATAATACAGACTAAAATATAGAATCACAAAGTTTTTTTGGTAGGGAAAAGACAGATGTGTTCAGAATATTGAAAGTTCTGTGGAGAATGCAATAGAAAGAGAGAAAGAAAGCTGGAGTAAGGATACCAATTATGAGACTATCTACTCAAGGATTGTAAGTCAAATCACTTCACAACGAACCCCATTTTGATTGCTTCTTTTTAATATTTGTTTTGACCAAATGAAAAGTGCTAGAAGTCATATTCCTAACTACAGAACTCAGGAATGAAAGCAAGCTGGGATTGTGTTAGCTACCTCCCGACAAAAAAGTAAAGAGGTGGCTGTCACACTCATAATCACCACACTTTTCCTCTTCCCAAATCCTGAATCTTCGGTGCAGTTTTTGTTTTGGTGGTAGTCTGAGAACCAAAGCAGGTTTTGCTTATTAAGTGGTCTGACACAGAAGGAATAAGAATGACTGAAGGAGAACTGACAAAGATAAGTGTTCTCCATATGTATAAGGCAAATACAACCAAATTATAGACAGAGTTGGAAGGGATTCAAGTCCTTCACTTGACTTGAAGGTTTAAGTGATCTGTCCAGATTCTACCACTCCTGCCACTGTTTCATGCTGGCTCTTCAAAAATAAGTTCTTTGCTTTAGGAAAGTGGTGATTTCCTTGGTAAATGAAAGAACAGAAGAAGTACTTGTTTGTCCAAACAAGTTATGCAAGTCAGGAGTTATGCAAACTCAAAGCCAGGCTTTCATGAGTCACTGATCAGGTTGTTTAAGTGACTTTGTGCAGGAAGCCTTCTTTACAGTGGTGTTCATGGTGACAGAATTTTACTCATTCCCATTTTCTATGTGATACCCTCAAACAGATAAAATACTGCGGCAAAGTACAGTCATACACCCAGCACACTACAAAGCAGGGGTCTTGCATACTAATGCTTTAAAAAATAGTGCAAGATATTTATCATATCATGTTTAGGTACCTTTTATTATTGTAAGGTTTGTTTTCACAAATTTCAGGTGACAAATAGTATGGAGTTCCTATGCAAGTCCGGGCTAGCTCAACGGTACTAGAAGAAAAAGAGAAAATTACCAGTGTAAGAAGACATTTAACACATTAAAAATGATCACATGGGGGTGTCTAGGTGGCGCAATGAATAGAGCACCGGCCCTGGAGTCAGGAGGACCTGAATTCAAATGCAGCCTCAGACACTTAACACTTACTAGCCATGTGACCTTGGGCAAGTCACTCAACTCCAATTGCCACCACCCCCCCAAAAAAAAGGCAAAAAGAATTGATCACATGCATTATCAGTTTCATTTTATTTAAACTGTCATCAAATTTCTGAAGAATAAAAATTAAAGGTAACCCAAAGGACTATGGAGATACATTTGGTAACAAAAGCATATTATTATCACCAACAATCTATGACCGAGAAGGTATCATTCAGGAGGTACAAAATCAGGAAAAAGGCAGGCCAAGGACAGCACTGAATTGGCCCTGGCACTCACATCTTGTTAGAAACCTCCCGAGCATAGGGCATAGAGCCTATCTGTGGAAGGTCTATGGATCGGCATCAACAGGAATCTCACAGAATGAAAAGTGATAGAGGATTTTCAATCTATACACAATGGGATCACATATCTACTAAAGCATTCAAGTAACTTCAAAGTAAATATATTACCTATTAAGAACTCTAGCAATTCCAAAGTCCCCCAGTTGTATTGTCCCATCTTTGGTCAAAAATATGTTCTGAAAGAGAAGGGGAAAAAGTACTATTAGATATCAGTTTTAAAAATCTTTAGATAAGTCTGTAGTTGATATATACCATATATAATATACCATCTAGTAATTCAGATTAAATAATTTTTCTCTTTAAGACTGTCCTATAACAAAAGAAACTCAATGATATGACTCAAGTATAGAAGAACTATACTCTTCAGGGAAATCTGTCCCAAAGACCATTTTCAGTTTTCCAATGTATTTAACATAATAATCTTACCCTGTTTTCCAAGGTTGTATCAACCACAAAACTGGATTAATCTCCACTAAACCTGACAAATATTCAAGTAAAGAACTAAATCACAGACAACCTTTCATTTCTTTGACAGACATTTTTAATTTTCAGTAATGCGTTAGCAAAACCATTTACAAAGACATCCAAGGTAAATCATTCATTTCATTAATTGAACATAATAAAAAATAACCCCAAAGTTTTCAAATCTGGTCTGTATTCTTCCTCTTGATTATGAAATGTTCTTCTCATAATATATCTCTGAACGTAGAAGTCTTATTCTGAAAATGTTTATATTTGTTTTTTTGTTTTTTTTGTTTTTGGAGGGCAGTTGGGGTTAAGTGACTTGCCCAAGGTCACACGGCTAGTTTTTGTGTGTGTACGTGTTAAGTGTCTGAGGGCAGATTTGAACTCAGGTACTCCTGACTCCAAGGCCGGTGCTCTATTCACTGCGCCACCTAGCCGCCCCGAAAATGTTTATATTTTGCTAAATGATTAGTTAAACATGCATGAATGAAGCATTTAAAATATGTTTGTCATGGAGAAAAATGACTAAATGAAGAAATTTCTCCAGTGATTAAGAACTAGGATAGTTTGGGTCTAAATTCATAGGACAGTGGTTTGTTTAACAGTTCAAAGGCAAACGACAAGAGGACAGGTTATATAATGTCTTTGCACATTCTGATGTCAGGATTTTAGCCAAAAGTCAAGAAGTTTATAACCTTCAAGAGAAAATAAAACTTAAAATTGAGTTCAGTAATCAGCTTTCCCTATAGAGCAAAGCAATACTGGTCCAGTTAAATGATGCAGAACGCTATTTATTGGCTATATAACCAAACAATGTCCTGTTAGAAAGCAACATGACAAAGTATCATTTCCTGAAGAGGTAGAAGCTTTTACCCAAAAGCACCTATTTCTTAGAATACTAACAAATCTCTTTTTTTCAGGTGGTTACCCACTTTATTTGATCTCTAATATGCAAGTCTTTCTCCTAGTCTAACAAATTCTCCAGCCCTAAGAACAATATTTTCAATTTTATTTCCACAATGTTTTTTGGTCTCAACAACACAATTCACAGAAGAATGGCATAAAATTATTTGAAGGTCCTTTAGCTAGGCCATACTGATAGATAGAGCCTATGAACTTTAATTCAAGTATGTCTTCTTTTCCCTAATTTTATTCCTTTGTATTTTCCCAGTGAAATTCATACAGGCAACTAGAGTCCTGGGCCTGGAGTCAATAAGACTCATCTCCTGGGGTGGCTGGGTGATGTAGTGAATAGAGCACCAGTCCTGGAGTCAGAAGGACCTGAGTTCAAATCCAACCTCAGAAACTTACCACTTACTAGCTGTGTGACTTTCGGCAAGTCACTTACCCCCAACTGCCCAGCCTTCCCCCTCCAAAAAAAAAAAAAAAAGAAGACTCATCTTCATGAGTTCAAATCTGGCCTGACACACTCACTAGGTGTGTGACCCTGGGGAAGTTAAGTAACTTAACCCTGTTTTGCCTCGGTTTCCTCATCTGTAAAATGAGGGAAGAAAATCAGTAAAACTACTCTAGAATCTTTGCCAAGAAAACTCCAAATGAGGTCACAAAGACTTGGACATGACTCAAGTGACTAAGCAAGTGAAACTTATCTGTCATATTTTTTGCCCATTCATACATTCTCATAGAGTCCACTGTATTCTGAGATCTTTTCCAATCTTGACAAAGAACTAATCAATTAAACTGGACACTGATCTCTATTCCTTGCTGTCTTATCTTATTTCCACTCCTTCCTGGAGCAATTCTAACCTTGGATTATTCCCATCATATGTCTGGTCCAGTCTACAGGCTTGTGGACTTGATCTACTACACATTCATGTTATCTCAACTGGGCCCCGAGTACTACAAAACAATCTTTTTGGCCTTTTCTTTTCCTATCCTCCCTGCCTCTCAGCAGGCCTCTACTCATACTTTGCTAAGAAAATACAAGTCATTCATCACAAGCTTTATTTTCTATCCGCTATTCTACATCTCAAAACCCAATCCCCGGACACTATCCCCAGTTCTCTTCTTCATTCCAGTGGCTGACTTATCAATGTACAAGCGTGCATCAAGTAAGCAGCTCTTATTACGTGCCATGCATTAAGCTGGAGACAGAAGTACAAATAATGAAACTCTTCCCATTAGCAAGGAGTTCAAATTCTAATGAAGGAAACATGTATGTTTATAAAAACATAAATGTTAACAGAATACAAATCTATAGAAAATAATTAAATACAAGGAATTTGAAGAGGAAGGTACATCTTCTTTCACTTCAACAAAGTTTACCTTTTTACTTGTGCCCCAATTCCATCCTGTCTTGGTCTTCTCCAGATTAAATCCCACAATCACCTGACTAATCTCCTCTCATCAATATTCAATCCCTCCCTATTTAATGACTCATTTCCTAATGCTCTACAAAAATGCACAGATCATTAAGATTTATATGAGCTGTACGGGAGCAGAACCAGAAGAAAATTTAAACAACATGTCAAAAACAAATAACTCTGAAAGTCTTTAGAGCTCTAATTTCTATAGGAAAAAAAGAACAGAAAAAATCATAAATAAGCAAAATAGCTTTGAAAATAACATGATGAATTTATCATATACTTAAAAATAAAAGCTATATATGGTGGGTTTGTAGTTTCATGCATAACCCTCTATTTCTGTTCTACTGTCAATATGAAAATGCTCATTTTAGTTTAAGTCTAAGTTCAGAATTAAAAGAAACGCTTCTATCCTTAAAAAAAATTAAAATAAACAAAAAACCCTTTAACTCTATCAGTTTAGAAACTATCTAAATTGACTTTGCACAAACTCCTAGAAAAGATTATGTCTATCTGCTGCCCCTTTCTCTCCTTTCACTCACTCCTCAATCCCTTACATTCTGTCTTCCAGTCTTACTCAAATCAAAATGTCCTTTCCAAAGTGACCAATGGCCTCATCCTTGACTTCTCGACATCATTTGCTACAGTGACCACTCTTTCCACACTGGTTTTCAGTGATACTGTTTTCTCTGTTGGTTGTTATGCTACCTTGGTGGGATAATCATCCATACCAGGTCCCTACTGTGAACATGTTCCCCAGCTGTCTTGGGCTTTGTTTTCTTTTCTTTGCAGGTCCTTGTTCAATTATCTCTATACCTATGACTTTTATGCTCTAAATATCCAACCCTAGTATCTCCCCTGACTTCCATTCCTACATCTCCAGCTGGATGATCCACAGGCATCACAAAATGAGGATATTCAGAAGAGAACTCATTACTTTACCCCAAGAAGTGATATCTCCTCTAAACATCCTTGTTTCTGTTGAGACCATCACTAACCTTATTGTTACACAAGTTCATAATGTGAGAGTTAATTCTAATTTTTTACTCTTCCTCACCTCCCATATCTAATCAGCTGCCAAGTCCAATCTACTTCAAACTTCTATCACCTCTAACCTAGAATATTTTAACAGTCTCCTAATTTAATCCAATCTCTCCACTCCAACTCCCGCATGGCCGCTGAAGTGATCTTCCTAAAAGCACAGGTCTAACCATGTCGTTTCCATGCTCAAAAAGTTCCAGTGGTTCCATTTTTTCCCTACACAGAGTCAAAGAAGCAACCTGTTTTTAATGCCTTCACCTGGACTGTCTACTTCTAGGCCTGAAGTGCACTTCCTCAAAGAATTCCAAGTTTCCTTCAAAGATGAGCTCCATCTAGTACCACCTCCTGTATGAGGTCTGATTCCCCAATTGCAGGTATCACTCCCACCTTTGTTTATTTGAAATATAGCTTATATATGTTTATGTATATTTTTCCTCCAAGAAAACATAAGGGCACAGGGCAGTTTAATTTTTGTGTTTGCATTCCTAAGGGCTACATGTGCATCACACATAGTAAGTGCTGAATAAACGTCTGTTGTTTAACTGATGCCATCTAGAACAGGCTAAACACGAACTGAAAACACTTTATGCAACAACAACAACAAAAACTGCGGGGTTTGGTTGGTTAAAAATTCAATGAATCAACAGTGCAACATAACTAACTGTAATCTCGGATTGTATTACTATAGGAAAAAAGTTCAGAAAAAGAGACCCATGGGACTGATGAAACTTGAGAATAAAATGACAAGGCACTTATTAAGTGCTTACTATGTACAAAGCCGTGGGGATACAAACAGAAAAGCAAAGACAGATTCTACTCTCAGGGAGAAACACACATTCATGATAACACATATAGATTTCACCTGAAAGTCAGGTGGAAAGGCTGAATGGTACTTAGCATGCAATGTTATGACAAGTGGCAATGTGTCATGTAGATGCTACAGAGCTTGGAGGAATAGAGGGAACCAGGGCCCAAAATTATCCTGACAGGCTGGAAGACTGCACTGAATCTAAGAAGATGAAATTTAATCAGAATATAAGATTTACACTGAACTGGGATGTGGTAGGGGAGGGAATTCAGAAGTATAAGATGGAAAAGTATTTCTAGATTGCAGTTTGTCTGAAAAACTGTGTCCTTGAATATTATGTAAAGTTTAGGGCATCAGTTTTAGGGAAAATATTGATTATTTATAGAGCATCCAGAACAAGGCAACCAGGATAGTAAAAAACCTTGACATCCCACAAAAGGTCAGCTGAAGAAACTGGGGATGTTTAACATGAAGGAGATTAGAGACATGAAAGTATCTTCAAGTATTTGGAAGGTTGGAATCCAAATAAGAGAATGGACTTGTTTTGCTTGGCCAAGAAAAAAGAACTATGAGGAATGGTTAGAAGTTGCAAAGAGGCAGTCTTGTTATAAAGAATTTCTTAACAATTCAAGCTATTTGCGTGGAATGGGCTTCTTTGGCAGATGGCAAATGTCCCTTCACCGAAGATCTTCAAACAAAAATGAATGGCTATTATACTGAGCATGCTTTGTACAAGGAGATTCTTGTTCAGGGGCTGATTAAGTTAAATGATTTCTGGTATCCCTTTCGACTCTGAGATTCATTATTTACCTTAAAACCTATGCTCGTTTCTAGTTATAGAATTTTAAAAGGGAAACCGAAAAACTGCAATGACTCCAGGAGATTAAGGCATTAATGCAAATCACATGACACAATTCCAGAAGACTCATTTAGACCTTAATCATCTCCTGAGACATTCATTACTGGACATGGCCAAGAGAGGAACACATTTTGCTGGACAACGCATATTTGTTGTGAGCTTTATTCTTTTGTTTTTGTTATTGTTCAACATTTAAGGAGGAAGAAGTAGAACAGATAAATGCTAATAAAAAAATTTTAAAGGGAGGAAATAAACAACAAAAAAGGGTAACATTATATAAAGTATGAAGCAGGAGGCGGAGCCAAGATGGCGGCATAGAAGCAGCAAAGCACCACAGCTCCCACACAAACACGCTAAAAACTCATAAAATGGGACGCTAAACAGATTTTCAAGCTCCAAAACTCTCCAAAAGACAGAAAGAACATCTGTTGCTACACGCAGCGCAGCAGGCGGGGCTCTGCGCAGCAGTCTGGGACCGGCGGCCGAAACCCAGGATGGGTCAAGCCCTGGGGCATCGGTGGGGAACTGCGGCTATAGGAGAGCTGATCAGCTGCACTGGAGGCACAG
>CM053601.1:63488355-63521378 GCA_028646575.1 Pseudocheirus occidentalis | reverse complement strand
ACATATATACACACTATATATGTATATATACATGCACATACACATATGTCTATATAGGAGGGTTTGTATACGTGTATGAACACATGTGAGTAGGTGTATATATGTGTACATAGAGGACTCAGGATCAATTAAATAGGAAGGGACAATACTTTAAAAAGTGAAATTCTGAGGTGGGCAAGAATTAGAATGAGAGGAGACAGGAAGAGACAGAATGGGTTAATCATCTCATATAGAAGAGGCTAGGGATAATTGTTACAATGGAGGGGAAGAACAGGAAGGCAAAAGGGAAAGGGTCTACCTTATTCTCATTGAATTAGGCTTAGGGAAGGAATGACATAAACTCTAAACTGGGTATCTTGTCACACAGGAGAGTAGGGTAGATGGGGATGACAGGTGGGATGACGTAGGGGAGGGCAGGGGAGGGAGGATTGCTGGAAGTACACACTTCTGTAAAGGGACAGGGTAGAGAATAGAACAAAGAGGGGGCAGGATAGGAAGGAGGGACATATAAACAGTCTCTCACAATATGTCCATTGTGGAGATGTTCTGTGTAACTACAAATGTACAGCCTGTATTTAATTGCTTGTCATTCCAGTAGGGGTGGATGATGAGGGAGGAAGGGAAAGAATCTAGAATTTAAAGTTCTATAATCAAATGTTAAAAATATATATGTAGGGGGCGGCTAGGTGGCACAGTGAATAGAGCACTGGCCCTGAAGTCAGGAGTACCTGAGTTCAAATCCGGCCTCAGACACTTAACACAAAAACTAGCCGTGTGACCTTGGGCAAGTCACTTAACCCCAACTGCCCTCCAAAAAGCAAATAAATATATATATATATATGTATATATATATGTGCATTATTATTATTGTTATTATTATTATTATTATTATTATCTACATACAACTGGGAATTAAGATATACAGGGACTGGGGTAGGGAGATCCTCCCTATCCTACCAGAAAGTCAGAAGGGTGATGGGGGAGGACATAAGAGAGAGAAGATTGGGGGAAGGGCTATACAGTAGGATGCCTGTTTTGAGGTGTTGGGTAGAGGAAAGATGGGAAGAAAATTTGTAACTCAAAAATCTCATGGAAATGAGTGATGTAAACAAGAAAATAAATTTTAAAAAATTTAAAAGACAGATGCAAAAAAAAATTTTTTTGAGCTCTTCTGGGAATTTCAGCCTGAGATAAATTTACATTTTTCTTTGAGGCTTTGGATGTAGCTGTTTTGGCATTGTTGTACTCTTCTGAGTTTGTGTTTTGATCTTCCCTATCACCATAGCAACTTTCTATGGTCAGATTTTTTTGTTGTTGTTTGCTCCTTTTCCAGTTCATTTATTTATTTTTACTTTCAGCTTTATGTTAAAGTTGGGTTCTGCTCCTGAAGTGGACAGGGCACTGCTTGAAGTATCAGATTTTTCATGCTGTTGCTTTCAGAATTAGTTGTGGAGCTCTATAAGTTCTTAGTTCTTCCAACATGGTATGATCTAAGGAGAGCTGTGGTCCTTTGCCTCCTTGATTGTGCTCTTCACTGTGAGTAGCCACAAGCACCTTTTACAGCCCTGGAACCGTGGCCAGGGTCAACACTCCTGCTAACCCTCTCTCTTGTCCTGCAACTGTGACTCAGAAGCAGGTACAGGCAATGCAGCAGAATCTTACTTCCAGGGCCAGAAAAGAGTCCCAGGTAACATCCTTCAGTAATGGTCATGGTAATTTGAAGATCTTCCCTACCCCTTAATAAGCCTAAGGGAATCTGAAGATCTTTCTTGCCTCAAAAATCTTCCCTGCCTCCAATAGGCTGAATGTAATCACTTGGAGTCTGTAGCTGGAGGAGTTTGCTGAAGGGTGGAGCAGAGACCACAGGAGGCTGGGAGTCAGAGCAGTTAGAGCTGGAGGGAGGGGAGGCCATACCCAGGGAGACGGCTAGATTTGTGAGTGTTGGTTTGTAGAAAGGCTAAAGAATGCTGTGTCTTCATGCTGTGCTATGGTGTATTAACTTCTTTGCTACTATGATAGATTTGACTTTCTGGTAATGGGATTTGGTTTTCTGGTGTCTGAAAAAATATTTTGCTTCTATTTTCTATATGGAGGGTCTGTTATATTTTGTGATTGAGAACTATGGTGGCATATTTACAGTTGCCATCAATACCATGAATATTGCCTTGGTGCCACATCTTCTGACGAACTGTCTGACACATTGACATTTGTTGGCTGGGAGTTCTGGCAGTCACTGCTGCCATTTCAATTACCTTGAAAGCCTTGACTGGCATGATAAGGTGTGGACTGCACTGGAGTAGCCTGTATTGGTCTGTATTCTCCTTTCACCCTCTTTCCTACTGACTTTCTAAGTCTTCTTAACCTGGAAAAATGCTTTCCCCTGTCCTTTTGTTTGTTCTTCCACTGTCCTTCCTATCTAGAATTCATTTTGAGGCAGTATGTTAATATTGTTTGGAGGGAAATTTGGGATAGGTCAGACAAGGCCCTGCCTTTACTCTACCATCTTGACTCTGCTCCTTGTACGAAATGTAACATGAACACTCAGACAGAAGGAGGGGGAAAAGAATTGGGGAGAGCCGCATTAGGTTTTTTGTTGGTTTTTAAGTGATTTACTCTTCTGGCAGGGGAGGAGGAGGAGTTGATTGACTTTTGAAGGGAAATTATCTACTTCTGAATATGTTTTCTGCTTAAAAGATGTTACAGCCTCCTTTTTACTAAGGGAAAGATTACAGGGCTTTTAAAAACTGTGACCAGGCACATGCAGCTGCCAATTCAAATAGTCAGATCCAGACATAAAGGAACCGTGGGGGAAGGGATGTCAACAGATTCATTTATTTGTGTTCAGACAGGAGAGGAGCCCTCACAAATTTTCTCTGCTAGGCATTATTATTTCAAAAGGCCACAGAGGAATAATAGAAGTCCTTCTCTATAGATGGCAACTTGGTATAGTGGAGACAGAAATACCTGGAACAGATCCTTGGGCTCTAGAACCAGTATTGGCCCTATTTGCTTAGTTCATTTCTTACTCTGGGCCTCAGTTTCTTGTGTGTATAATAAAGGAATGATATTAGATGATTACTAAGATCCCTTCCAGTCATCTGAATGTAAGTTAAGGTGGCACAAATTTGTCAGTAAAACATGATGAAAGAAAACAAGACGTCTGTGACCCAGTGTTATTCAAAGGCACACGGACAATCCTTCCTAGAGGGCTAAGCTGGCACTTCCTTCATCCCACCAACCTTAGAGACAGGATTGTTGTTCTCACATTATCAATGGGTCATGGAGCAGCTCTACCTCATCTTCAGAGTAATATTCATATGTCTACCAAACTGCCCACTTCCCTTACCTATCAAGACTCACCAACTTAGAGATTTCTTTGACTCCTTTCTCTCCTTCAGGACCCGTATCCAAATTCTCATTCAATCTTACTAAAATGTCTCTTAGTTGCTATCCTTCCCATCACTTTCATAGGCATTGCTGAATAATGACTTTCATCAGCATCTCATACTTATAACTTCCAAGCTGCCCTCCCTGTCTCCATTCTTTCTTCCCTGTAGCTTACCCTACACAACACTGAAGCTGGCTTGCTTCTTTATTTTCAGGCTAACCTTACTAAAAAAATGAACATTTAGAATTACAAACCAAATAAATTATGGAAAGATGATTCATTATTCTAAAGAATTTTTACTTTGCAAACTGAAGGGCCCTATGTGAACTTGAAGCCACAGGTTCCCCACCCTTGTCTTAAATGGATAACTTTGGCCTTAGGTGCTATAGCAGCAAGCATCCTAGCAAACCCAGGATGGCTGCTAGCACAGGTTCTCACATCTTCTTTCCTAAAGCAACTCAGAAAGAGTTAACAATCTTACTTTAATAAAACATATGTCACTTACCTAATTTAGGGGGGAAAGTCAGCACCCTGAACTTCAGAGAATACAAACATAAGTTACAAGCAGACAAAAAATACAGACACAAAAAATAACAGTTCAATCGATAGGGCTTCTAGCTGTCTGACCATCACATACATACAGTTAGTTATGAGAGAGAGAAGCACCAACATCTGGGGTTTCAAAGCCAGGGGTGCTCGATGGCTGCCCAGAGTCTCATCTGGCCAAATCACACAACTCTTCCCAAAGTGAGCCCCAAAGCAAAACCTCACTCAGAGGTGTATATATAGCCTTCTCCAGGATCGGAGAACATCACAACTTCCATGACCCACTTGATTACAAAGTAACAAAGTTGTGCCTTCTTGAAAAACAAGCCTCCTACCATAGGCTCCATGTGACCACATTCAGTCTATTAGGGGAACAGAGTTTATTTTCAAATCAGTCCTCAAATTCACTTAGGCCTATTAAGAGGCAGGGCAGATCTTCAAATGCTAATTACCATTACAAGTGGCCCCTATCCAATAGGTAGGGGGCTCCCAAGAAGCTACCTTAGCTACTTCCCCTAGGTATCTAAGACCTCATGAACATCTAGCTCTCTGTAGAGCCACTTTCCCCTTTGTAGCTTCACCAAGTCACCGAGTGACCAAGAGCATCTTTGAAGAGCAATAGGAAGATTATTAGAAGTTGTGCTTCCTAATATGACCCTTCTTGAAAACAACATCTTACCTCAGGATAGCAAGGGCTTACTTGAGTACTCTCAGCTCTGAATGCTGTATTTCAGTTGTTGTGTCCAACTTCATGACCCCATCTGAGGTTTTCTTGGTAAAGATAGTGGAGTAGCTTGTCATTTTCTTCTCCAGCTCATTTTGTAGACAAAGCAATTGAGGTAAACATGGTTAAGTGACTTTCCCAGGGTCACACAATTAGTAAGTATCTGAGGCCACATTTGACCTCCAGTCTTCCTGACTCCAGACCCCGCATTTTATCCATTAAACCACCCAGCTGCCAAATGTTGCATCGCATCAAGGTAAACCCTATTTGGAACGTTAACATACGTGTCACTGTTCCTCTACTTGATTTAATGGCACAAGATTGGGAGAAACTGAACTTAGAACATCATTTCTAATGCTTGAGAAGAGATGTGGAAAGAAATGGGTGGTATGTTTGCTGCTTATGTTAATTTCCTTGTTATTAACCTTGCATTTCTATTTTAAGTCATAATTTTTTACATTAGATGATGTTGCATATGTGTAACTCTGGCTATCCAAAATTTAGCAAGATGGTGGCTTGTGAACAATAGAGAATGGATCCAAACAGGTTCTAGATATCTGCAGATAGTATTCCTGGGCCCTATTTAATAAGACATAGAGATAAAGGCATTTTTATTATTCAGATCCACTATATCATTGGTGTAGGGGATGTCTAGCAGGTATTCAAGTTTATATTCAAAAATTTTTGCCTTTGTTGTTGATCATTACATTGACAATTGTTGGTAAAGTACTAGACTAGATCCAGGAAGACCTGTGTTCAAGTCCTACTTCTATCACTTACCAGCTGTGAGGTCCCAAGCAAGTCACCTCTCTCAGCCTCAATTTTCTCATCTGTAAAATGGAAATGATAATAATAGTACCTATCTTCTGAGACTGCTGTGATGACTAAATTAAATAATGCATATGAGATAAAGTGCTTCACAAACCTTAAAATGTTAGCTATGAAAAGCTATGACTTTTTTTTTCTTATTTTCATGTTGCCAAACTGAATCTGTTAGTTTGCTCCCTCCATTATGTATCTGCTGCCCTCCAAGGAACTAGATGTCCCTCTCTGGGGCATTGCCACTTCTAAACTCACCACCATGCTGCTAATTCCAGTTTTGATTGATGCCAGTTCCCCATTGGAAGGTTGGAGGGTTGGAGGGTAGAGGACCAAACTTCTCTCAATGTTTCCCTTTATAGAGAATAGAAATGAGATTCAACTCCCTCCACTTTGCATCTGCTGCCCTGCCTAGTTTCAACACCATAGCACAAGATGTCTCCAGGAACCTCTTGGTGTACCCCATACCTTTCTTCCTTTTGTGTGTTGTTGAACCCTTTAAGTAGTAAGCCCTGGAGTGCAGGAACTGTCTTTCTTTTATTAATTGTATCCCCAACACTTAGAATAGAGTCTGGTACATCACAGGTGTTTAATAAATGTGTTTAATAAATGTTTATTGGATCAGATTGTATTGGATCTATGGATTTATCTCAGGGATGTTAGTTTTCTGTATCTACCACAATCCAACAGTCTAATCATGAGATTTCACCATAAATAATAGCTACAGAATTACACCTTTGGGAGATAGATTATAGCAAAATTGTGTGGAATTTCATAATTCTCTGAAACTTTAGAGATGAGCTAGTTATAACATGGAGAATTCAAAGGAAAAGTCTTGCAAAACAGACCCTCGCTTAGATTTTCCATTTAGATGCTCTCATTGCCATTAAACAGAAGAGCAATTTGGATGGGACCATTTGCTTTTTATAGACAAGAGATAGGCAGTTATGTCTCATCACCAAGCCCATTAGAGCCACTAGCTACTTTCAACTCATTCCATATTCCTTTACCACAGACTAACCAAAATTTTCCAAAATAACCTCTGATTGCACAGTCCCCCAGAATATTACCCTACAGACTCTATACTAATTACTCAGTTGAGGTCTCCATGACAACTGCCTTTGTTCAGTATGAGCCAGACCAAATAACAACTTGTAAAGTGATGGAATATAGTAAAGAGCAGCCTAAACCCTAAAAATCAGACCCAAAAGTTCAGTTTTTAAAAGCTAGCAGCTACAAAGGACACACTGTCCACTTCTGAGGTTGAGCCACAACCTCTTTTGATCATTTAGACTTATAATGTCATAAACAAGCAACCAAAGTCTTCACATTTACCAATAGCAAAGTCAGGAGATTTTATTTTCTTTCCTCTGAAATGTCTTTCCTAAATTAAAACCAGAGATAGAAATTTGAATTTTTTCAAAGATTTTTATACATATTTCTGATAGATAAGTAAAGGGCATATTTCAAAATACATTTTGAAATAACTCCAAATTTGCATTCTTACCTGTGTACCTGTTTTTACCTATTTCTCAGTCTCTTTACCCTCTTCACCACCACCATCACCACCCCACCATCACCATCCCCAACCACCTAGTTCAAATAAAATGGAAACTCCTTGAGGATAAGAACTGTTAAGGTTTTTTGTCTTTGGGTCCCCTGGCTGGGTATGGTGCCTCAAATGTACTAGGTGCTCAATAAACCATCATTAAATTTAACTGAGTGAAAAATGCCATATTCCAATCTTTCATTATTTAATATGTAATTCAATAGTCAAATAAATTAAAACTTGAGAAAACATATTTGTTATATGTTTGCTTGAGTAGCAATCATTAGCACATTCTTTGTAGTTATTTCTAACCTTTGTTTATTGGATGCTAATGAGCTACTGAGATTTTTGTAATGGTTTCAGAAGATATAATCTCTTCTGTATACAGCAGCATCTCATTCATCTGGCATCATCATTCAGTGAGACATTCTGGATGAGTGTTTTCCCGTCTGACAGTATTCCAGCAGAACAGAAGCTGTGGTCTACTCTAGTGGAAAGATTTCATGTATAGTCTCAAGAAGGAGTCTACTTTGTGAGGACCAGTTTAGCTAGATCCAGAGAAGCTTCTCACTGGTTGGCTACAGTCTTGGAGACTGGTCCTTGATGAAACATGAACCAAAGATGAATCCAAAATGGCCCTGGATAGTACACAACCCCTTTCTGCTTCCAAAGAGACATTGGCAGCATGATAGAAAACAGAATAGTGCACTCTAAGAATCACAGTTTTTTACACTGTCTATAAACTTTAACTTAGTTCTTGGCACTTTACATGTGAGATCCCACCCAATGGATACACTAATACAAGGGTTAAATCTTATCTATTTTAGTGGTCTCGTTATAAACGAAAACTAAAGGCAGACGAGAATTGAAACTGAATGGAATGATTGCTCCCAGGTTCTCATTGGAGACAAAAATAATAATAATAAGCTAATACTTATATAGTGCTTACTATGTGCCAACACTTTACAAATACTATTTCATTTGACCCTCACAACAACCCTGGGAGCTAAGTGCTATTATCTTCCCCATTTTACACAAAAGAGAACTGAGACAAATGGGATAAATCATTTGCCCGGGGTCAGGCAGCTAGTAAGTGTCAGAGCCCAGATTTGGACTCAGGTCTTTTTAACTCTGGACCCTTCGCTTTATTCACTACACCTCCTCACTGCCCCCAAAATGAAGAAATGAAATAAAATAAAATGAAACAAAGCTACTTTTATCTTGTATCTGAAGGCAACAAGAAATATCATTTGGTGGGACATGTGGTAATTGTGAATTGCAGTGCTTATGTTAAGTATTTTTTAAACCATGAAAATAATTACAGCTTATGCACCAAAATCTCTTGCAGAAGATGAAGTGGTAGAGAAATTCTACCAAGAGTTTGATAAGATCCTCCAAATGAAAGCAGTATATACTTTGCTACTTGGTGACTTTAATGCAAAAGGTGGAATAGGTGAGCATAGTGAGAAGATTAAAATTGATCTTGTATAATTTTCTTGTTGATCCTATTTACAATTAATTGATTTTGCCCTGTAATTCCTTTTGTCTTAGAACTGATTACGTCATGGTTCTTGGTCTCTGAATTTAGTTCAGAATTCAACTGGCCTATAATGGGTAAAGTTTAAAAATCTAGATTTCTTGCCTCAAGGAATTTTGCTAAGCTTGAGAAATGTATATGAACAGAAAGAGAACTGAGCTTGACATCTTTATGCCACCAAACAATGCAATGGACATCAGGTTTGCTTTCCAAAAGTGGGGGCCGCTATCTCACATCTGGACTCAAATAAAGGGCACTTCTCAGTCTTATGAGAAAAGAAGAGGAGTCATTACTAGCTATTCCATGCTAGTCATTCCAACCAATCGTGTTGTTTGTTCCCTGTGACTCAGCTTTGTAACCAGTCATGTTGCCCTTAATTCCATGATGTCATCTGCCTTGCTCTGTTCTTTGTTCCCCAATTCCCTATATAAAGGCAAATATACTTTTGCCCAGGTCTTTGACATTAATAGAAGCAAGCCATGGGTCCGTTTATTGATAGGTAGACTGTCCCTGCTAAGAAATGTTACCTTGCACAGAGATCTACCTGAGTTTACCTTTTTTGTTAAAATCTCAGTCACAACAATAGTGAGTTAGCTAGTTGAAATAGCACTAAACTTAAAGTGATCAAGTTGTTGTGCAGTCATTATGCTTTTTTTTTTTTTGCTTTTTGGAGGGGGGAAGGTAGGGCAATTGGGGTCAAGTGACTCACCCAAGGTCACATGGCTAGTTTTGTGTTAAGTGTCTGAAGCTGAATTTGAACTCAGGTCTTCTTGATTCCAGAGCTTTATTCACTGTGCCACCTAGCCGCCCTGGTTCAGTCATTTTTCAGTCATGTCTGACTCTTCATGACCCCATTTGTGCTTTTCTTGGCAAAAATAGTATAGTACTTTGCCATTTCCTTCTCTAGCTCTTTTTATACATGAGGAAAATGAGGCAAACAGGGTTAAGTGACTTGCCCAGGGTCACACAGTTAGTAAGTGTCTGAGGGCAGATTTGAACTCATGAAGATGAGTCTTTCTGACTCCAGTCCTGGCACCCTGTCTACTACACTACCTAGCTGCCCCTAACTCATATATTTTAATTTCTTCCTACTCTTAATTGTTGACCTAGAGGGAGGAAGACATATTCAGTTCTACCCTGAAACACTTAGTAGCTTCTCTGTTTGCCTCAGTTTTCTTATCTGCAAAATGTTGTAAAGTTTTAGTGAAATAAAATATCTTTTTTGTTGGGTTTTTTTTTTGGCTTTTTGGAGGAGGGAGGGAAGGGCACTTGGGGTTAAATGACTTGCCCGAGGTCAGACAACTAGTAAGTGTCTGAGGTCACATTTGGACTCAGGTCCTACTGATGCCAAGCTGGTGTTCTATTCAGTGCGCCACCTTGCAGCCCTGAAATAAAATTTCTAAAGCAATTTGTAAATGTTAAATCACTATATAAATGCTAGCTAACTGTTAGAGAATATAGATCAGGAATAAGGAATGAGAGAGTCAAGGATTCATAGGCTGTGGAGATGTGTCTTGTCTCATTATTAGCAACAATCATAGTCACTGTTTATATAATACTTTAAGGTTTTTAAAATATTTTATGTAATTATATCATCTGATCTTCACAAAACTGTGAGATGGATGCTAATATTATCTCCATTTTACAGAAGAGGAAAGTAAGACTGACAGAGGTTAAGGGATTTGTACAAGGTCACACAGATACTAAGTGTCTGAGGCAGGATTTTTATACTCAGGTCTTCCTGACTCTCAGGCCCGGATTGAATCCGCTGTGTCACCTGACTGCCAAAAACTATGAATTATTTCTTTGAGCAAAGAAGGCACTGGCTATGGTGGGCACCAAATAACACTAAAATTAAATTGATCATATTATAACAAATAGAAAATTTTTCATTATTGATATAGAAATTATCCATGAATTAGCTGTCTGCATAAAGTCATATGACTGACTTGTTAGTACAAAGGTTAAAATTAGTACAAAGCTAGAAGAATAAATATGAGAGGAAGAAATGACTTGCAACTAAAATTATTTCATCTTCACTTCTTTTTTATGTTTATTTTGAAGAACTAAAGGTTCTCAGTGATTTGTTCTCCTCCCCATCAAATGATTATGGCCAAAAAAAAGTCTTAGAAAAAAATGAATGAACAAAATATCAGAAAGAAATTGGATAGGCTAATAAGGCCTTTAAAAATACTGGGATGCCCCACAACCCCTCTTTAGAAAAGAATTGTGGTTTGTGAAAGTAGCATGTTCAGAGCACTGGCGAACTACAGAGGCAGTCGAAGGCATTTAAGGCTTATGAGAATGGCAGGGAGAAAGGGTTCACCTTAAAAATCAGTTAATAAGAGATCTAACTTATTCTCTTATGCAAGGCAGGCCTTTTGATCTAAAATCTAAGATCTGAGATCAAGGCAAGGGCTTCTAGATGGCAGAAGGTACACGTGCTCCTGAAACACCTGGGTGCAAAAATCTGCCATTAGCTTGATTGATAAGCACTTGAAAGAGGTCAAATCAAGTCTGGTACCCCTTTCAAGTTGCAGCTTAGTGAGTCTTTCCCTAAGTTTTGTGGAAAAGAAATTGATAAGCATCATAGGAAGTCTGCAGAACAATGCGTCATGGAGGCAAACTTAAAAAGACACAAGTAGATTTAATACTTGTTTTCTTAAATATTAGTAGTGACCCCAGAAAAGGTAAAGGTCCTTATAATTTGAGGACTCTGTGAGCCAAATGATTAATTTCCCCTTCTGAAACTTAAAGAGGGGGAGCATTCTTCAGGCAGCTGTCCAACACATCATTCACACAGATTTTTAGTCCCCTCATGACACTGTCAACAATGGCTACTGTTGCAGGACCATCTCCAGATGTAGCTTGCCCACCAAAACACAGATGTTCCTGGTACCCACAAAGATCCTACTCTTTCCATCAGAGATTCTCTCATTTTTGTAACTAATTCTTGGATGCAAACCTGGGGAATTCCTTATTGCTCCCTTGTTGTTTCTAGAGGACAAGTGTGAGTAGAAAACTACATGAAAATCTTCGCATAAATCATCAGCCCTTTCCCTCCCAAGCTCACTCCAACTTGTACTAATTAGAAACTATAAACCTTGACACTCTAACAGAAGAGTTTCAAGTCTGAAGTTGCTGGTATCAGCTTCCTTTAGTAGAAAGAGATGCTGGATTTGCCACTTGATGGGTTGAGGACTTTGTTGTGTGAGCGAGAGCTGAGGTCCAACATGGTCTCATATTTCCTTCACTCATTCCCCCTTTCCTTTGTCACATTTCTCATCATGTGCTTCTCTTGAAGACTGTATATTCTCTATAGCTCTGAATTGCAATTTTGTGTCCTCACTGTCACATAAAACAACATGATCCTTGGTCTTGTTTGAGTGTGCTAAGGGCACGGTAATGGTGAATGGGGACCCAAAGATATCACTGGTCTTCCCACCAGGCGGACTCAAATGATATCAAGTCTGCACAGGAGTAGACTCCTCAAATATACCACTTTCTTTACCTCCTGGATGATTTGACCTTTTGGTTGTATTCTGAGGTTCCTGGGATGCTCCACAGACATCAAATGTCATTCTATTCAGTCTATTTGAAGGAATAACTTCTGGAGTTCCAAAGAGATTGTTTGAATCTCTTCCAGGGGGTTTCATTATCCTGGAGCTTACCTTGCTGCCATCATTCTCCCCCTCCTAGAACATGGCAGCAGCAGCTGTTGTAGCAGCCAAAGTGACAGGGATAGCAGCAGTGGCATCCCTCTTGCACTGCAGGCCAGCACTGTTCCATTCTCACTTCTTAAAACAAGTTGTTGCTGGTAAAATCTTAGATATGGATGGGAAAAAGGACATACTACCATAATTCCATACGGAAGCTGAATTGATATAAATGCACTGCCGTGATGAGATGACCACAAGAGCCAAAAATCACCTTAGTAAACATGTGATTTACTTGCCATATGGAGTGATATGGTAATTAGGGAAATGCTGTTTTTAATGGAAATGTATAAGCAAAATTTTGTACAGAAGAACAGAGAGTGATGCGGTTGAGTCTAGGAGCAGTTTAAAGAAAGCTTAGAGTGGGGGGGGGGGGGCGGCTAGGTGGCGCAGTGAATAGAGCACCGGCCCTGGAGTCAGGAGTACCTGAGTTCAAATCCGGCCTCAGACACTTAACACAAAAAACTAGCCGTGTGACCTTGGGCAAGTCACTTAACCCCAACTGCTCTCCAAAAAAAAAAAGCAAAAAAAAAAAAAGAAAGCTTAGAGGGAAAGCTCTTTGAATGTGGGGACATGGTTAAAGGCTGAAGATGGAAGGAGAACAAAAAACAACAGAAAAGATCTTCAAAGATTTTTGTAACAAACTTTCTTCACCACCAGTAAAACTACCACACTTCGTCTTGAATATTACAAATACGTATGTGGTTATAAACAAAATACATATGTCACAAACAATAGCAAGATGGGAAAAGTAACTGTACATGAAGGAAAACCAAGCTGAATGGTAAGGATTCATGAAGAATCTGAAGAAGATGGAGAAGGAACAAGAAAAAAATGGATTCTATTAGTTTCCCCCAAAAGTAGCTGAAAGGCCATCATATGCTCACGTTCTCATTTATATAAAATAGATCTGTTTGCCTCAATTTTCTCATGTGTAAAATGGGAATAGTCATAGCCCCTACCTCTCAGGGCTGTTGTGAGGATCAGATGAAATCATGATTGTGAAGCACTTATCACAGTGCCTGGCACACAGCAAGGACTCTATAACCGTCACCTATCATCACCTATCATAAAATTTTATTATAACAAATATTTGTTTATCATTATTCATTATTACAACTTGCTTATTAATGATATTGTCTCTGAAGATTTTGGCAGAGAAGCAAGGAAATTAAGGCCTTAAACTATAGCTAAGCTAGAGGCTCTAGCCTTAAAGCTATAAATTCAGTTACATTGCATATTTATCGGAAGAAAGGTGGTAAAAGGGCTAAAAGCATGAATCAAATGCTGTCTGGGCTAAAAATGCAACAAGATGCTAACTTGCTTAGAGGGTTTTCAAATTGTTACAGTCTCTCATCGAAGGATCCTTGAGATTATATGTTTTGTTCTGTTTTATTTATACTACAATAGTGTCTTTCAGCTTGCTTCCTTGAAGTAAAGAATGCTATCCTGAGCTGTAACATTTCCTGAGCTGTAACATTTGTAACACATGCAGCTGCTAAGATTATTCTTAAGTATGTATAAAAGCTACCAGATCATGTCTGTTCCTCAGAGCTCTCTCCATATTGTCGCCATTTATGTGGAAATCATTGTCCTTAAACTGCATGATTTATTTAATAAATTTTTGCTTTTATTAGAGCTGATCTTAAACCCAAACACAGAATAGTTCTTGGTTCAACAGTAATCAATAAGAAGACTTTTGCAAATAACATTCCACACTATATCACACCATTACCATCACACAACTGACTGATAGATGTAAAGAATACATGATTCTGCTTATTTTTAAGCATGTCATTTATTTAGTGCAAAAGTATGCCTTAAATGCTGTCTTCCCCCAAAATGTGTCCCATTGACACACTGACATTTTTTAAGATTCCTCAAAAGTTATAGCAAGACAGATGACTTTGTTCAAGGCTCCCTCTGATCATTATCCAGCCAGGCACAAAATAAGACATGCTCACCAAAGGTACCATAAGGAAGAAGATCAAGGGTGGAGTCCAAGTTAAAGAAGGATTCCTCCTACCTGGTAAGGTCCCCAACATACTGTCTGGTTTCATATGATACCTTGTTAGTACCGTGCAGAGCTTCCTACAAGAGAACAATAAGCACTGAAAAGACATAAACACACTGGGGAAAAAAGTGGATAAAAATGTCTGTCTTGGCCATCAACATGTGTACACATGTACATACTTTCATCCAATGTATATTCATATGTACATGTATACAATGTATATGTGTGTGTCTCTTAAAGAGCATAAATAAACAAGTTGGTCCCAGAATTAGATGAACAGAAAAAAAAAGCTAGTTGCTTTTCAGAAACTACAAAGCTTCTTTAATGATCCCAAATTTCTTCCAAGTACAAAGGCACATATTTTTAACACAAATAATCTACTGGTGAGTCATGGGATGCTACAGTCTGAGAAGAATTAAAAACGAGATTACTCTGGGCATAGGGTAGATGTAAGCAAGCTGCAACACAAAACAAATTAAGAAAGTAGGAAGACTGAACCAAAGAATATCATGAAAGAATTATATGATTGAAAAAGATGGGTTTACAAGTAGAGAGAGGGAGGGTAGTCATTAGATGGCTCATGTGTTCCGCTGATATTCTCACAATGTCAGAAGAAACTGGGGGAAGCCGCATTCCAATGAGGTAGACTTTTATGGTAAGAATGTAGACAAATGCTCTAGCAGAGTGAACAGACTGGATGAGTTGTGATATATATACATCAAAAAGAGAGCATCCACCTTGATGCTGTTTGATTATTAAGTATTTAAATAATTAAATTTGAGCCTTTCATTGCCCAAAAGTTTTTTGAGGTTCTTAATAGAGGTCTTTCTAAAATATAACATATTTTACTATTGTCATTACAAAGAGTATGCTGAACTCAAAATTTGTGTTGGTCACTCAGAGTCAATCGTTATTGTTTATAAACATCAATGATTGGGCTGAGCTGTGATATAGTAATGCCTTCAGGTTTGTTATGGAAGACTCCAATAACAATAATTTGTTTTATTCTAAGCTTCAAACCATTAACAAAAAAACCCAAACATTCAAATAAACAAATAGAATGAAAACTGATCATGCGTAAAAGGGAAAGGAATAAGTCTTTATTAAGCACCTGCTGTGGTAAGGCACTGTGTTAAGTGCTTTACAAATATTAAAACCAAGAACTGCAAAGTTTTCAAATTTTTCTAACAAAAAATGGGCATATTATGACCCCAAGTTTCTTACTGGCAACATTTATATAATACTTTTAAAGGCTTACAAAATTCTTTTTTTTCCTTTCTTTTGTTTTCTTTTTGGAGGGGGGAGGGCAGGACAATTGGGATTAAGTGACTTGCCCAAGGTCACACAGCTAATACATGTATCAAGTATCTGAGGCCTGATTTGAACTCAGGTCCTCCTGACTCCAGGGCTGGTGCTCTATTCACTGCACCACCCAACTGCCCCCAAAATTGTCTTGACATGTAATTGGAAGAAATAAAATGCTATCTTTTAAAAAAGAGTTACAAGTATCATCTTTCCATGTAGGAATATAAGCATTTTGTATATATTTACATATATGCATTGTCTCTCCTGGCTAGCTCATGAACTCAAGGATGAGTCCTCTTTGGTTTTCCTCTTTGTATCCTCAAGATTTGCCACAATGCTTGATCATTAATAAGAAGTTAGGAAATACTTGATTAGGGGAATTCCTCAAATCCATCAGTGATTCTCCTGACCAGTTCTACTTACTATCTGACAGGGGCAAAGGAGAGATGTTTAATATTCTACTAAAATGTGGTGGCACGGTGGATAGAGTGCCTGGCTTGGAGTCATGAAGACTCATCTTCCTGAGCTCAGATCTGGCCTCAGACATTTACTAGCTGTGTGACCCTCCCAAGACACTTAAGCCCATTTACCTCAGTTCCTCATCCATAAAATGAGTTGGAGAAGAAAATGGCAAATCATGCCCGGTGTCTTTGTCAAGAAGACCCTAAATGGGGTCGCGATGATTCAGACATGACTGAAAAGAGACTGAACAATAGCAGCAACTAAAATTTGAGGAGGGATATATTCCCTTCTAGAAAAAGAAAGAAGCAAATGGGGGAGGGGGAGAATCAGAAAGCTTCATGAAGCAGATGGCACCTGAGCTGAGCCTTTAAAGAGAAAATCTTGCACAGAAGGAGACATAGAGAGATTATTTTCTGGGCATTCAACAACAATAGCCAGCATTTTTTTAGCACTTTAAAGTTTACAAAGCACAATACAAACATCTCATTTTATCCTCACAACAATCCTGAGAAGTGGTGCTAGTCTTACCTTTCTTCTTTAGCTGAGGAACCTGAAGCAGACAGTGGTTAAGTGAATTGCCTATGGTTACACAGCTGGTAAGTTTCTGAGGCTGGTTCTGAACTCAGGACTTTCTGATTCAATATCCAGCATTTTATTCACTATACCTCCCAGCTGCTTCAAGCATTTATTGGGTGCTTATTGTGTTGTCAACGGCACAAATGATAACAAGGATCCTGGCCTTTGGCACGTCTAATGCAAAAAAAAAAATTATTTATCTGTGTGAGGAACCAAAAGCATAGTCATGATTATCAAATCTAGAATTCCCCTACCATTTTGTAGATGGAACAGTTACAGCAGGACCTTCAGTTCCTACCTATACTCTGCCTTGTATCACTTCCTCCTTCTGGTACCTACTGTGGAATCCTTTGCACTTGAAAGATGGTGATATTATGTCTGTTCTGTGATTATTACGAAAGACTTCACTAGAAAAATCAATTCTCACCCATAGTATTGCCCTTCTCTATCCTCAGGAAATATATTTAAGTAAAATACCCTCCACACATGTCCTTCAAGGCCTAACCTAAAATCCATCTCTTCTATAAACCTTCTTGACTCTTCCTGCAGCTAGAAAAAAAAAGTCTCCCTTCTTTCCTCTCTCAGAGCACTATTGGCTCTCATTGCACATTCTCAATCTACTTTGCATTATTATTGTAAACTACAGACCTATGTTAATATCTTGGAGATTTATCAAATAATTAACACTCATCTTAAATAGTGTTCCCAGAATCTCTCCGAGGGAAAACATTCAGAACCTGACAACCTTCTTGCTTTGCCCCAGGGGACCACTGGCACAAATATGTTTAATACCATCAAGTATCCCACACGCCAAGGAAGTTGAAATTAAAGAAAACACAAACTGATTGTCTTAATCTTTATATCACTATATGCAGAATTCATAACCTCTCTATGTTTCATGAGTTGCTATGGCTGTGTAATAGGGAGAGGGACCTTTGCCCTAGCAGTAGGAATATGATAGTCACCAACTTTGACCTTCCTCTTCCAGTGTTGTTTAATTCCTTCTTAGGGCTTGTAGGAACTTTAACACAATGTACTTGTCCCAAGAGCTAGCTGAAAGGGGTCTGAGAGGAAATGAAAGGAAATTACAACCTTGCTAGTGCGAGTGAGGAATGGGGTGCTTCCTGTTGGGCGGCATAGGGAGAGAAATAGGTCTTGACAGTCAACAAAATAGAAACTATATTGACAGGTGACTGAGTGACCTTTTTGTTCACTAGCACAATGAAGCTTTTCAATATTTTTTTAAACAGAAAGAGATGAAAGTGTACTAAATCCCCCCCCCACACACACACACACATAGATTCAAGTTGACCTGGACCAAGTTCCCAAAAGACAAAAGAAAGAAGAGATAGTAGTAGAAGTTGACAGTTACAGTTGACAGCAGCTGGAGCTCCCCAGAGAGGTAGCAGCCTTCGCAACTCCCAAAGACAGCAGCAGCAACTCAACAGAAAAGCAGCAGACAATAGCCTTAGAGGCAGGGAACAAGAGGAGAGAATGGAGCAAGATCAAGTCTGGCTCTGGAGTGGAGTGGAGTGGAGTGTCATGGCAAAGGAGAATTCTGGACTTGGGCCAAAGGAGCTGACAAGGAGGAAGAGGAGGAATCATGAGGCGAGCACCTAGCATTACATTGTCACTTGTAGGGTGATTTTTCTGGAGAATGCTCCCTTTTCCCCACCATTGTGGAAATCTGTCAGAAATTGTGCATTGAAGGCTACAAATGATCCTACTTTGCTTGATTTTATCTGTTATTTACATGGCTATGCTTTCCGGACTAAATGTTTGGCTAGTTGGTTGATGACTCCTGATTGGTGTGTTGGTAAGACTGCTCAAGTTACCTTTGTATAGCAAGTGTTATCCAAAACACCCCAAAGAAACCTGGTGTTGAGAAGGATTTAAGAGCTGAGAAAGTCATCAGATGTTGGCCATGAAGAAATTTTCCAAATTTAACTAGACTGGTTCTCATAAATAGGAATCAATCAATCATGATACCCAAACATGAAGCCTTTCCTGTTTGATGATATCTACCAGAGATTGTAGCAATATAATCTTTGAGAGCCCAGGGTCATTTTCATGACAAGATGAACCATCAAAGGAAGACTAGAGGAAAATACTTTAAAAGTTTAGTTATTCTCTGATCTCAGCGATGTGGGTAGTCCCTCTATTGGTGCAGATCAAGACAAATCAAGTTAGTAAGTGTTTCTCAAGTGCCTGCTATTCTCAAAGCACTGTGCTGAGTGCTAGAGATGCAAAGAAAAGGAAAAACACAGACCCTTCACTCAAGAAGCTCACAGGCTAATGGGTAGACAATATGTAAACAACTCTGTACAAACATATGCAAAATAATTTGGAGAAGATCAACAGCAGGAAGATGCTAGTATTAAGGGGGATCAGGAAAGTTTTATTGCAGAAGGAGAGTTTTAGCTGAGTCTTGAATAAAGCCAGTTGGAAGTAGAAATGAAGAAAGAGAGAGTTTCATTCATGAGAGACAGTCACTGAAAATGCCCAGAGCTGAGGAACAAAGTGCTTAGTTCAAAGCACAGTAGGGAGCTCAGTGTCACTGGCTTACAGAATCTGTGGAAAGGAGTAAGGTTTAAGAAGACTGGAAGGGCAACAAGAAGTCAGGTTATAAAAAGTGTTCAAAGCCAAATAGAGCATTTTAGATTTGATCCAGGAGGCAATAGAGAGCCACTAGAGTTGATTGACTAGGGAGATGACATAGTCAAACCTGTACTTGAGGAAGATCTAGTGGAAGTAAGTGGGGAGTCAGAGGAAAGTGAGTGGAGCTGGAGAGCCCCTTGAGGTAGGGATGCCAACCAGCAGGCTATTGCAATAGTCAAGGTGTGGGGTGATGAAGTACTGATAGAGTTCACAGGGAATGTGTATATAGACAAGAAAGAAAAACAAAGACAAGAAGACAAAGAGATATCGTACCCAAGCTTAAATCTCTGAATGTTACCTGTATGTTGTTGGTCGGTCATGTCCAACTCTTCATGACCCCATTTGGGTTTTTCTTGGCAAACTTAGGGGGATGGTTTGCCATTGCTTTCTCCAGCTCATTTCCCCCCTCCTTTTTAAATTTATTTTAAACTTAAATGCACAATAAGAAATGAGAAACTTAGACTTAAATACTAAAACTTAAATACTCAATAAGAAAGGAAAAAAAGCACTGCTATGTGCACAGCAGAAAATACAAGAGATTCAAAATATACAGCAATAAATTTCCATTTCCAGAAAGCCTATGTAATCAATACTACACATTATGTTCTGAGAGGGCCATCTTAGTTTTCTTGTAAGTTTTCTTTTGTTCTCTCTTGTGCACTGTTTTTTACCTTGTTCTTTCCCCCTCCCCTACTTCCCCCGCCTCCAAGAAGACGAAAATTAAGCATGGAGATACACACACACTGAAATACACATTTGTATACCTAGCTATCTATAATTATACTCATATAAACATATGCATTCATATGCATCTATGTAAGACCACACTATACTTGTTTGCTCTCTATTTCTCTGAGAATGAATAATGTGTTTCTTCATAGGTACAAGCCTTTTTATATTTTTCTAAGTCTACTAACTCATCATTTCCTATATCACAGAAATATTCCAACCTTATACTCTTTAGTTATTTTAAATAGTCTAAAATAATATTGATTAATATGACTGACATATAGTATAGTTTCCCTATTTTTCTCTTTTGATTAAATCTATTTTAGCTTGAACTTTATATGAGATCATGATTACTACCCCTCGGTTTTTTTTCCCCTAATAAATTCTACTCTTGATTTTTATTTTATGTTCGTGTATATCTTCTATTTCCTATCCCTCCTGACCCTTCTACTTTAGTTCTACTTACTACTTTGCCCTCCGATTATCCTGGGCCATCTCCAGTATTCCTGATGAATATCTGTCCACTGGACCCAAATGACTTTGGAGGAGAAAATGAGGTTGGTGTGAGCACAAACAAGGTGGGATTTTTGTTCAGTTTTTTTCTTCTTGTTGCTGGAGTTCAGTTTCATATGCTTAAGGATGACCTCCTTAAGCAAACAGTGGAGTTCAGTTTCCTACAACTGGTGGCCTTGCACAGCCCTCCCTCACTCAAATCAAAGTCAACTGCAAGTCATGTCATCGTTTCCCTAATACCATGGTCCTCTTCAAAAAATGAAGGACAAACACACATAACTTAACTTACCGCCCCCCACCAAAGATCCCTCCCTTATCCTCTTACCCCACCCTATCCCCTTAGCCTTTTATTTCTTTCTGAATTTAGAAGACTTTTATGTCCTTCTAGATTATATGTATTGTTCCCTCAAGCTCATTTTGCAGATGAAGAAACCAAGGCCAACAGGGTTATGTGACTCGTCCAGGATCACACAGTTAGTGTCTGAGGCTAGATTTGAAATCATGAAGATGAGTCTTTCTGATTCCAAGTCCTGTATTCTATCCACTATACGACCAACCTACCCTTTGTGTGTATATATATATATACATATATATACATATATATATATATATGCCTGTTGTATACATATATGTGTGCATGTTTATACATGTTTCTTGTCCATATGGTAATGTCCATTTAAACTCATAAGTGAATCTACAGATGAATGACAAGTTTCGTGAGACTAATTTAAGTGTCCAATAAAGTAGGGGGAAAAAAGATTTACTAATAGAACCTCCTCACTACGCTTCCCTTTAGCTTCCCAATACAACAAAGTCTTTAAAATTCCATGAGCCACTTTTAGCAGCAGTTGTTACTTTATGGTAACTTACACCTTATCTTTCACCTTATTTTCACACTCTAAGTAGCTCTTAGCACTTTCCTTTGACCTTCATTCAAATGAAGGGCAAAGCAAAAAAATGTGAGAACAAAAACTAAGATGCAGATAAAAGCCTATTAACACACACCTGAGAGTATGAACCATTTCTTTTCTCTATATTTCTTTAGAATTTCTCTGAGATACCAATTATAGTCTGTCAAACCTAAAGTTCTGAAATGCCTGTAGATCAGATGAATTCTAAAAATGAAACCTTTGTCTGCCTACTGCAAAATCATTTCCTAACATTTCTTCTTTCAGGATCTTGGGAGAGTGTGGGAGCTTACTTTGTTTTACTGATAGATCTTGGCAGCCTTTTCAGTGAAGGGCTCTGACTTCAATTACATGGCACAGAGAAATCTGGGATCTTCAGGTATCCGGCACATTGGTGAATTCGGAAAGATACAAAAGGCAGACAAAGATAAAAAAAGTCATTTATATCTGCAGTTGCCCAGAATTTGTACCCAATACTCTGGCTCCAAATCCAGTACTCCAGAAAATGGTGTCTCTTAAAAAACATGATAGCAGCATCTTTAGCACCTTCACCACTGTCCTCCTTAAACATCAGTTTAATGCATTGTTAAGAATGGTTTTACCATGAATAAAAAAATAACTGAAAATAATGTTTCATTAGTCTTTTATTGTATAATTAGTTTTGTAAAAAAGTTATAATTTCCAGAAGTTTATGTATCTGTAGGTTCTATAGTCCAACCTCTTCTCTTTTGTCATTTCCTTATACCACTATTTTTCCCCATTGACTTTTATCTGCATTCCAAATGCAGTGGGTATAAGCATGGCCACACCTTGTGGACTGGATATGTTAGACATGGTAGCTGCGTGCTAGTATATTAGAATATTTCCATCAAAAATTTTAAATGTAAAGTTTCAATACTTCATAGCAACTCAGTTGTACATTATTTTGCCATTTATAAAGTGTTTTCCTTACAACCACTCGACAGTACAAATATATGATGAAGAGAGGTATCAGGGAGTTTCTTTATTAATTTGATGAGTTCACCAAGAGGTAAATATTGTTTGGAATCTTTGACCATCTGAGCCAGTTCCTATGGCACGCACATTGACCCCTTCAGTTTTTTTTTAAATTGTTGTTGTTTTCTTTAAATATATTTATTTAATATTTTATTTTTAACCCAATACATGTAAAAATATGTTTAACATTTATTTCTAAAAATTTTTGAGTTCCAAATTCTCTCCTTCCATAACTTCCTTTCACCTTCGCTGAGAAGGCATGCAATTTGATATAGTTTATACATGTATAGGCATGCAGAACATATTTCCAAATTAATTATGTTGTGAAAGAAAATATAGACCAAAAAAAAGTTTGAAAAAAGTACACTTTGATCTGCATTCAGACTCCATCAGTTCTTTCTATAGGGACACACAGTACCTTTCATCATAAGTCCTTCAGAATTATCTTGGGCCATTGTATTGCTGACAATACCTGAGTCATTCACAGTGGATCATAATACAGTATTACTGTTACTATGTATGATGTTCTGGTTCTGCTCATTTCACTTTGCATCAGTTCATGTAAAACCTTTCCAAGTTTTTCTAAAAAGCATCCTGCTTGTCATTTCTTATACTACAAAAGCCCTCCAGTCTCACTCTGGTACAACAAACACGTCTTGCTGCCCTTCTAAATTGTCTCAATCAGGAAAATTCTCCCTCCTTATCCTTTTTTGTGTTCTGCTGCTGCAAAATTTGTTTTGAAGACATTTTTTGAAGTTGTTTAGAGGAGAATTTGAGAGAGCTCAAGTGAATCTTTGTCTTTTCTCCACCATCTTGGCATGAGCACATGCACACGTGTGCACACACATGCACGCACACACACACACACACACATCTTGTTAAGAGACATCACTCCTGGTTAAATTTCAGTTACTGAGGAAACTCTCAAAAGGACTTGGTTAGCTCACAATTTAGTCAGTCAGTAAGCATTTATTAAGCACTTACTTTGTTCCAGGTACTGTGCTAAGTGCTGAGAATAAAAGTGCAAGCAAAAAGAAAGACAATGCCTTCCTTGAGGAGCTTACATTCTAATGGGAGAAGCCAACAAATTAAAAGAAGCCAGAAATCAGAAGGGGAAAGGGAAAGAGAAGATATCTGGTATGGGGGCATGATGGAGAAGTCCAGAGGTTTGGGATATCAAGTCATGATTGCCATGGATGACCTCCTTAAATGAACGTTCTGGGAGGAGTCTTCCAATCAAGGGGAGGGGAATCAGAGCCAAAGGATACTGATGAGGTATGATTTCCAGAGCTGAAGTGCTTTTCCAGGATACAGGGGTTCCTGGAGCATGATAGGAAAATCCAGAGACATGTAGCTGGAGGAAAATGTAAAAGGCTTATTTCATTTGAATTGAACTACTTTCTCTATTGTGGGTTAATGGACCAATAGACCAGCTTAACTCATATTTTGCCCTTTTTTAGCCTTTTTCCTTGAGCATTTCTTCAGTAGACCAGCAGTTAATGGCTACTTTTGCAAGAAAGCATGCATCAGCTGCATGTGTTTGTCCACAAGGTGCAGAGGAGGAACCTGAGAATGGACTTCACCAGCCCAGCTTCACTGGGAGTAGCCAAGGCAGTGGTGGAGTACCATGAATCCCTGCAGAAACACAAAGCAGAAGCAAATATGTGGGGAGGGTGCTCATGGACAATGTCGTTTCTGAGTCTTTGACTCCGACTTAGACTAGGAGAAGGAAATTTCCTAGACGATGTGATACCAGTATATAGTAATCTAGACAGATAAAAAAAAAAATTTTCCCGCTTTCTGCTGTGGTTGCCTTTGGGGCTACAGAAGCACCGCAGCCATGGCTATCCAGTACCCCATGGCCATGGGCCTCAACAAGGGCCACAAAGTTACCAAAAACGTTTCAAAGCCCGACACTGCTGCCACCGTGGGCGTTTGACCAAACACACAAAGTTAGTGAGAGATATGATCCGGGAGGTGTGTGGATTTGCCCCTTATGAGAGGCGGGCCATGGATTTATTAGACGTCTCCAAGGATAAGGGAGCCCTTAAATTCATCAAAAAAAAAAAAGGTTGGGAACTCACATCTGAGCCAAGAGGAAGAGAGAGGAACTCAGCAATGTCCTAGCTGCCATGAGGAAGGCTGCTGCCAAGAAGGACTAAACTGGACCCTGCCAACCCTCCCCTGATTTAAACAATAAAGATTTGACAAATAAAAAAAATTTCCCTGGCAAATGATAGTCTTTGAGGCTAAAAGAACCCCAAGTTCTGATCTTCTAAAAAGAGAAAATGCATGTCCACATGGACCCCATACATACACAGTTGGAAGAGCAATAAAGCATGGTGGTCATGATGTGTGGAAGTAAAAGACTTGCAGTTTTCTTGCCACTATTACATTAAGTTATTCAGATGTTACAGGTCCTGTGGTAAGGAAGTTGCCTGTCCAGTGGCCCCAAAGAGTCTTTGGAAGGAAGTCCAAACCACTGGGTGTCTCACTCAGTCTGGAAGGGACTGTGTAGAAACCATTGCAGGAGAGCTCCATATTCATCAGTATATCAGTGTGGTGCATGGTCCAAGTTCAGTTTCCTTATGAGAGCCCAAACTATTAGGTGATGTTGAATCAGAAATACTTTAGGATCATGTTAAGGACAAAAAGGGGGGTTCCTACTAGACAGAGAGGAGAATTTGTTATTTTAAGTGTTTTGTTTGTCTTCTGTAACTATGAGACTTTTAAGTTTGATGCATTTTTTTTAGGGGCAAATGAAAGATTTTTTCCACCTGATGTGTATTCATTATATTATATACTTACATAAAAACTGGGAATCCTATATCAAAGTTAAAGACAATATCACATTTTAGGGAAGGAGCCCAACATCAGATTCAGTCTTTGTAAATCCAGAGTTCTGGCTCGTGAGTTACAGTTCTACTGTTCTCCTTTCATAGAATAAAAAAACTGAGTCACAGAAAGGAAGTGGCGGACACAGGTCTTGAACCCAGGTTGTAAGCTTCCAAATCCTTTGTTCTCTCTGCCTCAATCCACTTAAAAGATTGATCTCCAGTTATCCAGAAAGCCTCATTTTCTTATCATGCTCAACTATTTTTAATAGGAATGGGTGGTATAGTTTGTCAAAAGTTTTTTCAGCGTATATTGAGGTAATCATACGAGTTCTCTTGGTTTTGTTATTGATGTAGTCAATTGTGCTGATAGTTTTCCTAATATTGACCCCATACTGCATCCCTGGTATAACTTCCACAGTGTATAATCCTTGTGATATATTGCTGTCAGCACCTTGCTAGTATTTTGTTCAAAATTTTTCCATCAATAATCATTAGGGAAACTGATCTATAATTTTCATTCTGTGTTTTAACTCTTCCTGGTTTAGGTATCAGCATCGTATTTGTGTCACAAAAGGAGTTTGTTAGGACTCCTTCTTTGCCTGTTTTTCCAAATAGTTTATATAGTATTGGAATAAATTGTTCTTTAAATGTTTGGTAGAACTCATTTGTGAATCCATCTAGCCCTGGGAACTTTTTCTTAAGTAGTCCATTAATGGCTCATTCAATTTCTTTTTCTATGGTGGGGTTATTTAGGCATTCTATCTGTTAATCTGGATAATTTATATTTTTGTAAATATTCATCAATTTTGCTCAAATTGTCAGATTTATTGGCATATAATTGGGCAAAATATTTCCTAATGATTGCTTTGATTTCTTCTTCACTGGTGGTAATCTCACATTTTTGATTTTTGATACTAAATAACTGGTTTTCTTTCTTTTAAAAAAATCAAATTAGTCAATGGTTTATCTATATTATTGGATTTTTCCTTCATAAAACTAGCTTCTAATTTTATTAGCTCATTAATTGTTTGCTTGCTTGTGATTTTCAGGATTTCCAATTTCGTGCTCAATTAGGGATACTTAATTTATTCTTTTTCTATTTTTTTTAAAGTGGAAAACCTAATTCATTGATGTACTCTTTATCTATTTTGCTGATGTATGAGTATTTTCCTCTAAGCTCAGATGAGCTTATTTCATCATTTAGCAAGATGTAGTTGCATTTCTTATCACTTTTAATTAAATCTATTTTTGCTTTTGTTATGTCTGCTATCAATATTGCTCCCTCTACTTTGTTTTTACTTTAACTGAAGCATTATAGATTGTCTCCAGTCTCTTACATTTACTCTTCTTCATGCCTCTCTGCCTCAAGTTTGTTTCTTGTAAACAACATACTGTAGGATTCTGTTTTTTGCTTTTTTTTAGAGGGGAGAGGAGAGGGCAGTTGGGGTTAAGTGACTTGCCTAAGGTCACATGGCTAGTAAGTGTTAAGTGTCTGAGGCAGGATTTGAACTCAGGTCCTCCTGACTCCAGGGCTGGTACTCTATTCAATGGGCCACCTAGCTGCCCCTAGGATTCTGTTTTTTGATCCACTCTGCTATCTGCTTCCATTTTATGGGAGAGCTCATCCTAGTCACATTCAAAGTTATGATTACTGTGTATTTCCCTCCATCCTATTTTTCCTCCTGTTTGTCCTCTTTCTCCTTTCACCCTTTCCCTCCCTGACAGTATTTTGCTTCTGTCTAGTATCTCCCTTGATCTGCTCTCTCCTCTATTAGTCCTCCCTTCCTTCACTTAATCTCCTCCCTTTCTACTTCCCTGTTGGGTAAAATATATTTCTATTTTCAACTGATTATGTATATTATTCCTTATTTAGTCAATCCTGGTGAAAATAAGGTTCAAGTGATGCCAGTTGCCTACCTTCCTTACTTCCCTCCACCATAACAGGTTTTTCATACTCTTCATCTGAAATGATTTACTCTTTTATACCACTCTTCTTTCTGCACACAATATATTCCTCTTTCTCATCCCTCAATTTTTTGTATCATTCCCTCAAATTCACTGTCTGTCTACGTATATTCCTTCTACTTGTACTATTCATGGTACAATTTTTGAGAAATTACAAGTATCACCTTCCCATGTAGGGATGTAAACACTTTGGCTCCATTGAATCCCTTGTGTTTTCTTTTCCCTGTTTATTTGTTTGGACTTCTCTTGAGTATTGATATTGGAGATCAGATTTTTGTTTTAATTCTGTTCTTCTCTTTATGAAAGCTTAAAATTCTTCTATTTCATTGAATGACTACTTTTTTCCCTTGAAGTATTATGCTTAATTTTGCCAGGTAGGTGATTCTTGGTTGTAGTTCTAGCTCCTTTGTCTTCCAGAATATCATGGGCCATGACCTCTGACCCTTTAATGTTGCCACTAGTAAGTCCTGTGTCATCCAGATGGTGACTCCCTGATACCTGAATTGTAACTTTCTGGCCACTTGCCATATTTTTTCTTTGACATGATGGTTTTGAAATTTGGCTATAATGTTCCTTGGAGTTTTTATTTTGGGATCTCTTTCCTGAGGTGATTGGTGGATTCTTTCAATGACTTTTTTGCCCTCTGGTTCCAGGACATAAGGGCAGTTTTCCTGGATAATTTCTTGAAAAAATGCCATCAAAGTCCTCCTTTTGATTATAGCTTTCAGGCAGTCCAATGATTTTGACATTGTCTCTCCTGGATCTATTTTCCAGGTCAGTTGTTTTTCTAATAATGTATTTTACATTCTCCTCTATTTTTTTCATCTTTTTCATTTTTAAAAATTGATTCTAGATTTCTCATAGAGTCAATAACTTCCATTGACCCATTTCTAACTTTTAAGGAGTTGTTTTCCTCAACTAATTCTTGTACTTTCTTTTCCATTTGGCCAATTATACTTTTTAAGCTACTTTCATTTTTCAAGCTCTTGGCTCTTTTTTCATGATTCTCTTGCATCACTCTCATTTCTTTTCCCAATTTTTCTACTACCTCTCTTTTATGATTTTTAAGCTCCATTTTGAGCTTTTCCATGAGTTCTTTCTGGACTTGAGATTGTTCCCTGTTTTCCTTTGGCCTTTGCCCATAGATATTTTGACACTGTTGTCCTCTTCTGAGTTTGTGTCTTCATCTTCTCTATCACCATAACAACTTTCTATAGTTAGATTCCATTTTTGTTCATTTTTTTAACCTTTTTTCCTTTCTTTTAAATTTCAGCTCTGCTTACTGGATAGAAGGGGCATTATCTCAGCCTTCTTGTGCCAGATGCTACAGGCCCTGGCTATTTACCTGGTGCTGCACTGATGTTGCCCTGAGGCCCATGGGAGATCCTTGTACCTGGTGCTGTGCTGAGTGGTGGGGTGGGGTAGCTGGCACTGCTGGAGGCTGTAGGGCTCTGGTAGCTTACCTAGTGCTGAGCTGGAGTCCTAGTGGTAATGTCTGACATGTGCTGATGCCAACTGAATGATTCTCCATTGGCTTCTGCCTGTTTCCTCAGAGCCACACTGAAACACATGTTGGTCTGGCCACTGGTGGCTGCCTGTTTGGTTTGAGTTATACTGGAGTATTGTGGCAGGTCTCAGAGCTGGGAGTCTACCCATTTCCCTGCCTATGCTGAGGCACATGGGAGGTGCTGGTGTTGGCATTTCCTTGCTCCACTGCACTAGAGCTCAGAATCTCCCACTGGTTTGTTGAGGTGGGGCTTGCTGCTGGTTTGTGGGATGCTTTCTGTTTTGGATTGCACTCCCCTTTTACTCAAGTGAGACAGACCTTTCCCACTGAGCTTCCAAGTTTCTTGGACTAAAAATTGTTTCACCCCATCTTTTTGCTAATTTTGCTATTCAGGATTTTGCTTTGGGGCACTATTTTACGGCTATTTGGAGGTAAATATGAGAGAGTTGTGGCAATTTACTGTTTACTCCACCATCTAGGCTCCCAGAAGTAATTTTTCTAATATTTTATTGATGCATTTTTAAGTAAAATTTTCTAAGAAACCATGACTAAAACCTGCATTTAAGACAACTCATCACATTTCTCTAGTTGACTTCTTTATTTTATTTTCTGTTCCTAATATTTGATATTTCACATCATCCCTGCCTAGTTATCCTGTTTGACATTACTCTCCAGCATGTGTACTCACCTGTCCTCTACCCTACTCCTACTTAGTCCCAACATGGTGATGCTAGAGAATAAGGAGTCGTGCAGAGCTCCCTGGACTGAAAGGCAAGAAACCTGGGTTCTTGTCTTGGCTACATCACTAATTTGCTGTGGAACTTTGGACAAATCCCATCATCTCTCTGAGTTCTAGCTTCCTTGAGTTCTAGCTTCCTTAACAGGAGAATAAGGAGCTTAGACCCAATGGTCTCTAAAGTTCTTTCCAGTTTTACAGTTCTATGACAGCAAGATATGGTTGGTTTTCATAGAATCCTAAACTGATCATCTGCTTTTCAAATTATCTGAAGCAACTCAGGGTTTTTGCTCCCTGCTAGTCAATGGGGTCTCAGTAACAAACAGCCCTGAGTCAGAATAGAAATTTGTGACATGAAACATTATGAGTAAGTATGAGTTCCTACATCTGATTCGCTAACTACATGCCTATGTTCAATATAAATACTTTTTGGATTATGTATTATTTTAGATGTTCATGCCTTCTTTCCCCTATACTGCCTTTCACCCTTTTTTTTGTCCCAAGGATTTAACATGATGCTGGCACCCAGTAAGTATTTAATAAATGTTTATTGATTGTTTTAAGAACTAGCAGCTGCCCAAGAGTTCAAGTCTCAATATGACCATTCATTATGTTGTTGGGGATTCTGTGTAGTTAAGAAATATCACTGGTACTGCCTGGTCAAACTAGGCCTCTTCTGCCAAGTGTAGATAGGAACAGCTAGAATGACTAACAAGTTTATAAGTGTAGCCCCTAAAATCAAAAAAATCCTGCCAACCCTTTTAAAAAGCATCCTTATCTAGCTTATTCATGATTGTTGGATTTAAAAGGTACCACGGATCTGCTTAACCTAGACTGGAGCATTTGTAAAAGTCTCAGATTGTGAAACAAGAATGCAGTAGAACAATACTGTTCTGAAACAATGAATATAAAGAATTCAGAAAAGCACAGGAAGATTCTTATGAATGTGTGAAAAGTGAAATAAATGGAATCAGAAAGGCAGCACACACAGTGACTACTTCAGTAAAAGTGGGGGGAAAAGAGTATAATTTGATGAGGTCTGGGTAAAATGAAGTTTTTGATATCTTGTGTTAAATAGTCTCAGATCTAAATTATGCAATTCTGTGAAAACATTTCAGGTGCTAAAGTGGCAGATAAAAACAGGGTGGGGAGCAGGAGCAAATAAAACTTATCTTTCCTGATATCCCCATAATTTGAATCTACCATGATGTTATCCAGTCTCAGACACTTGACACTTAACACTTACTGTCAAGTGACCTTGGGCAAGTCACTTAATCCCAATTGCCTTGCCTCTCCCCCCTCCAAAAAAGTAAAATTAAATAAAATTTTAAAACATAGGGGAAACAAAGAATTGGATTAAAGTTGAAAACTAAGCTTTAGAGAAAGGGAAAAATACATAACACAATAAAAGAAATCAATAATATTGAAATAAAGCATCACAATATTTTTAAAAGAAGATCACAGACCCCTAATTAAGAATTCATGATCTAGATGAAGCACTTCTTAAACTGTGGGTAACCACCACAAATGAATGTGGAGGTCATGAAAAATCTGACAATGGTAATGAACACACAATAACCAAAAATTAATTCAAAATCAAACATGTAATGAATTTGAAGTGTTTCTGTCAGCACTTGCCATGTTGTTTTGTAAAATTTCACTGCAATCTTGGTTCTGAACACACAACACGTGCACTTTGGACTACATATGCGATCATGCCATGCAACGCCAACTAATGTTGCCAGAAACACTACAGTTGAGATTTAAGACTACTGTATGTTATAAATTGCTTGGTATTTTACTGTATATACAAAGTTTTCTGCTCTTGAAGAAACATAATAGTTTAATTATGGAAAATAAAGACTTTTAATATTTTCCTACCATCATTTTTCAGTGTGTAAGTCTCAAATTAGTATATCTTTGGATTGCATTGTGTTAGAATGTTTGATATTTTAAACTGCTGTTATCTCCTTCTTTTCCAGAAACATAAATGTTAAATTGCAGCAAGTAAAGACAAAAGCCCTTCAACAGTATCACCATCACCTGCTGCACGTGTAAATGTGAACATCAGCTTTTTAAATTAAGCAGAAATGTAATGTCATAAAATAAATTTAATATTTATTTGAGAAATTATTAGCAATATTTGTTTATGTTTTCGGACAAAATATTTTTTGGTCGTAAGTGGCTAAATTTAGACAGAAGAGGTAAAACTACTGATCACAATGTGACAATCTTTGTTACAAGGTTCACAAGAAAAAGAAAATATATCAAATCATTTTTGCAATATGGATTTACTTCTAATAATGATGATGGTGTAGAAAAACCTCTCTGCTTAGTCTGTAATGAAGTTTTTGGTGTGGAGTGCATGAAACCAGCCAAACTAAAATGACATCTTAATACCAAGCATGCAGTGTATTGTAATAAACCAAAGGAACATTTTGAATGGCTTTTAAAATCTTCAAATAAAGAAAAAAGTTTTGAGAAATTCGTTACTGTTAACAAAAAGTATTTACTTTCATCTTAACAATACTTATTTAGTTGAAAAACTAAAAATCTCTACATGACAGGAGATCTCATGTTACCTGCTGCTATTAAAATATCTGAAATAGTTCATAGGAAAAAAGCAAGGTGATGAAATTAATAAAATTACTTTATTGAGGTGGAGTTTCTGGGAGCGGAGCCAAGATGGCAGTTTAGAAGCAGCAAGGATCCTCATCTCCCACCCAGCCACCCAAAACACCCATAAAATATGACCCTAAACAAAATCTAGGACTCTCAAACTGACAAAAATACAGAAAACACATCTCTCGCTGAAGGCAGCTCGGCAGCAGGGGCTCATTGTGGCAGGCCGGGAGCCGAGGCCAGCCCGACCCAAAACCGAAATCGTGGCCAAGCCCCAGGGTGGTAGGGAGGAGCCCAGCCAAGCCATAGCCAGTCTACGAGAGAGATCTACCTCACCTCCAGCTACTCCACATCTAGTAAGGCATGAAAAGCAAGGATTAGAGAAAGATAGCTCGGCAGGAAGGGCTCATTGCAAAGGCTGGGAGCCGAGAGCAGGCCAGCCCAAAACCAAAACGGGGGCCAGGTCCCAGGGTGGTGGGGAAGAACAGAGACTCCCAAGCTGCAGTATGAGTCTACTTCAGAGAAGTAGAACTGGAGGAATCTTCACATCTAGCAAACCAGAATTACAGAAGGTCAGTGAAAGTAAAACTTTGAAACTTAATTTGGGGGAAGAAAAGCAGTTCAGCCAATCTGCCCCCAGGGCAGGGAAGCAGTGGGGTAAGGGCACGAACTGCTGTAACCTGTGGATGCCCTCACTGGGCTGCTTTAGAGCCCCTGGCCTGTGGACCCCACAGGGGGGCTGAATCGATTGATCAGGGTCAAGTGCTCTGGCACTGAGCGGCCTGGATATGGATCATGGTCTTGGGTGGTGGTCCTGGGGTGTGCTCTCAGCAAGCCAAAACTGGGGTGGACTGCAACAACCCCCTAATACCTCCGGCAGCTGGGAAAACCCCAGTGATTTGGAACAGACCTTTCC
>CM053601.1:63456178-63487855 GCA_028646575.1 Pseudocheirus occidentalis | reverse complement strand
CCCTTTGAGAGTGAGGTAACTTAGTTCAACAAAGAGAGAGGGACCTGGATTTCACCTAAGAGGAAACTCCCTGAAGTCTCTAGAGAACCAGGCTGGGAATCTGGACATGATAGAAACTGCCCACTCCTCTTAAGCCTCCCCAGCAATCTGAAGTAGAATTGGCTCTTCCATCTTCTCTCTCAAAGATCTTCCATCTTCTCTCTCAAAGCTAGAATCCAGGAATGCTGTAACAATGAGTCCCCAAAGGAGAACTGAAGTTCTCCCTTCTTATAACTCCTATATCTCATGCAGGGCAGGGTTTTCATCTCCTGCGGCACTTTCTTTACACTGTATGCCCTACATGATATTTTCTATGCTCTTACATACAAGTCATCAAAAAGAATGCTATAGCCTACTTATGACAGTCCTATCATCTCTCCATAGCTCTTTGAGTTTCTGCCATTTTGAATTCTTCTGAGATCAAGCTATTCCATGATTCATAGCTATTTAACACCACTGAAAAATACTTTGAATTAGAAATATCTGGCTTCAATCCTGGAAGTGATACTTACTAGCTGTATGGCTCTGGGCAAGTCAATAACCGGAGACTCAGTTTCCTCATCTGTAAAATAAGCATAGAAATGTGTTCACCACCTACTCCACAGTTTCACCTACTCCACAGTTTCACTGAGAGGAAACTACTTTGTAAACTTTAAAGTGATACAGAAATTTGAGTCATGATTATGATTCCACAGATGTACATGGTTATTGGCAAGGAAGGAAAAGAAACTCAATGAATGATTTTTTTCTAAGCAAATGGAAGCGCAATTACATTGCAATCACTTGTGTAATTAATAAAACTGAATTCTAGAAAAATTAGCAGGAACAATGAACTTTAAATTTATACCATGTTCCCCTTGAAAGAAAAATAAAATTGTTGCCTTCTATGGGCATCCAAATACAATGGCTCATGCTAATAGCATTATAGGATCATAGATTTACAGTTGGAAGACAGAACTTAGAGGACATCACATCCATGCTTTCATTTTATGGATAAGGAAATGGAAACTCTGAGAGGATAAATATTTTGTCCCGGTTCCTGGTAGACAGGTGAAAGAAAGCTGAGAAAACAACAGGGTGGAACTGGGACTAACTAATGAAAGGAAATTCAAAAGCATGCCTGCGTTTAAAAAAAATAGTAGCCATAGATCCCTTCTGATCTATAAATAGGACAAAAATGATTCACCCACAGGCTGATCAGGGCTGTTGTTGATTGAGGAAATGGAAACCAGATTCAGCACCAGACTGATGGAGAGCTCTGATTGCCAAGAATTACAGTATTGGATTTGGAAGGGACCTCAGAAGCCATTTTGTCCAACTCATCCTTGAAAACTAATCTCCATTAAATCAGGCCTCTAGAGTTATTTTTTTCTTTAAAAATACATTTTTATTGTTGTCTCTTGCTTTTACACCACCTACATTTCCCTATGTACTTTCCTCATTTCTCCTAGGGAGCTTATAAAGAGAGAGGAAAGAAACAATTCAGTAAAACCAATATATATAAAAATCTGACATTATAGGTGAAGTCACTCTATCTATAGTGTTTCACTTCTACAAAGAAACCTGGGAAAGATGCTTTCTCACAGGTCTTCTTTGGGGTCAAACTTGAACCAGTATTCATTTATAATTATTTGGTTGTAGCTATTTCCATTTACCTTATTGCATACATTATTATTAAGCTTTTTTGATTCTGCTTACTCTACTTTGCATCAGTTCATGAGTCTTCCCATGCTTCTCTGTATTCATTCATCATGTTCATCATTTCATATTTCATCACAACTTGTTTAGACATTCCCCAATCAATGGCCATGCTCTTTGTTTTTAGTTCTTTACTACCACAAAAAGTTTTAATATCAATATTGTGGTGGATATAGGCCCTTTTTTCATTGATATTGTGCTTTTTGGCTTATGCCTATCAGTGGAACCTCAGCATTAAAGAGCAAGGGCACTTCAGTCACTTTCATAATTCCAAATTGCTTTCCAGAATACCTCAGCTTCTTATTGAAAGTAATTATTAAACTCAACAGCTCAGGAGGGTGTTTTAAGATGGCTCAGGAGGAAGCTTAATCATCTGCACCTTGGCTCTGAATCCATCTCCATCTTCCTCACTAAAGGTATTAATTAAATGTACATGTTCAGGAGGACAGATCAGTGGGAGGACTAAGGCAAAGCATTATTTAGGATAGCAGTTGGTATGATGTGTGAACAAAGAACCATAGTTTTATGATGTCACATACTTCTCATGCAACATTCATGTGTGAAGTTGTGGTTTGTTACCAACAACATGGTATTCTAAGATTACAGGATTCAGTTGAAAAGGAGACTTTAGAAGTCATCAAATCCAAACCCAGCATTTTATAAATGAATAAAGTGAAGTCCTCCCAGAAAAGCTGACTTTCCCATCATGCAAGTAAATATCAATTCCCATTACGCAAGTAAATACCAGAGATATGATTTGAACTCAGATTTTCTTCCTTCATTAACAGTACCTCAGTACCTTTCCCCAGTATTAGTCCTTTTCTTGTCTCTTCATTTATGGAGATGACCACAACCTTATCAGTACTTCTTCCTCTTTGCCAGCCCAGGTCATTGTTATAGTGTGTTTACTGATGGTGGGGATAGAAGGCAGGAGATGATGGAAGGTGGTCAGAGTGGGGAAAGTCAAGAATATACTGCTAAAGAGAGAAGGAGGAAGGAGAGGGCATGTATCCTGTATGTGTATCTTGTATCTACATCAGTAATTAGAATTAATAATTGCTAGCATTTCTACAAATCCTGTTCTGTGCCTGGCACTGTGCTAAGTGCTTTACAAATATTTCATTTGATTCTCACAACAATTTAGAGAGGCGGATGCTATTATTATCGAAGTTTATACCTGATGAAACTGAGACAGTCAGATGATGAGAAGCCCAGCGTATGCAGATAACAAGTGTCTAAGGCCAGATTTGAGCTCAAGTCTTCCTGACTCAGGACAAATACAATATTCCAGATGTGGTTTGGCTGGGGCAAAGTATGATCAACTACCTATTTTGTCTGGGTCATACTCAACTCATATTGAATTTGAAGTACCCCAGGCTATTTATTGTTCAAATGAATGTTTAATCCCAACAACGTGGGCATTCTTTCCAATGCCGTGGCTTGCAATTCATCTATCCCTGCCTATTAAGTTGCTTGCTCTTCTTTTCAGAGAGGATCAATGAAATCATGGGATGACGTCTTCATTTAAGTGAGACAAAGTTGCACAAAGTCTCACTCTCTCTCCCAGAGTCAGTGAAGTTCAGGAGCAAGACAAAAGTCAGGAAGACTGGAGAAGGCCTGGGATGTAGTGGATGACCTTGGTATCTTAGATATCTGACCAGGCTCTAAGTGCTCCATAGAACCTGCTTCAACCATCTTCATAGCCATTGGAAATTTGCTCTCCTTTACCATTCTTCCCCGGGAAAGTCTTTACATGCTTAGGGTAGACATTCCTCTAACACATGAACAGACTCAAGGATGTTGATTACCCTCAATCTTGTTTAGTCTGTCTAATAAGATGGTTTTACTGGGGTGTGGCCCTTGCATGTGCTACAGCTTCTTGGAGTCATAAGTGAGAGTTGAGTGCCAGGTGGACACTAAAGGTGAATGAGCATCCCTGAAAAGGGTTTGGCAAACCCTGACACCAGAAGAGCTAGTCCTTCATGAACACTCTAGCCTATTATGCATGACTCTTGTCAGTGATCTCCCATATGTTAGCTATAGCAAATCTACCCAATATACTGGAGCCTCTCCTCACTTCTTGAAATTAGGGTACTAAACAGCGGATGCCAATAGTTATCCATCAATTGTCCTTCATTCTCACCACATGGACAGCCTGCCTCTTTCTCATTTTTTTCTTTGATGACATTTTGTACATTGTTGTTACTTCTATGTGGCCTCTTCTATTAGAATTGGACAAGTTCCTTGAGGGCAGGGACTGCTTTTTTCCTTTCTTTGAATCCTTCATATGTAGCAGAATGCCTGCTACATGGTAAGTTCTTGAATGCTTTTTGACTGGCTGACTATACTTTTTTCACTTATATTTCTTTGATGCCATTGTTTATATTTGATAGTATGCTTGCTTGTAAGGAGCTGTAGGCTGATCACACACACTTTATTCACCTCCATTGTCCTCTAGAGGATCCCCAGTTTCAATTCTTCAGACTCTCCAGAGTTTCATTACTCATAGAACAACCATACAACAACACTGGACAGATAGTAGTATTAAAAAGTTGAGTATTTGATGTAGGGGTCGTTAAAGGAATTTCACAGTTTCCCAAAGACAGTTCAGCTCACTTTCTTCCTCTTATTCTTTTTTTTTTCTTCTTCTTCCTCTTATTCTAATCTAGGCCCAGGTGATGGTTCATTCGCAGCTGTCCAACCTACAGCACAGCTCCCTAAAACTCCCAAATACGTTTTTGTGTAAAAGCAGCATTTTAGTTATTCCCCACATCATTTGTGCCCTGAAAAGGATAACAAAGATCTGCAGAGTAAAATTAATGAAAGGAAGAGACAGGATAATTAGAGAACACTTCATGAGAAGCTACGGATTGGCTTTCCATAGTACTAATATCGACTTTGTTAGGAAATCACCTCATCGGAGGATTCTTCATTTCCATCATTTTTCACTCCTTAATCTTTTGCTTCATTTGGCACTTGACTGTAGTCCTGGAGGTGACTTCAGAGAAAGAGTTCATAAAATTTTTTGTGTATGACACACCTCTTAGGAAATCTGACAAAGTCTATGAAACTCTTCTCAGAGTAATGTTTCTAAATGCATAAAATAAAATAATTTAGATTACAAAGAAAACAAATCATATTGAAATAAAGATGAAATTTTTATTTCCCATACATGTTCATGGATCCCTTGAAATCTATCTATGGGCATTTTGGGAGTTGTTGGACCTTAGGTTAGGAAGCTCTGATTTAGAGGGAGTCGGGTTTAGCAGAGACCATCTTTGCCAAAACCTGACACAATTCTCACACGGCCATAAGACTCTGGCAGACTGAAGCCAGCTATATAGTGTAAGTTATAGTTCAGGGAGGGAATTGTGGCTTACAGGAGCTGACTTCTGTGTTCCTGCTTTTCACTAGTTTTATTTTTATTTTCCATAGGAAAAAGAAATCTGAAGCAAAGCCAAGGCCTTTTGGCCAAAACAATTCACTGAAGCAATGACTATCTGTAATCCATTTGCTGAGGCTGCTGATATTGTGTTCAGGCAAGGGTACATTTTTACTCCCCTGACCAAATTCAGATACTTGCAGAGAACATGACAGTGTAATGCAACCAAAGTCATTTCAACATCACAAATTCTTTCCTTTGGATTTTGTGCTGATTTGTAAATACTCAAAATTGCCTGACAATGAGAACCCAAAAGCAGACAAAGGCCCTTTCTTAGTGGATGAAAGTGGCCAAAAAAAAAAAAGAGAGGAAAACTGTAAAAGAATTCAACTCCATTTTTTAAAGAAGGCATTTATGTAGGGAAACAACAACTTGGAGATGAGATAGATGGGAGTTATAAAAATCCAAAGCTCAAAGTGCTTGTGTCTGTTTATGGCTGTCAAAAAGAAAGGAAGAAAGCATCTCTTAAACGCCTATTTTGTGCCTGGCACTGTGCTAAGAACCTTATAATATCCTCTCTTTTGATCCCCACAACAGTACACATATCAGAACATAAACTTTTCCAGGTCTTGCCAATCTGGGAAGGCTTCAAACTTCAGAGATTGAGTACAGATCTATTGTTTGACGGCCAACCTAACCGAGTCCAGAGACTCACAACTAGATTGGCTGAAGAGTGCTTAGTTCTCCAGCTAGGGAATCACTCCAAGATACTTTCTGAAGAGCAGGGGAGGGGTCTGGCTCTGTCGATGGAGGGAGGAACAGTGGAGGAAATCACAGATCCTTCAAGAGCGGAAGAATAAGACCCATTAAAATGCCTTTAGACAAGATTAGGGAAATTCAATTCAGAGGAAACCTGCTAAGACCCTATTCCTGGCAAAGCAGTGCCATTCTCTAAGGCTGAGAAGTAGATCATTTTCATTCCAAGGCAATTTGACAGAGCTTGGGTTGAACTTTCAGTTAAGTGGAAAATCTACTCTGAGTATATATAAATAACACGAGCATTAGAACTGGCATAGCTCTGAGGGGAAAGATATATATCAGGAACACTAATGAAATGTCACTTTGAGAGAGTAAGAAGAACTTGATCATAATGGGTTGTTTTAATGTGCTACACTTAATGAACAAAGAAGCATTTTAAGATGTTTCAGTACCTCTGTTTAACTAGAATCTTGGCCTGGGCTTCCATAGAAGGAATGGGGATTTTTTTTTCAGAGGTTGCCATCTGGTTTCATTGAGAGGGTATATTTTCTTTGAAATTTTTAGATTTTTAACAGCCTAGGTTTTATACTAGAGAACATTAACGTGGATATTTACTGTTGGGTCAATCCAATCTAATCTAATCCAAAAAGCATTCATTAGGCTTTTGCTACATGCAAGGCATTTTATGTGCTAGGCAAAAAGGATATACTCCCCGCCCCTCAAACCGAAAACCAATTTCCTCTCCCAAATCCCACTATTTCTTATGCATTCCAATATAAAAAACAGAAAAGAAAGATCCCCAGTATTTACCAAAATATTCATTTCAACACTCGTGGCAGGAAAGAATTGGAAATGAAGTAGATGCTCATCAATAAGGAGATGGCTAAATAAGCAGTGGTATATGAAAGTATGGAATACTGCTGTGCTATAAGATATGGTGAATATGAGCAATTCAAAGAAACATGGAAAGAGTTAAGTCTGATCCCCCACATATTGGCCATATCCTCCACCATTTCTAAATTTTCTATCTCTAAATAAGCCCTAGCGATGTAACTCCCATTAATGGAGCTGTCTTTCCACAGAAGCAGACACAAAAGTTTGAATACTGAATACAGTCTTTACTAGACTGAGAATCAATAAGTCAATGGTCAGTAAGTAAGAACAAGGGGGCCTCTTTCAACGCTACCTCAATCATCTCTTCTGCTCCGCTGTAATGATGCGTTTGATTTTTGGTTCTCTGTAAGCTATAGCTATTACCACTGGCGCCTTTGTAGTTATCTTTGCACACCCACCCTTTCACTCCAGATTACCTTTACTTTTTAAATTTGTGCAACTGATTTGAAATGGACAAAATTCTCTTGGAAGCAGGTGAGATTAATGGAATTAAATTCCAGCCAGTAAATCCTGAGATGTGTTCTTACTTAGCAAATGTATCAGGTCTAAGGAAGGTGGGGTGATTTCTACTCCATTTTTAAACTAGGCTCCTAGATTTAAAGTTGGAAGGGGATCTTGGGAATCAAGTCCAATCCTCTCATTTTACAGATGGGGAAATTGAGGTCCAGTGAATTGAAGTGACTGTCTCCAGGCAGAGATGAGATTCAGGCCCAGTTCTTCTGACTCAAAATTCCATGCCCTCTCCATTCCACTATTGCATACTACAATAATGTACATGTAATAATTTTTTAAAATCTACCAAGTGACTTGAACCTGCCACCAACCCAGATTTCAAAAGCTCCCTCTAAACATATGATTGATTTGGACGTTGGTGTCCTAGGAAATCCATAGCATGAATTTGTTAACTTCCCCTGTAATTGTGGTACTCGTGAGTAGGCAAGAGAGTACAAGTTGCACAATTTCTAAAGGAGGCAGGGCTCACAATTCCAAACTGTTCCTCAGATGCTGACACAAAACTCTGGAGAGATTCTGGACCTAGAATTCGTGGTATAAATAGTGGACTTGGGAGCTAGGTGAACTCAGTAACAAATACCTTTTCTTCATCCTGGCTATCCTTCTTATCACTGGGAAGGACCTCTGACCTCTAGAGTTCACATCTAGCCCATGACAGAACAGGTAGAAGGATCCAGTGGCCGACTCTCAGAAAAGAGAAACCTAACCTTGTGACTGCTGGCCCAAGAATCTCTTTTACTAATTAAAAAGATTCATGCACATGTGCAGTTCACTTAATACATTTCTTTGTGGTTTGGATTACTGACAGACATATAAGCATTATTTTAGTTACACATCAAAAATTCCCTAATCTCAGGAATACCATTGGGCATGGGCAAAACTGTGGAGAATTTTAGCTTTAGTATACTCCCACATTCCTTCCTGGGCATCTCTTTCACCACCTCCTTGACGTTCAATGCTCACTTCAGCCTCCCACTAGAACATTCCACCTAGTCTTGCCCTCCCTAAGAAGTGCTCGTCTCAAATAATATATTCCGTTCCCAAAAGAAACTCAGCTGTGGATGGTACCTGGGCCTCTCAGCCCAGTGAGGGGATACTTCCCTAAGACAAAGACCTGGGCTCAAACACTAAGTCTTTGCTTGGAGGTAGTTGTTGGCATAGTGGTCACTGGTCCTGTTGGCTAGAAAGCGTTATGTTCAAATATAGCTTCCCATCCTTAATATCTGTGTGACCTTGGGCAAGTCACTTAACTTTTATCTACCTCAGTTTCCTCAACTGTAAAATGGGGATCATAATAACACCCACCTCCTGGGGTTATGACAATCAAATAAGATATTTACAAAGTGCTTAGCAGTTCCTGGCACAGAGAAGGCACTTAATAAATGCTCGTTTCCTCTCCTCTTCCTTCTTGCTCCAAAAGGCTAGAGGATAAATGATGCTAATGCTGTAGTTCTCACCTTTTTCCAACCACAATGGATTTAAAACAGCATCAAAGATGATATCCAATCTTTGCTGGGCTCTGGATATTGAATACTGCCTTGCTTTGAGATGGAAAGGTAATATGAGAGTCGTACTCACTTGGTGACTGCCAGTGGGGATTACCCAATACCTTCTTTTCTTTCTGAGAAGGCCCAGATAGACCAACCACTTGGAAGCTTTGCGTGATAAAGAATGCAGTTTCCTGCCTCCTTGAGAAGAAAGGGCATGGAAGAGATGTCACCACTCTTCCCTGTGACCTGTGAATTTTTGATGTGTAACTAAAATAGTGCTTGTGTGTATAAGTCAATACTCCAAACCACAAAGAAATGTATTTAAGTGAACTGCACATGTGCATGAATCTTTTTAATTAGCAAAAGAGATTCCTGGGCCAGCAGCCATAAGGTCAGGTTTCTCTTTGCTGAGGGTCGGCCACTGGATCCTTCTACCCGATTCTGTCATGGGCTAGATGTGAACTTTAGAGGTCAGAGGTCTTTCCCAGTGATAAGAAGGATAGCCAGGATGAAGAAAAGGTATTTTCTACTGAGTTCACCCAGCTCCCAAGACATCCTGAGTAATGAGTCTGATATAAAACCAAATTGGGTCTTGATGGTCTTACAGTAGTAACAATTTCTAAACAGTGGATCAGAATCAACTGATGACTTATTAGGAGCACCTCATCTAGATCAGGGTTCTCAATCTGAAGGCCAGAAACTTGACTTTTACAAATATTGATGAGTTTTTGATAAATGTTTCAATACTATTGGTATCCTTTGCGATGCTATATATTTTATTTTAGGCATTTTTAAAACATTCTGAGAAGGGGTCCATGACACATTTTTTCTACAGTAACTTCTGAGCCGTAGAATTAATTTGTTCTTCAAATCCCTCACCATCCCCCAACTCATCCTCCTTCAAAAATGAAAAAGAAAATGAAAACACAAAGCCTGGGGCCTATGGTATTGGCTCTGATTCTTACTTGCTTTGTGACTGTTGGTAATTTGCTCAATGCCAGTCAGCTCCTTCCATTTATATAACAGTAAAATGGTATATAGCAAGCAAACACCAAGATGGTAAATGTTTTGATCTCAGAAATGAAGATGTAACCCAGAGAAAAGACTTCCTACAAATTTTGCTTACTAGGATCTAGAAATACATGAAGGAGACAGTTTCCCTTTAGATTTTAATATCAGAATTCAGCTCAGAGGGATAAGGGATGATTCCAGGGCACTCATTCATTTTTTCCTGGATCCTGAAGTTTAACCATGTATGCTACCTCCAGTGTTATTTAACCCAGCTGCGTTGAGTAGTTTCTTCTGAATCAGAGCAGGAAGTTTCAAAGACTAGAGTAGGGGAAAGCAATGGTATAGAGAAGAAGTTCTCAACCTCCCTAATGCCACGACCCTTTAATACTTGTATGTGGGTGTATCTTCATGTGGGCGGACTCACCTGGAGACAGATAGAGGAGCGATGTCTCGGTTCCTAAGATCATCAGAAATGTGTTTTCTGATGGTCTTAGGCGACCCCATTCGACCCCCAAAGGGGTCGTGACCCACAGGTTGAGAACAACTGGTATAGAGTTTAAGGCTTATCGTGGTTAAAATGCTAGACCTGAAGATGTGGACCCCAATCCCCCCTCATACACTTACTGGTAGTGTCAAAGTTGTTTTACCTCTCTGAGTCTTAGTTTCCTGAGATGTAAAATTAGGATGTTGGACTTGGATGAGCTTTGAGGTTCTTTCCGCCTCTAAATCTATGAGCCTGTGACCAGTGAACAGTGGGAAATACAAGGAAGAGAAATGGAGAGATTTTACTTATTTCACTTTCAATTACAAGAGTATTTAAAATTTCTTGAGAAGTCAATTTACTATCATCATCAAAGGCCTTTGAGAAACTCTGGAACGTTTTCAAGCATGAATCTAAGGTAGTTTGATAAGTTCTAGGTTAAAAGTTTGATTCTCTGAACAACTGAATTCCAGGTGTGTCACATGGAGTGGGGGTTTGGGGGTAGATTGTAATCTGTTTAAGAATGAGGCCCATAACTTGTAACAGACCCCTGTGGTAATGTAGACAAACGTCTGCTCTAGATATACCTACCCCTGGGTACTCCCTGGTATTCCCCCTTGGGATTCCTGTTCTGTCCTCTTCTCTGGACTTTCTCCCTCTCAATATCCAGCCAGAAACTTTCAACTTCTTGGCTAACTGTCATCTCTCCTCCTGGGACATCAGAGGTAGGAAACCAGCCAAATCCAACTTTTAGGGAGCCCATTCCTTCCTAATACATGGTGCTCTTCAGCTTCCTTTTCTGTGGGAAGGATGCTGGGAATGCCCACAGCAAACTGGGAAGAGTGGTAATAAATCAATCAACAAACATTTAAGTGTCTACAGTCTTAATACTAGTAACAGTTTAAAAAAATAAGTAGCATTTATTTTACACTTTAAGTTCTGCAAAGTGTTTTTATCAATATTATCTGATTTTAGCCTCACAACCACCTTGGGAAGTAATATTGTTACCTCCATTTTACAGATGAGAAAACTGAGACAAACTGCTAGTCTTAGGAAACTGGGGCTCCTCCTAATTTTTCACTTTTCATAGAATTACAGGCATGAGAAACTTTTTAAAATGACATTTTTGAAGGTGTTACATTGATATTCAAAATGGATTACATGATGGACCAGTTTTCTCATGAAATCTCTTGTGTTACAATATTTTGTATTCTGAACTAACATTCTGCTTCTTCAGATGAACCTAGCTTTACCTTAGGATCACAGATTGAAGAGCTGTAAGGAACTTTAGAGGTCATTTAGTCTAATCTCTTCATTTAACAGATGAAGGAACTAATGCCTAGAGAATTTAATCCAAGATCCTAAAGGTATTAAATGGCAGAGCCAAGATTTGGACCTATGACCTTAAAATGCCACATGACTATTACTTACGGGCTATGGAGCTCAAGTTATAACTATTACTTTTCTTCTGCTGCCTGTGTATTGAGCAGTACTATAACAATTTTGAGTTTTCTCTTCTTCTATTGGTTTTCCATTTCTTCTTCTTACTGCTTTCCTTGTTCCTTGGTTCATCCTCACTTCCCTGTTTTCTTCATTCTTGGGCTATTAGCAATCAGTTACTACTGCCTCTCAGTTGACTAACTGACCAATAACAGCATCCACTTCAGGTCTTCTTGGTAGGCCCAGCTCTCACTGACAGTGAAATATTCCTGTTATTTTAGTTTTCTGGATAAAGGGGGACTTTATATATTAGGCTTGAGACAGTCAGACTTGGTGGGGTGGGATAAGAAGGGGTAGTGGTGGTGGTAGAAGACTAAGGCTGCTGTCTTGTAGAGTCCTGTTTCCAAAATTAAATTCTAAGGTAGATAAAGTATATAAATCATGACTTCCTAATTCAGATACAGAGTTTATAAAAGTCATTCCAATTTACTACTCCCTCCAAAAGGCTGTACAAATGTAGGATGTGTTCCCAGAACTAGTTGAGGACAGATTCACAAGTTGGGGAAAGTATGGAAAAATCCACAGTCGGCCTGCACTTGTTTTCTGAAAAACTGCCCTTCAGGAGGGACACACACACACGTTCAACCAACCCTGTGCAAATTCTTTATTTAAGCAACAATCAGTTTACAGGACAGATCACACTTTTTTTGGCTGTTGTTACATCCTCTTAGATGCTGCCATTTGTTTACATCTGAGAGCTTTAAAAATGAACATTTACAGTTCACAAAAATCACCAGACAATTTTATGATATTTCTGCTCAAAGAAACCCATTTTTCTTTTATTTATATACCCATTACATGGCAACAAAGGACTCCCAGAATGACTGAAATATAACAAATAAGACCAGTGTCATTCTTTTTGAGCCTAATGAGCTTTTAACCACTCTGTGAAGTCTGAGAGATACCTTGAAAGGCTTCTGATTTTTTTTGTTTGGATGGAAGGCAATCACATTAGCATTTGAGTGGAAATGCTGCTTTAGAGTTTTTTTATGCTCTTTATTCATTTTTTGAGAATAGTAATACCCTCTGGGACTTCACCATTTATGCCTCCCCCTTTAAAAGTCTCAATTAAAAGCTCATTGTTCATTGTTGTCTTTATATAGCATTTACTTGTGTATAATATTCAGGACACTCATACCTTCAGATAAGATAAAAAATAGCTTCATTAAAATCCAAATCTCCCTCCCCCATTCCCACATAATGCTTTATTTAATCCAAACCTATTTCCATCAACATTTCTTGCAGGGGGTGAGGTGGAGGATGAGGGATGTATAGACCCTGTGAAAACACTGAACTCCTAATGTGGAAACCCCCTTCACCTTTGCAGAGCTAAAACTCAGCCACAACTTAGTCTTAGAGAGTTGCCCAGTACTAAAAAGTTAATTCATTCAGGGTCACACAGCCAGTTTATGCAAGAGGCAGAATTTTAACCTTGGTCTTTCCCACTCCAAGGGCAGTTTTCTATCCATTAAACTATCCTGCCTTTCAACAGCATTAACATCAGCAACAAAATGTTTTCTGTTGATTTTAAAGTTAATATATCATTGTAAAAGTAATGAGTATCCCAAAGCCAAAAGGTGCTCAGTAAATGATTATTGAATGAACAATGAGATAAGATAAAGTCTTAAAAGGCAACTTATCAGTGAGCATAGAAGCTGGACCAGAGATAGGGGAATTCGTCTCCCAAGCAATAGCAAAAGCCTGTCTGAAGACTGAATCAAATAATAGCTAAACTACATTCAGAAAGTAGACTTTCAGAAAGCTGGCTCCAAAACATTGCCTTCCCATTAATGAAACGCTTGGGGTGAAAAATATGAAACCTCCATAGGCATCCACTCAATCACAGACTGTAACTTCAAAGTGTGAGCACTGATTTAGTCCTGTTTTCTAGTCTGACGTATGTTTAGAGTTTAAAAAGAAAAAAAAGGTGCCCGAATTCCATTTCTAAAATCAGGTTCCCTCACTGATTTAGGTTGGAGCTTCTACATACAAGTTAGTTGATGTTGGTCTAGATATTTTATTCATAACATGTTAAAATTAGAAGCTACTTCTGAGAAAATCCAGTTCCCTTCAATTTACTGATGAAGCAAGGAGGCTCAATGAGGTGCCCAGAGTCACACAAATTTATAGAAGGACCATTATTATAACAACTCGGGTACCTTGACTGCTAGGCCAGAGTTCTTTCCATTACACCTCACTGTTTCTCTTCCCTAATCAATAACCCCCAAATATTTTTGGCACCTCACCCTGATTACTAGAAATAGGAAGCCTGTGTTGATCTTACAATCATGAAGTAACAATTGAAGCACTCACTCAAGACGTTGTTTTTCCATCAAAACATCTACACAATTGAAATAGACATAAATTTATATACTTATAATCACTCATTTTCCCAAGTGAAAAAGAGTATGAACTTCTACCAAAAAACAAAATTTATTTCCAATAGAGGAAGGGATCAAAGATCCAGAGCTAGAAGGGACCTCAGAGGCTTTATAGTCTAACCTCACTTTACATTTGAGGAAGCTGAGGCCGTGGGAGGAGAAGTGACTTGCCCAAAGGAACAGGTACTAAGCATCAAAGGAGGAATCTGAACCTAGGTCCTCTGATTCCAAAGTCAGTGCTCTTTCCCCTTTAAGGATCTACCTCTTTGTATAGGATATCAGGCCCCTCTACTTTTGTCCTGAATAGGATGTTCATAAGCATCCCATACACATTCCTAGGGATGTTAAAATCACAGGACAAGAGTACTTAGGACGGTGAAGAACATTCAGATATTTGAGAGAGATTTTGATACACCTTGTACCACATTTGGTTCCTAGAAAGTTGAGTCAAGTATTGGTATTTATTTCTGTTCATTATGATGTACAAAAGGATGTGGACAGTAGCATATGTGCCCTAAGCATATGAAAATATAATATATAAAACAGAACTATTATAAATTACATATATTTTCAATATAAAATTCTGTATTTTCCACTTAGAGAACCCAATAAAAGTCAACCAAGCTGACAGGTCATTTAAATGGACCAAATATACACATATTTCTGAGGCTTCTAGTCTTTTAAGAAGCACACAAACAAGGAGTCTTAGAGATAAGACAAACATCACTCAGAAACTTGAGCATCTGCCTGATTTTAGGGCAACTGCCTAAGATCCAAAGGACATGGCTTGGAATTAATTTGCTATTAAGCTTTAAAAAACATGTACACTCTGGGTGCACTTCAGTTGTACTGCTCTAAATTTCTGTACCACTTTTTTTCTGACATCTTTGAAAATTCAGTCAAGAAAAAGGAGGTTGGTTTGTTAGTTTTTCTTCAGATCTCAAACTCCAGCAGGAGAGGCTCCACAGGACCTAGATCAAGCCACCAGGATGGGAGATAAGTAGGTAGTATTGATGAAGGGAGAACTCCTCTTACCTCACATTACAAAGGAGCATTTTAGATGTTTTAAGGAGTTAGTGGGTTAGGAGAATCAAGTTATCTCTTTTAGCTGGAAGTGAAGAAAACCACTCTTCCAAGTACCTATCTCTATTCCTGCTTCATGGGAAATCTTTAGTTAGCTACCTGTTGCTAAATAAGAACCAATGTGGGGTAAGATGCCTCTGAAAGGAAATCCACCCATGGTTGTGAGAGATAAGGGTCGAGAAGCTCAGAATCAGAAAGAGAACATTCTAAATCATAGGATCACAAGATTGTTGATCTACAGCTGGAGGGTACCTCAGATGCCATCTAGTCTAGCCCCTTCATTGTATGGATGAGGAAACTGAGACCCAGAGAGGTTAAAGGACATGCCTAAGGTCACACAGATAATAAAAATCAGAGGTTGTGTTAGAACCTAGTCTCTCTGACTCCAGAGTCAATGTTCATATGTAGATAATGCGTACTTAATAAATTTATCTCTTACTCAATATAAATATCTTAATTCTTAGTGATCTCACATCACCATGAAATGTCAAAAGACCTAGGAAGGCCTCCAGTATGATGAACTGATACTGGGTAATGTTTCCTTGGGAGGAATTACCAGATGACATGGGAAAGGAACAGCACAGGATGAGAAATTGTGGATATGATCTGCACCCAAAGAGAAAGTGTCCAAACTGATGGGATCATGGCTCTGTCCTCCTAGGGAGGAATACCACTTTGCTCACTGTTTATGGCAGGAAATCCATACATCTGTTAGACATTTTGTAATTCTGCAGAGTGAGGGTTAGACACCCCCCTTCCCACTTTTATCAAGTCAAATAGTGACCCGGTGTAAGCACCATAATTCATGGTACTGGAAATTGTGGATTAATCCATAATGGATATACTTTTGTGTGTTCAAATAAATATCTTTTTTTCATGCAGATGCTATAATGCTCACTCAGTGGAATGATGTCAGCACTGTCATATTAATAAGCCTCTCGTGCCTTCTAGGTGATCCCTAAACCAAAGGCCCTTCACAAAGTAAGGATACTGAGTTACTGTGGCTAAAAATGGATCACAGATCAAGAGCAGGAAGGGTCATCTGAAATCATCTAGCTGGACACTCTCATTTTCCAGATGAAGAAAATGAAATGGAGTTTGAATGATTTCTAACTGTACTCAGCTAGTGAGTGTCAGAGGGAGGATTTGAACTCAGGTCACTGGATACCAGAATCAGTCACTTTCTACAGTGACACACTGACATACCAAAAACTAGAAGCATCTGGGAATCACAGATGTGGGTCTTTTTTTAGTGTGTGTGTGCATGCGTGTGCGTACACGTGTGTGTTTTCTGTTTCTGCGCGAATGGGGCTGTAGGTTGTATAGTGAAATACTCCATTCTGGAGATTAGACTACTGAAACCCACTTATTTTTAGTTTGCTATTCCCACCCAACTCACTATTTGGTGAAATTTGGACACTGAACATTTTGAAGGAGGTGGTAATGTACTGCTCAGAAAGGGGAAAGGCAACGGTTTTATTCATTCTTAAAGCAGAACACAAGTCATGTTAATTCTTTGTTAGTTTCTTTTCAAAGAACAGTCCAAAGCATGAGAAAAAGGCTTATTTCCTTCTCGTTGCTTTTGATTTTAGTTCTTTTGGTTTTAAATGTTAGAGGATTCCAAGGAGAAAACTCAAAGAAATCCTCCATCAGTGTAGTGCTTGGCATATGATAAGTGCTAAATGCTTATTTCTTTCCTTCCTTCCACTACCACCCACAGCATCTTTTTTTTCCTGCTAGTTAGTAATCCCATTAATTTTTTAGAGCTGAAAGTACCTTTAGAAATTATTTAATCCAATTTTCCCACAAAGAGATCCTCATAGGAACACAGATTTAGAGCTAGAAAGTACCTTAAGAGACTGTGCTTAACCTCCTCATTTTAAAGATAAGGAAACTGAGGCGAAGAAGTTAAGTGCCTTATTCAGGGTCACTTACTTAAGCTGGTTAGGCAGAAGCAGGACCAGAGACAAGGTCTCTACTTTGTTGTTTTGGACACTAAACTACTCTGCCCTTCAGGTGCCTGTTTTCCTCCTACAGACTCTAACAACAGTTTTGGTAGGAGATCTGGTATGAATATTCTATTGAATAGAAGGCTTCAATCTCATTTCTTGGGCTAGGAGTTGTCTAGATGTTCCCTTCAATACACCTAGGCCTAGCCCTTCACAGAGCTTCATGTCACACAATCTCCTCTTCTGTCGGAGTCACCAACTGGCAATTTCCAGGTAGCTTCTCCAAAAGGACTCCTCAGAGATTATGCCTGATGCTTGTTCTATTATTCTGAAGCCATGTCTGTTTCCAGGATCTTAGTTTATGGGGGATGACATCATTTAACTGTGAACAAAACAGGGTCGGAGTGTTGAGGTGTCAGGCAACGGATACATTTAACCTTTGAAAATTTCCCTCCACATGTCAGTGTGACTCGCCAAAGGTCCTCAGAATCCAATTGACAAACAAGTTTTTATTTGGCTCTTAAAGTGCTGCTTGCTGGGCAGGAGCCTCACGTTCACAACAGCAATGTCATTGTACAAAATTCAACAGAGGAAAGTAGGGAAGGGGTAGGGAAAAAAAGAGAAACACGACTTCTTCTCCTGGAAGTCTGGTCACTCTTTGCAGCACTACAAACGGCTACTAGATGTCAGCCCTGGAATGAGGGGCTGATACAAAAAGCCTCTGAGGTAAATGTTTCAAGGGAAAAAAATAATATGTGTATATAGAGAGACAAAACGGGTAAAGACAACTAAACCAGAAAGAGCAATTAATATTAATATAATAACAATTACTCCATCATAACCAAACAGCATTGAAATGGGGGAGAAAGTGCCAAATAATCCATGGACAAGCTTTTTAAAAGGGAAAAGAAATGCAGTGTACAAATTACCGGGGGAGGGGAAGGAAATTTCTGGCAGCAGAGAGCAAAAGGAGCTCTCAAACTCAGAATAACATAGCAAAGGAGTGCCTTCTGCCACCAGGTCAAGCAGCCTAGAAGAGAACATGGCCTAAGTAACCTATGTCCACAACTTGATGGGCCACAGTCTATCCAATGCCATCTCTTCCACACCCTGATATCTCTGGCACACTTTGCTAGCAGGGGGAAGGAGTTCCAGACACACACACACACACACACACACACACACACACACACACACACACACACTGCACTGATATCTTTTCCCTTTTAAAAGAGCATCACTCCTATGTATGTTATGATAAGTCTACTGGTAAGGCTTTAGCGGCAAGTACATACTATGTCTGTGTTACAAGGAGCAGCCCCTGATATTCTTGATATGCATAGTTTTTTCAGAGTTAAGTATTATACATGGCTTTCATAAATAATACAGGTATTCGTTACATTTGTCATGGCTGGCTCAGTAGGCTTCAGATAAGCAGGTGCCAGCTGCTCTATAGGGGGCACAGGTTCTGTAGGGGGTGCTAACTCTGAAGGCGCTACCTCCCCAGAAACTTCAGTTTCTGCCAAAGGCTCAATGGGTGGTTCTGACCCCTCTGATACTACAGCTGCTTCTAGCACCTCCTCATCCTTGATCTCTACCTGTACCCCCTCTTGGTCTTCCATGTGGTCCTTTTTGGACAGTGGGTGAACAGACACCTTGATGGCAATCTGCTGAGGCTGCTCATGAAGGGATGAGGCATCTGAGTCACCAGTGGGTGAGTCACTCCGCTTGAGAGCATTGGGGATTGTATAGACCTCATCCCCATCAGTGGCTTCCTGGCCCTCAGGGGTATGCCTCACAAAGTTCTGGCCCTGCTCCTCCAGGCCCACCACTTCCATGATTTCTTCCATTATTGTTCTACAATTCATAATGAGGGGAGGCAGAGGGACACTCCTGGCCAGCTCCTCAATATAGCGGGCAAATTCCATGGTTTTGAACTGGGTGACTTTGGCAAGCTCGAGAGTTTTGGCTGAGGTGATGATTGGGATACGCTTAGCAATCTCAAAGGCCTTTTGCAATTTCTCTGCTCCTTCCGTCCTAAAGAATTCATTAATTGCTTTTTCTGTCTTCTTCAGGTGGCTGCTCATCATGCAGAGTCTGGTGATGTTCAAGACCATGACGATGGTAAAAGCCACCAAGCAGACAATCATGTAGTAGATGCCCATGTCCCCAGAGGTGAAGATGACTCTCAATGTCACTGTATTGTTCACAGTGCCATAGATGTTAGAAGCGACACACGTGTATTTACCTCGGTCTGAAAATGACACCTGGGTTATGTTCAGTAGTCCATTTTCTTGAATCCACCATTTTCCTGTTGGGAAGGAAGAAAAGAAGTTCAGTGAAGGATGTACAATGACTATGTTTCAGCACTTGGTGTGCAAAGCTAGCTACCATTTTCCTGCAAAGATATTCTCAAATCAAAGATGGAAATGTTTATGCCAGAAATAAGCACTTAGGAAAGCAATTTCTGTTCTTCATACATCTTTAACTGGAGATACCAAAGTTTTTTTTTCTCAAGTTTGACGGAGTTTAAAATTTGTCAGAGGAAATCTTTGATTCTGTTTGTAATTCCATGAATTTTCTTTAATGCACTTAAAAATATTCCTCTGAAAAGGGGTTCTTAGGCTTAGTTAAAATTTTCCAGTGACAAAAAAAGTTAAGAACCCCTGATGTAGAGGATCCAAGGGATGTGTGTGGAGGGTCAATTTAAAACCTAGAATGATTCAGAATTTTTTTAAAAATTGGATTTCCCATATGACTACTTTCATAGAACAGGGATTTTAAACTTGAGGACCAGAAAGTTCATTAAAATACAGTAACTTGCAATGTATTATTTAAGTGGGTTTTTTTCAAGTTTTGTTTGTCAAGTATAAAATAACAAAAACATTTTAAAAGAAAGAAAAACTTTCAGTGATTTTGGTTTCTTATCAGTCATTTCAGGAAAGCTTGTTCCTCCTCTATGATTTTTCTTCCTCCTTCCCCTACTCAGAACTGAACTCTCCTTTTTCAGAAAGGAAAGTTAAGTAAAACTACCCCAAACATGATAACATCTGACAATGTACTCGGCCTTTCTACTGAGAGGAGAGAAGGGTTGCAGGGGTGTAATGTTTAACAATTAGTTCTCTGGGGCAAAAAAATGTAAAGAACCCACTTTTAAGTTTAATTTGCTGTTATTAATATTTTCTCCATCACTTATTTAAGGCTACACGTTAAACAAAACAATCCATCAAGCCCCAATTTGTAGTGCTTGCTGATTTCTCAGGGGTAAATGTTCCCACTGAAAACTGAACAATCACCTCTTGAGAACCTTTAAGAGCTGACTCCAGCACAGCCCTGGGAGGGAAATACAGTTCCTTATCTGTTCCCTAGCACCAGAGCTGATTTGTCAATTTCTTGTAATCCATATTTTTAATTTATCCTGTTGTAGGTTCTGCTTATATCACTTATATCACATAAATCTCTTTGTTGTTTGAAACAACCTGAAATTCCTCGGTTGCTACCAATGTAGAAATTTGAAGGCTGGTGTTGATTTTCCTCCATTGAGTTGAGCTATGCAAATGTATTAAGAACTCAGAAAGCCTTCACTAAATCTGAAAGGAATATTCTTGTTCTCCTCTCTACCCTACTGAACTAATAATACACACTGTCTGTCTGTCTTTCTGCATCTCTCTCTCCCCCATCCCTTTCCTCCTTCCTTTTCCCTCCCTCCCCAAAAGGGCCAGTTTGGTCCCAGTCTAACCCTAAGATTATGATGTTCACTGGACTGCCGCAGGTTGAGTATCTTCTTGTATTTGGAATAGGTCATGGCTAGATTTGTGCCTCTTTCTAGGGCACAGGCTCCATAAGTGACTGCATGGTTCTGAATCTGAACTTGGGATTTTGGTCTGATTCTGAGTCCTTACTTGGGAAGGGAGAAGGGAAGAGAACAAGCACTTATTTAGTGTCTCCTCTGTGCCGGGGACTATGTTTGATCTTCAAAACAACCTTTTGAGGTAGGTGGTATTTATTGTTCATTTTACAGTTATGAAAACTGAAGCAGACAGAGGTTAAGTGACTTGGCCAGGGTCATACAAGTACTTAAGTGTCTGCAGCTGGGTTGGAATTCAGATCTTCCTGACTAGGCCAGCTCTCTATTCCTTGTGCAACCACCTGCCTCTGTCTACCCTGTAGAGTAAGGGATTTGTAACCTAAGGTTCAAAGATTCTAATTTTCAAGGGGTCCATGAACTTGGATGGGGATAAAAAATGACATCTTTATTTTCACTAACCTTTGGCTTACTTTGTAATCTTACATATTTTAGGTTTTTAAAAGCATTATTCTGAGAAAGGATCCATGGATTTCAGCAGACTGCCAAGGGCATCCATGACACAATAAAAGTTAAGAATCTCATTTGAGAAGATCTTAACAGGGAATCTAGGTAGGACTCAGAAAGACCTTGGTCTATCTTAAGCTTCACTTGGCCAGAAGGTCCATAAAGAGATACAGATAAACTTCCTAGGGATACTTCAGAAATTAGGTATATTCTGAGTACATGCTGGTCACCCTGGGGCAGAGCTGGTAAATATTATCCTCTACTTAGAAGGAAGCTAGGGGTAAGCACATTTAATAGGGTGGTACTCTATACAAGCCACTTTAACTATTTCCTCTGCTGTTTGTGATTTTTAACCATTCTTTCCTTGATTATACTCTTTCGTGTCCCAATTGTGGAATTCAAGGAAGTTTCACATTTGGGGGGGGGGTCTCTTTTTCTTTTCAGTGGCATAGGGGATTGACAGGTTACACAGAACTATGGGAAACAGCCTTTGTGCCCCTTATGTTGGTAAATTCCATAAATATAGCATTAACACAGGCCAGGCAGGTGAATCATATTCTTTTGGGTTTAGATACACTAACACGGCATTCAGCTGTAATATATTAATGATGCTGGTGGCAGCAGTGGTGGGTGGGAGTCAATGGTTAGGTGACTCATGGGATCCTGTAATCATGACTATGGGGGCTGGCTTCATAATCATCTCAGTAAGACTCCTCTCTTTCTTGCCTTTCTTCCTAGGTTCTCCTTTTAAAGGGTTCTCTTTGAGACCTGGGAGGCATTTTCCAGTGTCCTACAGTTTTGACAGCAGATACTTCCATGTCACTGAGGTTTGACAAGTTTCACAATCATAGGGGGTTGGGCCGTCTGTTATACCTCCGTGATACCTCTTAGGGAGTGGGACTAGAAATGAGTATTAGGTTCAGGGAAGACGTGAGAGGAAGTTGGATGGGTAGCTAATAGGGGTGAGATGGGACTGGGCACAACTTGGTGCAGTGGAAGGAGGTCTAAACTTGGGAGTCATATGACCTGAGTCTTAGAAAAGTCACGTAAACTCTCTTCGCTTTAGCCTCCTGTCAAACAAGGAGGTTGAACTAGATGATTTCTTAGGCAATGAGAGCATGAAGAGGGGGTACAGGAAAAGGTGCAAGAGGGAAGTGATGCCAAGGGCACCAAACAATCGTCCTATCAAAAGTTACGGTGTTAGTAGCGATAACTGCATTCGTGCCACTGTTCCAGAATTAGCAATCTTGAAATGTATCCTAATTACAACACACCAATGTTTCGCTGGAACAAATGCCCTTCTGAAAGACAGAAATGCACAGTTGGAGTTATCTCCCGGCTGGGAGAGATTACACTTAACTCTTCCTAGAAGAATGATGACCTTTATCAGCCCGTTTTATCAGGGATAACTACTTGTAAACTCCCACAATACCTCTTATATATAGTGAAAAGAGGGCACGAATTGCAAATCAAATAGGTAATGACTAATTAAGTGACATCTGCAGACATCAGGGGAAAAATAGAGAGCTATTAAGACTATGAATTATGAAAAGAAGACCAGACACTGAGCAACTGTAATGACCAATCTCGGCCCTGGAAAAAAAAAGGAGGAAGAAACACTCCCCTATTCCTAGAAGACCAGGTACAAAAAAACCAGTTATACTTCACAGAAAGATGACCACATCAATAAAGTTTGCTTCATTTTTTCTGGGACCCCAATTTGGAATTTTCTTGGCAGATACTAGAGTGGTTTTGCCATTTACTTCTCCAATTCATTTTACAGATGAGAAAACTGAGGCAAATAGAGCTAAGTGGTTTGCCCACGATCACAGAGCTGGTGTCTGAAGCCAGATTTGAACTCAGGAAGATGGTTTTTCCCCAGGATTCTATCCACTGTACCACACAGCTTCCCTTCACTGTCATAATAAAGGCCAGATTTTTTTGGGGGGGGGGAGAGGTAATCTGGGTAGGTGTTTGGCCAGCCCAGGTAATATCCAGATTATGACCATGATACAAGTATACATTTTATCAATAAAACTGTTAAAGGTGGATATTATTGTTTTTCTACTACAATATACTATAATACTATATTTTGTCACTATACTATAAATTTCTACTACCATATTATACTATGGTATAATAATATAATTACTATTGTGTTATTTACATTACTATATACTACAAATTATATTTCAATTTTGGATATTATACTACCATACATACTAGTACTATAGCGTAGTATAATTACTATAGCATAACTACTATAACTACTATAGTATAGCCATATGCCACTATTCCTATGTTATCCTAAAGTGATAAATTACTTTTACTCTGCTGTAGTAAGATTACCATTTAAGAAGGAAGGAAATGAGTATTTATTAAGTACCTGCTATGCTCTAGACACTGTGCGTAGGACCTTACAAACATGATCTCTTTTGATTCTCACAACAACCCTGAGAGATAGATGCTATTTTAATCTCTATTTTGCAGTTGAGGAAACTGAGGCAAGTATTGAGTAACTTGCCCAGGGTTTCACAGTCAGTAAAAACTCTGAGGCTAGATTTGAACACAGGTCTGATGACTTCAGGTCCCATGTTCTATTACCCCACCTAGCTGCCCCTATAGCACGGGGGTTGAGTATAACCTAGGTTGATATATCTATTAAGTATGAGAGGAGCAATTTGAACCTGGATTTTTCTTACACTATGCCCAGCATTTAGAGCCATGAGGGCTATTTGGGGTTATTCTGTCCACCTCAGACCAATGCCTCCTAGAAGACATGATGGAGCAAGCCTCCCACACGGGGTCTTGGGGGCCATGTGCACTGGGTAAGCCTGCTTCTCCAAGTGCCTAATGATAGGAAGTTTGGCTCGCCAACTCAGAGCACGCAGAAACACTTGCAGGACCATGTGTTTACAGCTCCAGGGTAAGTCTTCACAAGCTGACCAAAGACCCTTTGTTACCATGGCACCCAACAAGACCTAATTTCTTCAAGCGGTACCCTGGGCTCTGAATGCCTTTCTTTACCCTCCCCCTAATCAAAACTTCTCTAACTTGTGTCTCTGACACAGGACAGGACCAAGTTTATGGTCAGTCAGAATCCTAGATTCATATTACGCACACACATACTTAATATGTTAATATCCTTAATATGTTACCCTTCCCACAAGTACTACAGATTAAATATTAACAGAAGCAGTAACTTTTGATGACTTTAGCAGTCCTCTTTTTCTTTGGTTTGGCTGTCCACTGAATCAAGTACCTTGTGTTCCAAATGGAACGCTGTTCAGACGGTCCCTTGAGAAAGATTTACTCCTGCCCTCTCTGGAACGCCCATCCAGACCAAGACTTCTTGGAGGGCCTCTGGTCCTCCTCTGCATGGTCATGTGGCCTGGGATAACAGTTGGCCATGCTGAGCCTTCTCCTAGTCACCCAGCAACTGCATCCATCTTTTTCATGGGCAGAAAGGCTGAATGAGTCATATTTCTACATGTTGATATAAGCCTGAAATAATAATTGCTCCTTGTATACTACTTTTTAAAGATTAACAGAAAGAAGCAGGAGTAAGAAACCACTCATTTTAGAAATTTTGAGAGGGTGATGATCTCTTCCAGCTAGGTAAGCTGCATTTTCAGGGGCAGAGCAGAAAGGGCATGGAACACCAAAAGCACAAGAGTTGATGTGACGTGGTGGAAACAGCAAAGTACTTCAGTTAGGAAGACATGGGTTGGCTCTGACACTTAGGAAGTCACTGCTGTCCACAGTCAAGTTACCATATCTCTGAGTCTCAACTTCCTCATGTGTAAAACGAGAATACTTACAACTAATATAGTTGTTGTTGAGAAAAGCACTTTCAAATTTCTCTTTTTAAATGTCTATATAAAAATAAGTTACCATCTGTATGGGAGGAACAAGATATGTTTTATTTTTTTTAAAAATTCAAGTTCGGAAGTTTTTTCCTTATAGTGACCTTTGCCTTCTCTCTACCTCCTTCCCCATTCATCATACTTGTATTATGGAGAGTTCAACCTTGTATTATGGAGAGTTTGACCTTTTGAGTTTTGGATACTTTGCTTTCCTCCCTCAAACTCACAGAGGTCTGGCACCAAGAAGGAACTCAGCCATCCTTTCCATATAGCAAAAGCAGAGAGAGAGAGTTCCCCATAGCTGCAGCTGCATGACAGTATTATATATTTATAAATTTAGTGACTCTCTACTACTATGTTTCAAAAAAGCTATTGTCAATGAAAACATTATTAAACTAGCCAGCCAAACAGTCTTGGGGAAGCTCTAACACGGTATTTGCTATCCCATATGAAACAAAGGCAATAGAGCATAATATAAGCCAGTTTATAGCACAGGAAAGTATAGGTGAGAAGAACTGGTTGTTCTTGGTCCAGAATTTTTCTATTCTAACTCAAAGGTTTTTATTTTTTTAAATGTCAAGAGTAGCTTAATGCTACATGACATAGGGTTTAAGCGGCAGACTTAGATTAAAATACAACTGGGTTCAATCCCATGTAAGGCATTTATTAGCTGCGTGGCCTTGAGCAAGTCACCAAGGGACAGTTTTCTCATCCATAAAAGGTGGAGTGTAACTACAGTACCTGCTTGCCAGGGTACTATATGACACTCAATGAGATAATGTTTGTGAAGTCTTAAAATGTTACTGAAAGGTTAAGGTCTACTGGTATTATCATTAGCACGACTACTTGTTGTTGTTGTGTTATAACATGCTTGCTCTGCCTTCTAGCTATATTACCAAGGCAGTTTGGTATAGTGGAGAACAGCTTGTCATGGAGCTAGAAGGTCCTGATTTTAAATCTGAGCTCTGATCCCAGGCAGAGTCATTTAACCTCTTACTGCCCTAGGCAATTCTCTAAGATTCAGTTGTAGAGAAGGTGGTGGTTTACCTTGTAGAAGGAGTTCCTTTAGCTGAGAATTTCCTCTACCTATGAAATCAAAGGTCTAGTTCCTAACCCTACTACATAATCCAGGCGTAATTCCCCTTATCATTTCCCAAGGGCTGCTTTTCTGACCTCTATCATCTCCAGAAAACTGTCATTCTGGAAGATAAAATCAACTCTGAAACTTAATTCCTCTTCCTACCTCCTTCCCCTCTAGGACTCCTTCCTCAATCTGGTAGGAAAGGGTAAAGGAGAAGACATCTGGGAGCTCATCCCTAATGCTCTGTCATTTAAGGAGAGCACCCAGGGAAATCTCCATATCATTTCTCACCTGGCTACTTTCCTGGACTCTATCGCCTCGAGAATCTTATCATTCTTTGAGATGAAATCAGCTCTGAAACTCTTTTACTTCCTTAATTCATTCCTCTCCCAACCCTGGCTCTATAATTCATTACTTCATATCCCAAATGGGGAATTTTCTTCTTTCCCATTTCTCTCCTTCCCCCAGTCTTTTAGCTTCATGTGTTGTTTCCCCCATTAGATTATAAGTTCCTTGAGGGCAGGACTGTCACATAGTAGATACTTAATAAATGTTTATTGACTTTGTTATTAATGTCACATCACAGATGATGGGTTGGGCATTAGGGAATTGTTTATTATTATTATTCCTATTATTATACTACACTGTCAAAGTCATCCCCATTGCATAAATTAAAGATTGACTAATGCACAGAGGATGAGAATAACACACCCAAGACATGCTGAAACATAATTTGATGTCAACATGGATGCTATCAGCTGGGCCATCTAGCAATTACAAAGAGATAATCATCATTGTACTGACTGATGCTTAAAGACAGAGCTGAAACCATGAGAAAGTCTATAGGGCAGAAGAGCCTACTTTAAAGATATGTATTATAAATAATATAGTTTACATATAAACTATAAACAAAAATAGGCCACGAAGATTATAAGAGCACTCATGCCTCTGCAAGCTCTCCTTGAAGGGTTTAAACAAAAGGACAAGGGGATCTCTGGCTGTGTCATGCAAAAGCAATAAAGATGATATGTCAATAAACCCTGGAAGTGAAGGAAAGATCCAAGGACAAGCATTGTGAAACAAACATCATGTTCTGTCATTTCAGTCACACCAGGCTGTTTGTGACCCCCTTTAGGGCTTTCTGGGCAAAGATACCGGAGTGTTTGCCATTTCCTTTGCCATTTTACAGATGAGTAAACAAGAAGAAAACAGGGTTAAGTGACTCACCCAGGGTGACACAGCTATTGTGTTTGAGGCTGGATTTGAACTCAGGTGTTCCTGAGCTGCCTTCCCCTTATCAGTACTCAAAGAATCTACAAAGTTTAGCCAATCAAAAAATAAAAAATACATCAGGAGGAAATACCCTGGAAGTTCCCTATATCAGTGTAATTAAAGGTTTAGTTCCTATCCCTATTATAAGATCCTGTGGGAATTCTCCTTATCATTTCCTACCCTGGTTGCCTTCCTGGATTCAGAAAACTCATCATTCTAGAAGAATGCATAATGGATTCAATAGTCCCTTCCAGATATAGGTCTGCAATCCAATGACCCTAAATTCTGCAAATAAATAAATAAATAAAATAAAAGCAACCTCTTTCTCATCATTGTCTAGTCAAATTATAAGGCTCTGAATTCTTCCCCCATAGCCTTAGCCTGGGATTTGGGGTGAAACTGATGTGTTCTATACCAATGTTTCTTATGATTTTAATAGAAGGCTTTGCACAAGTTTTATTTGAGAACCACTATTTTATACAAATGCTCCTCTGTAGAGGTTCTTCTTTGGTGCCTTGTGGTCGTGTGGAGGTAATCCTGTGCTCCCGAGGGCTACCCTAGTGGAGTTCAAGTCCTGGCAGGTTCTGTCTAATTAGAAAGGATTCAAGAAAGGAGGTGAGGACAGCCTGTGTCCTCTGTCATAAGGATTTAGAAGAGACCATGTAATCAAACTCCCCCATTTTATAGAGGGGAAAACTGAGGTGCAGATAAGGTACACTGCCTGAAGCCATAGAAGGAGTGAAATTCAATCCCAGGTCATCTGATTCCAGATTATGTCCTCCTAATTCTTCCTCAGGTAGTCATCCCTGCCCCCTTTCCTGAAGCCTTCAAGCACATGCTAAATACCAGCTGTGGGTGAGATGTACAGATATCTTTTTCAGATATGGGTAGGACAAGATGTTAAGGCTCCTTCCAGCTCTGAAATTCTACAATTCTGCAAAGTCCAATGTTCTTTCCACCTCACGCTTGGGGGCTGCCCAAAGACTAAGCCTAGCTATTAGAAAGCCCCAGGCTGATGATCACGGGCCGAAGTGTTTTTTTTTTTTCCCCAATCGTAACAAATCATGAAAGAAACAATAGGGGGGAAAGTCGAGTATAATCTGCAGTACTGGAAGGTTCCTTACATGACAGGACCTATTTAAGTACCTAAACATAATGACACAAACACTACTGAGCTCTAAAGAATGCCTCTCTAATGAGTGGGGGGCCAACTAGGAGTTTCCATAAGAGGCAGACTTTCCTTGGAGTTTCCTTCAGCCCGTCAAACAGGATGAAACTGAAAAGCAGCAAGTCCACAATATTAGGGAGCAAAATGAAGGCCACCCCTTGATTCATGATTCCTATGTCTAGATTTAGGCTTCTGAGTCATACATGTATATTCTTCCAAGAGGAGAGCTCGGTCTACCCAAGTAAGAAGTGGTTTCACTGAAGTGACATTGCAATGATTCTTCAGAATTCGAATTCCACAAGCCTTCTGTAAACATGTGTAATGAAATTATATGCATCTATATATTATACTGCTGCTTATAGAATATGTATATATGCACATATGCATGCACACACATACATATGCATATATACACACTATGTACACACATAATATCAGAACAAGCTCCAGTTTTATCTTGTATATACCTTGTTTATACATTGTTTATATGTTTCCCCCATGACATTGTGAGTTCCTTGAGGGCAGGGACAGTCTTCTGCCTTTCTCTGTATCCTCAATGACATATAATAGAAGCTTAATAAATCCTAATAGATTAGTACTGTGCTTTCAGAATACACAGATACATACGTACATAGATATTCACATACACACATATGTAATGGTCCTCATTCAGGTAATGCTGAATTACAGACATATATATGCTGTGCCCTTGGGATACTTCTTATTTGTACACACAAAACTATACAGAGGCAGAGCAGAACCATAACAGGATGCTAGGCTTACAGTTAGGGAGATCCAGGGTTCGGTTTTGTTTCTGACACTTGCTCTGTGGCTGTGGGTAAGTTATTTAAGCTCTATGTATTCCAGACAACTGAAACGACCTAAATTTCAGAAAGAATTTATCTAAGGTTCTACCTAGGACTAGAACTTTATCAAAATCCCTAGAAATTATCTAAATTTCAGGCTGGTTGCAATATGTGAGGAGGGAGTCTCATACGCAGAGGAAACTGCAGATCCTTCTGATATTTGTATATAATATATTTGGAGGCTTTTTGTTGGTTACTGAGCAAAGCATGTGCTCCTTGGGGAAAAAAAAGAATTAAAACAAATCTATAATTGCATGACTGCACCTGCTAAAGAGACTTCATGGTGGATGACAGGTTCTATAGGAATCTAGACATAAAAACCACCTGCTGTGTGACTGGTGCCACATGCTCTCTAACCATCCCCTTCCCTAAGCTTCCTAGGAAGACTCTTGATAATACCAGTGTAGCTACTTCTTATATCATAACCAGCAAAAGTGGTTTAGCTTAATGTTGAGATAATAACACAGAAAGGAGTATGTGGGGTGGGGGGAGAAGGGTCAGCAGAATTTCCTGGGTGTGATCCACAGTGGTTTTGCATTCCCATAAAGTTTTCCAAAAAGGGGAGCAGGTGGCAGGAGGTGGGTTCTTTCATGATAATATAATATTGGTAAAAATATAGGCCACATTTATTCTTCAAATCTGCCTTGTTCAAGACCTAACTGCAGCCTATAATTATACTCTTAGCAAGGGAGCAAAGAGGTAAGTGATGAAGACAAAGAGAGCACTGACAATAAAAATGAATAAAACATTCTAAATTCAAATATAAAAAAACACTCATAGTAATTATGTAATTTTAATACAATATTTTTAGTCACTTTTTCTAAATTTTTTTCCTTTCAAAGGGATGATACGTTTAACTTAATAACTGAATGATTTCATCCTTCAAGAGGAACAGCTCTTTTGGACCTGAGTTTGAATTCCAGATCTGCCATTTGCAACCAATGTGATCTTGAGCAAGCAGCTTTTCTGGAACTCAGTTTCCTCATCTGTAAAGTGAAGGTGTTCAACTAGATGACCTCTAAAGTCCCTTCCAGTTCTAAAATCGCCCAGTTGTTGAAGATGACCGCTAAATCCTGGTCACAGTCATCTCTGAAGGATTCTGAAGACCTTCAAAAGGTTATGAGACTGAAAGACAATGAAAAAGGAAAGGTAATGTATGAATAAAGGATGAATGTTATGATTTTTTCTTTTAAAAGGGAGTAATTTTTGAGTGGAGTTCCCAAACAGTGGGTTTAGCTTTTATTCTGGGAAAAATGCTAGGACTTATTAAAAAGAAGGATTGTGAACATCTACAAAAGGAAGGAATGATCACAAAGAGTCAACACAGTCCCAAGTCAAGTCACCAAGCACACTTACTATGTACTAGGACAGTGGCTCTCAACCTTCCTAATGCCGTGACCCTTTAATACTCATATGTGGGCGTATCTGCATGTGGACGGACCCACCTGGAGATGGATAAAGGAGCAGTGTCTCAGTTCCTAAGACCATAGGAAATATTGTTTTCCAATGGTCTTAGGTGACCCCTGTGAAAGGGTCGTTTGACCCCCAAAGGGGTCGCGACCCACAGGTTGAGAACAGCTGTGCTAGGTAATTAGGTGGCACAGTGAATAGAGTGCTAGCCCTGGAGTCAGGAACACCTGAGTTCAAATCTGGTCTCAGACACTTATTAGCTGTGTGACCCTGGGCAAATCACTTAACTCTGCCTTAATTTCCTCAACTATAAAACGAGCTAGAGAAGGAAATGACAAAACAGTCCAATATCTCTGCCAAGAAAACCCCAAATGGGGTAGTGAAGAGTTGGATATGACTGAAATAACTGAACAACAAAAATGGGTCAGGCCAAATTTTAAGTGCATCAAGAAGTCTAAGTTAGTTTGGTCATGCCAGAATAACCCCATTTCTTCTTCTGGCAACGTCAATGGACTGATAGAT
>CM053601.1:63424454-63455678 GCA_028646575.1 Pseudocheirus occidentalis | reverse complement strand
TGAGTGGAAGTGATATTCCATCAGGAAAGAGGAAGCTCTCTTTTTAAAAACATTTTAGGTTATTTCTTCTTGTTGCTGAGTTGTTTTAAGTTATGTCCTACTCTTCCGACCCCATTTGGGGTTTTTTAAGCAAAAATCCTCCAGCTCATTTTACTGATGAGGAACTGAGGCAAAAAAGGTAAAGTGACTTGCCCAGAATAACACAGCTAATAAGTATCTGAGGTCAAATTTGAACTCAGGTCTCTTGATTCCAGGATCCATTGACCCACCTAGCCGTCCCATTTTGGGTTATAGAATCATCCAAAATATTTTACTTTATCTTTGACCCTGCTGAATTCTCTATGATGCATTAAATAATTCCATAAAATTTGCCTTTTTATGTGAATCACTTTAGGAATTAGTATCTTAGAAAATGAAATGTGTGTTACTTTCCCTGGGTTTGGTCTGGTTTCATGGTGATGGTTAGATGTAAAGGACAACTAATTTTTAATGCTAGCATGCATACATGAATTGTTTTTATATTTGGCTTTGCCTGATGGAACATATTTTCCCGAAAACAATTAACTTTGTGAATAAGATATTAGTCTTATCAGTGAAAATGGACCCTTCTTCTTGCCTCCTGACTAATTTCCTTAAAAGATAATTGTTGGTAGTAATCTTAATACTTCTCTAGCATAAACTATTATTTTCTTTAAGGAATTAATTTAATAGCCACAAAGGTAGAATTTTTCAAACCCAAGTAAATACAGAAGTAGAAATGTGAAGAATAAGGTAGGAATGTCAAGTAAATTCATAATTATTCTTTATAAAGAGTTACCATACCTGATGCCTAATTATGGTATGGATATGATGCCAGGCTAGAATGCAAGTTCTTGAAAGTAACTGAGATGGTTACAGTTTCTAGTGTGAAGCCAGTCACAACTTGTGCATCTCAAGTTCAAAGGTTCATCACCAGGTTGGCTACAGGGCAATCAATTTTTTGATAATAGCAGTTAACAAAGACCATTCGTTTACTAAGGCAGGGCAACTAGGTCAGCATAGTGGATAGGGAGTCTGTGGATATAGAGACCCAGTGGATCTGGAAATCTGGAGTCAGGAGGACCCTAGTTCAAATCTCACCTCAAATACTTACTATGTGACCCTAGGAAAATCATTTAACCCTCTTTGCCTCAGTTTCCTCATCTGTAAAATGAGATGGAAAAGGAACTCCGGTATCTTTGCAAAGAAAATCCCAAATGGGGTCACGGAGAAGCAGATGCAACTGACTCAACAATTCACTAAGGCAATGGTTTTCAAAATGTGGTCCAAGGACCCATGGGGGCCCTTGAGACCTTTCAGAGGCCCCATAAAGTCAAAACTGTTTTCATAAAACCAAGATATCTTAATTTTTAATACATTATCAACAGATATAAAGAAAACAAAAGCTCCTTTCTTTTTCTTAAAGAATGCAAAGATGTCAGGATCAAAAAGTCTGAGAACCACTGGACTCAAGCATGGAAAGGACAGATCAGTAAGAGGAGCTGGCCAATGAAATCACAGAAATATTGCTGTATGTCTGTAATCTCCTACAGAGGATGTAGGGAATTGCACAGATGTGCTGCAATCTACATCAGAGAAGGGAATACAGACATCGCCGAGATCACAGACTTATTAAAATAGCATATGTAATGGCGATTTTACTCTCTTTAAGTAGCTGTAATTTTATTTGTCCATTAGCATGTTTACTATGAAAGCCAATTCTTAATTATTCATAAGCAGTGACAGTACTGAGGTCTATGCCTGGGTAATGGAACTATATATGCAATTCCGAGCCTATCCTTTAAAATAATCCTTTTCACCATTTTGCTCAGTAAGTCTTTAAGCTAGGGGTTCTTATTTTTAAGTCTGTGAACTTTGAAAAAAATATTTTGGTAATGACAACTGTATTTCAATGTAATTGGTTTCATTTGTAATCCAAATTATTTCATGCATTTAAAAACATTCAGAGAGGGGGTCTATGACACAAAAAAGGGTTAAGGACCCCTACTTTAATCAAAGGGGCTAATGACAGTGTTTGTAAAGAGCTTAGCACAATGCCTGGCACATAGGAAGCATAATGTAGCAATGCTTACTCCCTTCCCTTCCTCCTGCTGAGTGCCAACATCCTTTAACAATTCACATTTACACAACATCTGAGGTACAAAACATTTCTCATCCATAATCTCATTGCCTGTGTACAGGTTGTCCCCCATGGCTCTCCTTGCTCCCTGTCCACCTCATGAAGGGTATGATGAATAGATGGCCAGAAGCTGGCAAGATAAGGCCAAAGCTCATCTGTTGGAGCTGGAGGGCCAGAGATGAATTGTAGGGTAGAGATGGAGATAGTCCACAAAGAGAAAACATGATGAGATGACCAAAAGTATGATGTTCGAGCTTTTAGTGACTCGTGCTACTGACTGATAAATCTGCAGGTCCATTCTCAATTCAGGTTTGCCAAAGAGTTGTGTCCCTTGTCTTGCCGTACCCTATATCTCATCCTTATCTGAAAACAGCAACCCTTTGGACTAGACTTACAGACACCACGCCAACCTTCCTAGGAGAGCTGAACTGCTAAACTTTGGAACAGACCTTTGGGGCTGAGCTGTCCAGTTTGGTGAGTGAGTACAGGGCGACCTAACCCACCAGTCCTACACCATGCTTCTCATCTCTTCCCATCTATCTGCCAGAAAATCAGGGCCTTGTGGGCCATCTTGCCATCTGCTCTGTTGCCACGCACCATATTCTTACCCCTTCTGTCATTCATCAGGAAAGATAAACTGAGTCAGTTGGACCACTGATACTAGGAATTTCATAATTTTAATATGCTATGTCTTCACTCACCTATGACTTTCCGGATCAAAATTCCCTTCACTGGGATACCATTGTACTATATGTGTTATCTCATTTGGTCAGACTGTTAGCTCCTTGGGGCCAAGAACACTTACTTTTGTATTTGCATTAGCAGTGCCAAGCAGTATCTGGCATGTCATAGGGGTCACATAAATATTCATTAGTCATGGCCTACAAGCATTAAAAAAAAAGAGTAGGGATGGTTTCATTTTTTGTCAATGTGTTCCTGTCACTCAGCTCGGTGCTTGGCATGTAAAGGACACTTAATAAATGCTTGTTAAATTGACTTGATCTCTTTTACTCCCCCAATCATTTGACACAGATTGCGCAAGTATTTATTATCCCCATTTTACAGAGAGTAAACTGAGGTTTTGAACTGAAGTTCAAAAAGTCACAGAATTACAAAAATGTGACACGGCCAGCACTCAAACTCAAGGCTCTTGACTCCAAATCAAGGTTCTAACGTGGGCAGTGTTATGCATGATGCCAAAATTTAGAGGGCACATACGTATCTCGTGCATTCCAACTGCCACCCACAAGGCAGGTGAACTGGCTTAGCTGAAGCAGCAAGGTACCCAGAGAGAGACAGAATGTAACATGTGTCACTTCACCACCACTACCCTCTCTCATACCCTGATGGAGATAGTCCAGACCTCTGAACCCCAAAGCCCTGGAAAGAGCAGTGCTTCCTCCCTCCCACCTAACTAATCCTAATCCTCCTGCCACCGGCCCTGCTTCCAGCTTTCTACAGCTTTCATTGAGAGGAGCAACTGGTGGACAAGAAATTTACCTTCCTTATTGTCACAAACCAACAACTCCAACCAACTGTCACCAATAAGCCCGGTCCACCTGAGAGCCCCAGAAGTGTCAGCCTGGACCACTGTGGGTCCTACCTCAAAGTCCAGTCCCCAGGGAAGCAAGGCCAGTGGAGATGTGACATGGGCCACTGGTTCTACAAGGACTAAACAGTCACGTCTGTTGGTGACCCAGGAAAGGACATTCTCACCAACAAAGTCCTTGGTGCTGTCAAAAGCTTCAGTATTAGAAAGTGATATGCTTTATATCAGTAGAAATGATTTTAAAGATGGATGAGCATCTGCTTTGCAGCTGCACCCTAAGGACCATGGGACCTTTCTGTCAGACTTACAGGTGAAACCCATCTCTCTCCCTCAACAGAATGCAAGCTCCTGGAGGGCAGGAGCTGGTCTATTTGTATCTCCAACACTTAGCAGCATACTGTATACACAATAAAGCACCTAATATATCCACCCTTCCTTCCTCTCTCCCATTCTCTTTCCTTCCTTTCCTCCCTTCCATTTTTCCATCCTTCCATTTTTTCTTCCTTTTTCTCTTTCTTATGTCCTTGCCTCCTTCCTTTTTCTCTTCAATGTAGAAGACAAGCTAGTAACTAATTCCTACCTCCCAACCAACTCAATGTCTTTAACTACCTGTTATTACTTTCATAATATGAATTATGAAGTTGACCTGAAGGGCAACATTTATAAAGCACCAGTTCTTATGTGCTAGGCACTGGCTGGACACCGGGGCTATCAAAGAATAAACTGTGCCTACCCTCAAGGAGTTTATATTCTATTTATTAAAGAGTTGAACCGGGACTATTCTTATTCCATAGCATAGCTCCCCATGGTAGCATATTCCCCAACGACCCAGGATTTCATTAGCATGGGGGCTGTGCCATTTCTACTCATGAAGAATATAAACCCCTCCATGACGTCACAAATGGTTTCATGATTTGGAAGTGACAAAAACACTGCTCACCCAGTGGTCAATTTTCCCTCTCTAAACTTGGCTAGCCTGGCTCTCAGGCGACAGGCAGTCTTTCATTGAGGCCATATCTGAAGGCTTTTCCAGTTTGTTCTGATCTGCCAGACTCTGCTGACACAGCAATTGTCAACCCAGGGTCACTCTCTCACTACCAAGAAGTATCAGAAGTAACAGATTTAGTTTGTGTGCTTGCATGTCTGTCATATATATTTCCCAAATAAAATCACATCAGCTAAATATTTAAATTATATCAACAATTCAGATCAATATTATTATAGCAATAATTTTATAAAAATATCAAAATTATACCAATAACTTAAGTGTGAATCAACAAAAGACTTAGAGGCATGAGACACAGGAATAGCAGCTTCCAGACTGTATTAGAGCCAAGGTGCCTCTCCCAGATACGGGCACCCTGGATTCCTTGCTTCCCTCACCTTAGGTACAGCTCTGTTTCTGAAATGCTGCCAAATACTAACTTTCTGCCTGCAATTTTGCCTTAAAATTGAAACCTGTATCCACTCATCATCACTTAACCCCTGGGGACTGCAGTTTGTTCACTTAGAAAATGCGAAGACTGCAATACCACAGTCATAATAAGTACTTTATGATCATGAAGCACTTTTTACACACGCTCTTACTTGAGCCTTATAGCAATACTATGAAAGAAATACTATGCTTTGTGATTCCAGCCTGATTTCCCTACTCTGTTCTTCCTTTTGTCTTTTGTCCAAAGCAATTATAAAGTCATAGCTTGGTCCCAGATTTAGCTGAATTTCTATGTACAATGGCAATATTCTTTAAATACATACATATACAAACACATACATACATATATATGTATGTATATATAGATATGTATGTGTGTGTGAATATATATATGCATGCAAGACCTTTTGTGCTGCCCCTCGGGCAGAGGGGACTAATATGTGTGAGCATGTAAATATATATATATATATACACGTACATATATATGTATGTATACATATATGTATCTTTTACCTTTTCATATTACTGACATAATCAAATGCAATTACAATGGCTAAGGCATCAGGTACATGATCATAACCACAAGACAAGAGATTCAGAGCTGGAAGGGGTTTCAGAGAGATCATCTAATCTCTTCCATTTTTACTTATGAGGAAATGGAAGCCCAGAGAATTCAAATGACTAACCCGAAGTCACCCAGAACTCATCGATGGCAGACCCAGAATTTTAACCCACGTCCTCTAACTTCAAATTCAGAGACACTGCCTTTCCTACTTTGCCACCTCAGGAGTTCCTGGGATGCCCCTAGGGCTGTTTGACACAGTGGTATGAGAAGTGGGCACACAAGTCATAACAGCAGAGAATTCTGACAGAATAACTTTGTGCCCAAAGCAAGACCTAGTGGTTCGTGAAGGCAAAGTGAGGTTACTCTTGTTGGGTCTATCTTTGCTGTGATAAGCGGGTTAAAGAACGGTCTTCTTTCACCCATGAATAGTCAGACAGATAGCTTTCGAACTCTGAAACAAGATCATCATTGATTAACTACCTGATTGGTTTACACATTAAAACTAGCCAGACAAAGGTTACTGGACCTAACTGTCACTGCCACAAAAATGTATTCACTTTATGCTGAGGGAACCTTGATCTTAACACTCTTCCCACACATCGGATCATGGAATTTCAGAGCAGTGAGGGTTGTTGGAGGGCTAGTTTATACTATACAGATGAGGAAACCAATGTGGTCTTTCTACTGTAGGTCTCCTGCTCTTTTACCACTTCATATATATATGAAATGAAAAAGCAAAGGCATCTGGGGCAAATTTATAATTTCATGGTAGATTCATTGGTCTAAGGAAAGCTCTGGTGGCTGATACAGCTTTCCTTCCTTAGACAGAGGTGTTGGACCCCACTGTCCCCACAATTCCCAATGCCCAGGAATAACCTTGGCTGTAGGATCCATGTGAGCAGTGAATCCAGGACCAAATTCCATCCTCATGGTTCCAATGAGGGCAGTGGCCCCAGCAGTGACCCAGCCCTGAAGCAGACCTGGAGAAGAACCAGGGCCAGAGTGTGTGAGAGTTTGAATGCATCTGGGAAGAGCTTCCAGTCACTATGGTAACTGGACATGTATGATATCACTTCCTGCTGGATCTTACTTAGGGGGAGAGTTGTGAAGATTAGGTAAGCTGATGAATTTGTTGGAAGCTGGAAAAACTTTAAACCCCAACCTTCTCTTAGGACACTATGGTTCTTTTTCTGTTTCTGATTGACTTTAAGAAAGCTTTAGTATCTCTGAGCTTCTATTTCTATAACATGAGGGGGATGAGCCAGATGATGTTGAAAGACTGTCCTGAGACACCACACAAGGCCCTAAAGAGCCATTGTCTGAACCTCAAAGATTCAAGAGGGCCTAACCCTGGGAGGTGGAGGTCAGTGCAAGAATCCAGGCGACCCAGAGTGAGACCAGACCAGAGGCTTACCAGACCACTCTCAAGTGCAACAGGAGCTGAGCCTGGCCCTGGCACAAAACCCTGCTACAGGATTGTTTGTATATGTCACTCAAAGTCTCTGATGCTTCCCCCTACACAGGAGGTGACCTTGGGTTTTTAAAGGTGAGGCCAGCCAAGCATGAGCTCTGGAAGGCTTCCACCAAGCTGGAAAGGCTGACAGCGGTCCGAGCAGTAGACCGTGTCTGCCCAGGGAGGATGGACCAAACTGACTGAGGGATGCTCATCACCAGGTGGGCTGTGATGGGTTTTCTGGCCACAGAAAAGATTTTCTATTAAGACTCATAAGAATTCTAATCTATATCAGTAAAGGGTGTGCCTACATTTAAGGTAAAATCTTTAAGTAGGGAATTCATTTTAACCAGCATTATTAAGTTTCTACTGTGCTCCAGGAACCATGCTAGGCACTGTTGCTGCTGCTCAGTCTACTTTCAGTCTTGTCCGACTCTTTGTGAGCCCTTTTGGGGTTTTCTTGGCCAAGATACTGTAGTGGTTTGCCATTTTCTTCTCCAGCTCATTTTACAAATGAGGAAACTGAGGCAAACAGGGTTCAATGACTTGTCAATAAGTGTCTAAGGCCAAATCTGAAGTCGGATGTTCCCGTCTCAGCCTAGTACTATATCCATCATACAGCCCAGAATCATAACAGGAAAGAAAGTTAGTGGTCATTGACTCCAATGCCTTCATTTTGCAGATAAGGAAGCTGAGGCCAAGAGGCCCACAGGGATGAGAAACCCTGTAATTCCAAAACCAGTTATCTTTCCACCACACTATGCTGTCTCCCATACAAGCTTATAAGCCGATTGTAGGTAGAAGGGAAGAGAAATGTATTAGGTGAGATAAGCAATAATTACAAGAGAAGAGGCAGAAAAATAACCAACTAGAGAAGCAAAGTAAGGGGAGGCCATTTACTGCTGCGTCAGACAATCCTACATATCATACTATCGCAATGCCCTCCCTGAGAACACTGCCGGGTTCACCCCAGAAAAGAAACCCCAACAGCCCAGAAAAAGAAACAACAACAACAAAAGCAAGATTCATTATACTAGGGAATGGCAAGAGAACCTTGAAGACCAAACATCTCGTTTTAGAAATGATGTCTGCCTTGTTCAGGTCTTACAAACAGGACGTAGCAGCACCAAGGTCAGAACCCCAGATGCTGTACAGATATAGAGCTCATCTGCACATCACTGTCTACACATCCTCTCCCTCCTTAGACTGCGAGCTCCTTGACAGCAGGGACTGATGGGTGGTTTCTTTGTATCCCCAACAATGTCCGGTATACAACAGGTGCCTAATAAATGCTGACTGAAATTTTCTTGTTCATTTTCAAAACTGTTATTCCATCAGAGTGCAAGGTTGAAACTATCATCTATCTAAAGCAGAGAAAATGGGGCAGCTAGGTGGCACAGTGAATAGAGCACTGGCCCTGGAGTTAGGAGGACCTGAGTTCAAATCTTGCCTCAGACACTTAACACAAAAACCTAGCCGTGTGACCTTGGGCAAGTCACTTAACCCCAACTGCCCTCCAAAAAAAAAAGCGTAAACAAATCTAAAAAATGGGGCAGCTAGGCGGCACAGTGAATAGAGCACTGGCCCTGGAGTCAGGAGGACCTGAGCTCAAATCCAACCTTCAGACACTTGACACAAAAACTAGCCGTGTGACTCTGGGCAAGTCACTTAGCTCCAATTGCCCTCCAAAAAGCAAATAAATAAATAAAGCAGAGAAAATGGAGTTAAAGGGATGTAATGATGTTCATGCCAATGTTTGTAACCTCGCTGTGATAGAAGGATGATGATAAATAGCATCTACTCTGTTCCAGGTACTGTGCTAAGCACTTTACAAATGTTGTCTCATTTTATCCTAACAACCCCTGGAAGCAGGTGCTTTTATTATTTACATTCTACAGTCGAGGAAATTGAGGCAAAGGTTAAGTGACTTGTTCAAAGTCATACAGCTAATAAGTATCTGCGGCTGAATTTGAACTCGGGGTCTTTCTAACTGCAGGACCAGCGCTCCGTGCACTAAGGTGCCACCTATGTCCCTCTGGGCATTAATACAGCTGTTGGCCGTTGGAAGGAGAGCTGATCACTGGTAGACTTGAGAAGCTCACTCTCTACTTACCTTTACATTTATCCAAAGGAGGGCACATGAATAAAGAAGAGAGACAGTATAATAACAACCTGAAGCTATTTCATGTGTAATCAACCCCTATGACCCTCACAAAAGTCTTGTGAGGTGACGGTACAAGTGTTATTATCCCTATTTTACAGATGAAGAGATAAAGGCTCAAAGTGTTTAACAGGTTGGCTTCAGGTCAGGCAGCTAATTAGTGGTGGAGCTCAGTGTGCTTCCCATTACAATGGTCTCTTTCCCTTAAATTGTCTCTCTCCGGACTCATCTTGCCTTTGTCACTTAACTAATGGACTGTGTGGTCTTGGGAAAGTTACTTAATCACTCTGGGCCTCAGTTTACTCATCTGTAAATAAGGAGGTTGACTCAGGTTCGCCACTCGTGGCTGGGCGGTCTCTAAGATATTCTTTTAATTTATGAGTCTGTGACTCTAGTGATTCAGTCAGTCAGAAAATAATCACTTATTAAATGCTCACTACGCAGCAGGCAGTGCTGAACAGTGGAGAAACAAAAAGGCAAAAGACAGTCCTCGTGTTGAAGGAGCTTGCAACCTAACGGGGACACAGCATGCAAACAAATGTGTACAAATGGGCTACATACAGGATAAATAGATGATAATTAAAAGACAGAATGGGCTATTACTTTTTTCTAAGATCTAGGTCTCTCCATTTTTGCAAATGAGTCACGTATAAACATTAATGTACTTTTTTGGGGGGTCTTTAAATTGCCATTTAGTGTACTACATAGTAGGGATAGGTGGCACAGCTATCTTATATACTTACTAGCTATGTGGCCTTGGATATACCACTTAATTAACTTTTTGCCTCAGTTAACTCATCTGTAAAGTGGGGAGAATAATAACACTTACCTCATAGGTTGTAAGGCAATAGATATAAAGCACTTTGTAAATCTGAAAGGACTATCTAAATGCTAGCTTTTATTATTGGCCACTTACCTCTTACTCCCTAAGCAAGATTTATCCATACAAAAGCAGAAGAACCATGCTTGATGAGCTAAATTATCCCCGGGGCTTCAGTCACACTCTTGAAGCAACCTGGGTGCTAAGGGACTTGCATTAACTCTTCCACAAAATGTTCTAAATAAATCTAGCTCATTAAGAAACACCCTTTCCTCCCGCTGTCTTTCTGGCTGTTGCATCCTCCCTTCATCTACAAGAAGCTGTCTGGAAACTTAAGCCAGCTCTCAAATAGCATAGAATGGAAAGACTTCTGTGATGAAAAACGGGAGCAGCTCAAATTCATATGGCACTCTAAGATCTGCACAGAGCTTTTCTGTTTGCAGAGGGATCCTGTGTGGTAGGTGTTAGTATTATCACCCCCATTTTACAGAGAAGGAAACTGGGGAAGAAAAGGGAGGGTTGATGTGTAATCTGCACTCTGTCATTTTAAATGGCAAACGAAAAGTGAAGTGTGCTGCTTTCAAACACAAGCTGGTCATAGTTTTATGGAGCTGAGAGAAACCTCAGCGATCATCTGACATACTGCCTTATTTTGCAGGCCAGAGAGGTCACCAGGCCAATTATTGGCAAAGGCAAGATTAGAACCTTGCACCCCTGCACACAGAGTACCCCTGCCCCTCTCACAAGTATGTATGGTCGATGCTCTTTACCCTCTCCCCACATAGAACAAGAAGATAGTGTAAATACAGCTCTCACACAATGTCTTGGCTCCCAAGGCCTAATTTGGGCTGCATGAAATTTAACACAACATTTGGTCCTACCTCCTCCTGCACCCTCCTGGTCTTCCTCTTCTTTCAGTAAGTGGCCATTGGAGTTATACCACTTGAAATGGGGGTCAGGGATGCCGTTAATGTTACAGTTGATCAAGGCACTTTTCCCTTCCTTGACGATCACATGGTCCACTCGGGCAATAATGACAGGCATGGATCCCAAGACCATGTCTGTGCCATTTAAAGTGCTGTTAGTTATATTCTTAGCTGCAGCAAAAGTCGCTAAGAGGCTTAGTAAGAAGAGCACAGGAGGCAAGAAGCACGCTCTCACGCCGCTCTTGAGTTGATTCATTTTTCTTTCTTTGCTCCGTAAGGCCACAGAAAGATGGCTGGCTGATGGAAACTTCTATTTGGCTGGACGCTGTCCAGGGCAGGCCACAGGAAACACTTACCCTTGATCCATGGAGCTGCTCCTTGATTAAACAAACCTATAAAAAATTATGGAACAAAAAAAAGTACTTTATTATTATAAAAATACTATTACATATATTTTATATACTTATATACAATATTATATTATATATCACTAAGAGACAACTCTTCACACTTCTGACCATATAGAGCTTACCCGTAAGTCCAAATTCCATGGATTCTAAGTTAAACTTCAAACAAGAGTTCTGATGACATACAAAGTCCTTTCACTTTATTTATTTTTAAAGATATAGGGCATTGGTTTTTGTTTTAAAAATAGCAGCCTGGTTTTTTAGACAACATTCTTTCAAACTTTACCAAAGGTCCTACTACAAGGCCACATCTTGGTGTGCTGCTGACACTGGGTTTTCAAAGGCTAGGTCAAAATATAGCAAGTTCCAGTGGGTTCTAGTTCACAATAACAAGCATCTATTAAGCATCTAATGCTAGGCAGAGGCAGTGTGGCATAATGAATAGAGAGTAAGCCTCAGTGTCAGGAAGATCTGAGTTCAAAGCCCTGCATCCAACACATATTAGCAGGATGCCCAACACTGGGCAAGTCATTAACTCTCAGTGTACCCAGGCACCTCTTAAAGAATATTAGCTGAAGAGCAGGTGCCGACTGATACTGGTAAAGGGAATTTCCTTGTTAGAGCTCTACAATGATGAAATCATGTGTTTACCAAAAAACAATGTTCTAGGCAATGAGGATACATAGACAAAAATGGAACAGTACTTGTCCTCAAGGAGCTTACATTCTATGATAGATATCTGTGTGTGTGTGTGTGTGTGTGTGTGTGTGTGCGCATGTATACAGATAGAAAGCATTCTAGTCTAGTATCTTGTCTCTGAGGAGAGCAGAGGTGGCTCTGTGGTCCCTTCTCTTGTTCCCTTTCAGGCAAGAAGTTTCCACTTTAGCTGCATTTAGACAGACCCATGTCAACATACACATAAAATGTGGGAAATATCCTCCTCCTACACACACACACACACACACATGGACAGGCACATATACATATGTGTTATATAATGTCTAGGGGAAAGTATTAGCAGCTGGGGGAATTGGGAAAGGTCTCATGTAGGCATTGATTCTGGACCTGAGCTTTAAAGGAATCTAGGTATTGTAAGAAGTTTCAGAAAGGCTGTGAGGAGGGGACAAGTGATGGAATATACATCTATTGTTTAAGGATAAGCCTAGTTAAATGAAAGACTTGTCACCAGCTTCTCTGTGCAGGGTAATAAAATTTTTAGCTCCACAAACAGCAGCTCTCCAAGGCTCTTGGATAAATGGATAGATTGCTCTCTGTTTTGGTGGAGGGATTACCCTTGCTGTTGAAATCACAAATCCTCAAAGCATTCTTCAAAGCTAGATTAAAAGATCCTTCAGGATCAGAACACTTAAAAATTTTGGTGTTTGCACCCCCAGAATCTAGCACAGTGCCTGGTACCGGTTAGGTGCTTAACAAATAATTCTTGATTAGCTGATACTTTAAAATGTTTTCTCCTCCCTCCCTTCCCACTTTTTATACTACGTTTTTATAGTTTGCCTTCAAGGCTTTCAAATACAATTCAGACTTTTGAGTCTCATTTAAAATCACAATATCTCCCAACACAAGTGGGCATCATCACCATTACTCCCCTGTTATGCATGAGGAACCCCAAAATGTTGGCTGCAGATTCTGAATTCACTCAATAGGGAAGAAAGCATTAGGCTCAATATGAGATGACTTTCAGACTTCCGCGTTTTACACACTTGGGCATTCCTGTCTCTGGTGAGGCTAACCCCAATGCACTATTGTTATGTGTCTAAGGGTGATAGAAAAGGCTTAAAAAGGCTTCATTATTTACAATGACCTTGCAGGGTTTTCCGCCCTCCCTCACTTGGCACTGAATTGTGGCTTTCCTACAGTAAGAGCATAAAACAGCTTTCCAACCTCAAAATAGTTTACTAAATTAGATATGCTTCTCTCTCAGCTTTTCATTTAAAAGTCATGAAACTGCTAAATAAGTGCTTCCCCCCCCATTTTTGCTCAAAATATCCTTATTAACATGTAGACTTGAAATGAGTAAATTTAGATCAAGTAAATTTCTTTTTCTGTTTCTTTTCTCTTTCTTATGCTTTTTTATATGATATGGCTCTCTGAGAAGTGGAAGAGGATCAGAGATACAAGAGGATATTTAGATGATGTGAAAACAAAATTTTAAACTCAAGGGATTGTGGAACTGAATCTTGTAAACTAAAAGAAAACAAACAAATCAAAAAACAAATAAAAATATTTTAAAAGAATTATATCAGCAAAAGAAACACTGAATGTCTTTAAGAATATAGTCTTCCTTGCCATACCAATCAATCTACCAAAAAACTACTTTATAGAGCTAGAAAAAATAGTAACAAAATTAATTTGGAAGAACAAAAAGGTCCAGAATATCAAGGAAATTAATGAAAAGAAATGCTAGATAGGGTGGCCTACCCATACCAGATTTTAATCTGTATTATGAAGCAGCAGTCATCAAAGTGACTTGGTACTGGCTGAGGAACAGAGTAGTGGATCAATGGAACAGATTGGGTACACAAGACTCAGTAGTCAATAACTATAGTAATTTACTGTTGGATAAACCCAAAGACCCCAGTTTTGGGGATAAGAACTCACTATTTGACAAAAAATGCTGGGAAAACTGGAATATGGTATGGCATAAATTGGGCATAGACCATCATCTAACTCTGTATACCAAAATCAAGTCTAAATGGGTGCATGATCTAGGTATAAAGGCTGATACGATAAGCAATCTGGGAAAGCAAGGAATATTTATTTACCTGTCACATTTATGGAGAAGGGAAGACTTTATGACCAAAGAAGCATTAGAAAGCATTATAAAATGCAAAATGGATACTCTTGATTACATTAAATTGAAAAGTTTCTATACAAACAAAGCCAATGTAAGCAAGATTAAGAGGGAAGTGGGAAATTGGGAAAGAATCTTTACAACCAGTGTCTCTGATAAAGGTCTCATTTCTAAAATATACAGAGAATTGAGTCAAATCTATAAGAATACATATCATTCCCCAATTGATAAATGGTCAAAGCATATGAACAGGCAATTTTCAGAGGCAGAAATTAAAGATATCTATATGCCCATGAAAAAATGTTGTAAATCACTATTGATTCGAGAAATGCAAATCAAAACAACTCTGAGGTACCACATCTCACAGGTCAGACAAAACAGGAAAATGATAAATGCTAGAGAAGATGTGGGAAAATTGAACACTAGTGCATTGTTGGTGGAGTTGTGAACTGATTCAACCATTCTGGAGAGCAATCTGGAACTATGCCCAAAGGGCTATAAATAACTGCATACCCTTTGATCCAGTAATACCACTTCTAGGGTTGTATCCCAAAGAGATCACAGAAGTGGGAGGAAGACCCATATGTACAAAAATATTTACTGCAGCTCTTTCTGTGGTGGCAAAAACTTGGAAATTAAGGGAATACCCATCAACTGGGGAATGGCTAAACAAGTTATAGTACATGAACATAATGGAATACAATTATGCTATAAGAAATGAGGAGCAGATGGACTTTATGTTTACCTAGAGAGGCTTATACGAACTGATGCTAAGTGAGAAGAGCAGAACCAGAAGAAACTGGTACACAATTACAGACACAATGTATGTGTGATGACCAACTTTGATAGACTGGACTCTTCTCAGCAATGCAAGGTTATAAGACAACTTCAAAAGACTCAGGATGGAAGGAGATGTCTACATTCAGAGAAAGATCTAGAAAGAACAGAGTTTAAACGGAGACCATGGCAAACCACCTGCTTTTCCATGTTTGGTTTTGTTTCCTCTTTCCCACTGTTCATTCCATTGGTTACAATCCTTTACAACCAGACTAGTGTCTAATGTGAAAGTATTTGCAGATCCTATCCTTGATTGCATGCCCCTATGGTTGGGGGGAGGAAGAAGGAGAGAAAATTTTAAACTCAAGGGATTGTGGAACTGAATCTTGTAAACTAAAAGAAAACAAACAAATCAAAAAACAAATAGAAAAAAAGAATATGGTCCTCCTTTGGCCCTAAAGGTAAAATGACAAAGGCAGCACCTAATCTGGGAAGAACAAAATCTAAGAAAATAACCAGGGTAAACTAGGGACTTGGGTCGAAGGGGTAGTAGTGGTGAGAAAGAGGTTCAGAGAGGCAGATTTCTAGCCGGTGTAAGGAAACTTCCTAACAATTACAGATGTTCTAGAGTGGAATGAACTGTCTCAAAGAAGCAAAGGCTAGGTGACCTATGTTTGACAACTACTGGCTACATTATAAAGGACAAGTATAGATGAGTTGGATTCCGGAAGGGTCTCTGAAGTCCCTTCCAACTATGATATTCTGTGAAGATCTTCTTCCTGGAAACGTGTGTGTGTGTGTGTGTGTGTGTGTGTGTGTGTGTGTGTGTGTGTGTGTACCATGCTTATTATTTCATTAGTGTGGTAAACACTAATGGGGGGTATTCTTTCTACCTATTCAGTTTTGCAACTACTCTTAATGGTCTTGAATGTTTCCTAAGACACGGACAACCAGTTTAATAAGCACTTACTTACCAAGCTCCAGGCTAAGTGCTGGGGATGCATATACAAGAAAAAGGGAGTTTCCTCCTACCAATGGTGAAAGACAACACATAAAGTCTACTCTAGACCTTTCTTCCAAACAGAGGGTCTGGGAAGAATTCCCAAGTAGGAGAAAGGGGCTGGAAGGATGGAAGGAGAAGGCAAATTTTGAAAGTTTTCATGAAGTCAATACATAAGCAGTCATTAAGTATGTCTGAGACACAACCTGAACTCAGGTTTGTTTTTTTTTTCCTGACCCTGAGCCCAGTTCTCCATTTACTACATTACACTATCCTGTCTCTCTTACAAACATGCAGATCAAAAATAGAAAATGGGTGCTAGAGGGGGTGAAACTAATTGAGGGAGGTTATTCAGTGGAAGAAGACAAATATTTCAAGAGTATACAGCTACTAAAAGCTGACTCAATTTTTCATTATTAATTTTTTATGCTTTACTGTTTGCCTTCTCAAGGAGTAGGGTAAAAGTGAGGGAGAGAGTGTGGAACTCAGAATTTTGGAAAAATGGATGGTAAATTTTTTTACATTTAATTGGAAAATATGTAATAAAATAAATAGAAATATATTTTTAAAAAAGAAAATTCTTTACACTAGCAAAAACCCAACAAAAATAATAACAAAACCATGGGAAGGGAACAATTCTCCTATTATGTTCTAATAATGTCTGTAGTTGCTTTGAGCCCAAAACACAGTTATTGTTCTGCAGCAACATGCCATCTCTTCAGAGGCCTTATGATGTGATTTTCATTTCAATGCCACGACTTCCTTGGGTAAGCTGATTGATCCCCCTCATAAGAAGAAAAAGAGCTTTGGTTTTCAAATGGCACTCCTGAAACAGATTGTTTAATTCACAGGTTGTTTGCAACAAAGAATGCCTTGACTATGAATACTAAGCTGGTGCTAATTTATAATTCAAATCAACAATAAACCAGCTTGTAGATTTTAGTGAGTTGCAAATGTACCATGTTATGCTCTACAAGTAACTTTATTGTTATTGTTGCTTTATACTGGAGTCAATTTATTTGTTACCAAATGGCTGGAATATGGAAAAATAAAATCATGATTTAGATACATATAAGAACTGCTCATTATATTTGCACATACACACGGGAAGCTTCTTAAGTGCCACATTTCCTTGTCTCTTCAATTGCTTATGATCACTTTAATTGTCAGAGTCCATTACTTTTTGGTTAAGTACCAAAGCCCACAGGAATTAAGCTACCAAGTCATTCTTAAAGAGGTGTCAACCAGACAAACCGGACTATAAGCAATGTCAGTTAGGGTGGTGCCGGAAACAAAGCCAGGGTAAGCCCAATGATGATTAAGGAAAAATCCTGAAGAATGCTGGTTCTGGATCAATAAGGTAGTCCAGAGTTTGATACAGGAAACGTACTTGCTGCAGGCTTCGGGTATTAATATGCTTGTGTCTGTTAACATACCCTCAGGGGGACAGCTGCACCTGTTCCACTTAAGAAACAATATATGTTGTCCATACCTGCATGCCGCACTTAAGACTAGCCACACTCTCTCAGGTCCTCTGATACACTTCCAGAGGTTCCCACTTCCAGATGTTCTCTCTGCCTCCACCAATTCAGCAACTTTTCCTCCTCTGTATGTCACACCAACTCGATGCCTGTAGATGCATTTGCAACTCACTAAAGGTGTTACCGTTCAGAATATGACCTCTTTGAAGTCTGTTTATCCCAACTCCTGCCTTTATACCTGAGGAATTCAGAACGTTTGCCCCTCCCCCTACAATGGCAATATGAATTTGAAGATCTTCCTGCCCTTTAATAAGCCTAAGGGAATTTTAACCTCTTCTTTGCCCCCTAAGAGGATGAATATAAACCACTTGGAGCCTGCGGTGGGAGGAGTTTACTGAAGGGTGGAGCAGAGTCCACAGGCAGCTGGGAGTCAGAGCAGCTAGATGTGGGAGAGAAAGGACACCCAGGGAGACAGCTAGGCTTGTGAGTAGTGGTTTGTGGGAAGGCTGAAGGAAGGTGCAGTAACTTTGATGTTGCTATGATGTATTCGGTTTCCTGATGCTGGGATTTGGTTTTTTGGTGTCTGAATAAATATTTTGCTTCTGTCTTCTATATGGATAGTCTATTAAAATAATTTTATATTATATAGTTATATTATATTATATTATATTTTGTGATTGAGAACTGTGTTGGCATATTTAAAGTCGTTGTTGGCACTGTGAATATTGCATTGATACTACACCCCCTGATCAAAGATCTTGCTTCCCAATTCATCAATCTCCTAAACCTCCACCAATTATACCTTCACTCCAACTCAGACACTTATATGGATACCCTTGATCTTAACATCACCCATGATGTTCTATTTGCATGGTCAAGAACTCTGAAATTTCTCTATCTAGTGATAAAACGTGGGAAGACAAACCCACAGGATCATAGTTTTAGAACTTGAAGAAACCTTAGAGGCCATCTAGGAAGCCCCTTCATTTTACAGAAGAGGAACTGGAGGCCCAGAGAGCTTGAGTGATTTGCTCAGGGTCATAGGGAGTAAGAGAGGCAGGATTTTAATCCATGCTCTTTAGCTCTAAATTCATCATTCGACAGAACCAACCTGTATTGGACGATAATCTGCTCTTTCCATCTCACACTGTTCCTCATTCTTCCTAAATGTATCCTTCATTTTCACCATGACCTCTAGTCTCTGACCCTCACTGCTCTCCAACGTGGTCTCTAGCTTCATTCTCCTCACTTCCCAATCTTGACCCTACAGCTCACCAACTTAAGCATATGTTATCAATTCCCCAAATCCCCTGCCTTGTCTATTTGTACCTTGCCAATCCCCAAATCTGGATCATCCCTATCATCTGCCTTCTCTGGTCTTATTCATGTGCTGCTAACCAATGCTGGAGTCACTCAACACCAGAATATTGTCTAGGGTCACTAAAAATTTGGGCCCTTTTATTCTTCCCTAATTTACTCTCTATCATACAGTGGTTTTTCCAAATCTTTTCTTCCTCCTCAAGTCTCACACACCATCCCTCTCTCTTTCACTCAGTAAAGGACCTACTCTACTAAGAAATATCTCCCTAATTCTATATCTCAAGATCCCCTGACATGGTCCTCAATTCTCTCCACCTTCCCTTTAGCCTCTCCTCATCAAGCCTGACTAATCCACCTGCTCAGGCCTTCACTCCTGAACTCTCCCCTCTCCTCCAACAGCTTACACTTGCAATCATACTCCTCTCATCCCCTCTACATCTTTAATCTTTCTCTACAGGCTCTTTCCTTGCTGCCTACATACCCATCACGACCACATCTGTAATAGACTTTTGCTTGATCCCACTTATATCCCTTTAAGCTATCATACTATATCTCTGTCTCCTCTTTCATAGTGAAATATCTAGAAAAAGCTTGTAGCCTCCACTTCTTGTAGAAGGCAGAACTTTAGCTGAGACTTGTAGGAATCTGGGAGCTAGATATGAGGAGGGAGAGAGTTCCAGGTATGGAGAACAGTAGTGAAAATGTATCGTTGGGAAATAGTGTTGAGTGTGAAGAGCAACAAGGAGGTCAGTATCACTGATCACATATGGTGGGAAGTTAGGTATAAGAAGACTGGAAAACTGGGAAGGGACCCATTTATTAAGGGCTTTAAAATGCAGGCAGATGATTTTATATTTGATCCTGGAAATAATGGGGAGCCACTGGAGTTTATTGAATAGAGCGGTGATGGGGTCAGATCTGTGAAGACCAATGTGATAGATGAGTGAAGGATGGATTGGAATGGAGAGAGACTTAAGGCAGAGAGACCAACCGGCAGGCTACTGTAATAGCCCAACTACAGGGTGATGAGGTCCTGGATCAAAATGGTATCACTAACTGCCTTTGGACATTTGGAACTGAATATCTGTAGACACCTTGAACTCAACATGACCTAAACAGAACTTACTCTATTTCCTTCCTCTCATCCCGGGTGCCTTATTTCTGTTGAGGGCACCCCAACCTTGTCAGTCGGTCAGGTTCGCAACCTTGGCATTATCAATTCCTTTAACCTTTCCATACCCAGACAACTATGAAGTCTTGTTGACTTTATAGAGTCAACTGCAGTGAGCACTTAGTCTAAATTCCTCATTTGACAGAGAAAGAAACTATGGCTGAGAGAGAATATGTTACTAAATACAGAGAGTACATTACTAAATTAGTGATAGTCTGGACAGATGTGTGCTCTGATGATGCAGAAGTACATGATAAAGACTCTCAAGAAACTAATACTCCATCTGCAAAGGACAGACTTAAACATGAAACAGAAAGGCAGGGGTTGGTGGCACAGTGGATAAAACAGCAGGCTTGGAGTCAAGATAGACCTGAGTTCAAATCTGGCCCCAGATACTCACCAACTATGTGACTCTGGGCAAGTCTCTTAACCTCTCTCAGCCTCAATTTCTTCCTTTGTACAAGGTAAAGGTACCTAGCTTCCAGGGTTGTTTTGAGATAGTATTTTAAAACATTTTTATATTACTAATTAATAAAGATTATTTATATAAATATATTCATATTATTAATTTATATAAAATTAATATTAAATTATAAAATATTTGCAAGCCTCAAAGTTTAATAAATTCTAGCTATTATTATTATTGTTATGAAACAAAGAAATATTCTATTCAAGCTCTAAAATAGACTAAGTCATTAAGTGCAATTCAATTATCAAACTTTACAAAGTGCTTAATGTGTGCAAAGCACTATGGATTAGGCTCTAGGAATATCAAGTTTTAAGATAGCCTAGTCCCAGACCTCAGGAATTGCCATAGGAGATAGTTGTGAAGTTAAAAAAAAAAAGTACCCATTTTTCCTTTCATTTTCTGCTAAAAATTACTCCAAGGGATAAGTAATCTCTAAAGCTTTTTAATTCAATGAATTTCAATGATTACTTAAATTTAAGGAACTACATGTACTATACAGAAACCACCAATTAGTGAAAATTATTTCAAAAACAGGCTGAGTTAGCCAAAGTGACCAAGCAAGGGTTGAAGGGCTTTGGGAAAACACAGCATGAATCTATGGCCTGAAAAATCCAAGCCCTGGTTTTATAGAAAACTAGGTTTGTTTTCATAGACATTCATATACAACACACACACACACACACACACACACACACACACACACACACACACACACAGAGTCATATATTCAAAAGAATACAGCTTGTGTTTAGGTCTCTAGAGAACAAGTAAAAGGAGTCCTCAGTTCCCATGCAAGCATTTAAGCTGACAATCCAATGACTATATATACAAAAGTTTTTATTTCATCCTACAGAAAAGGCAACACACAAAGGGCTTAAAACCAAATTTAAAACAGTTTAGATGAATGCCCTTCCCTCTGCAATGAGCCCCACTTCTATCCAGAAACATATATGCTCTTAGTGATACTCAGCAACAGTAGCTTCCCCAAAGGAGGAAAACATTTAGGGTCAAGAGCTGACTTCTCACCTTCCAGGAAGCACCATCTCCCCATAGTGCATTCAAACAGTAAAAAAAAAACACTATACAAATGAAATAAAAGTTGTTTGTCAGTTCACCTCTATTACTTAGAGACAGCCGCATGGCCAGTTCAGGGAATTGTTCCATGCCACTGTGGATAAGGTTTCAAGACTTCAGAAAACATACCACCAGTACACATGATCTAGCTGCTTGAAATAAAGCTCAACAAAGCATAAGAACAAAGAACATGGAAGCCAAACCCTGCCAAAACCAGGATTTAGCAAGAAAGCACAATGAGTAAACTGTTAAACTTCATGTGACTACCTGTAGCCTCTGGGAAAACTTCTTAAGGTTAGCTTATTTCTACAAATAATACCGAAATGAAAAGATTTAGCAAGCAGCTGATCTTCCTTCTATCACGTGGCCCCTGCCCATTTCAATGGTATAATTTTATATAAGAATTCCATTAAGAGATGGAGTTCAATGAACATTGTTTTCCTGTACCTCTGAGTAAACGTGGCAGTCGTCTAGCCTATGTGCTCTCTGGAGCTGGGGGGGAGGGGAAGGGAAGAGGAATGAGACAGTGGAAGGGGAGAGGAAGTCACCTGTTCCAGAGTGTTTAGAATTGTATATACATTACTATCATTGGGTATAATTACTGTCTTTTTCTTGGTCACACTGACTCTTGATTTCCCCCTTGTCCACATAACTTTGTTATATATAGGCATATAACGTATATTATATACCTATATATTATAGATAGCATATATAATATATAGGTATATAATATATATAGCTATAATCTAGCTATTATTATTTTGATTTTGTATCCTTATTTGTGTTATTTTGTCTTAAATACATACTAACATTGGTAGTGCTTAAATGCTTAATAAGTGATTATTGATTGATTAATTGACTAGTAATGATAGGAAAAAATTAGGAAAACATCAAATAATTTTTAAATGGGTAAATTCCCCCCCCACTCCGTCCCCACTGATAAGAGGCATGGGTTTAAACATGAATAAGAAGTGCAAAGGGTAAGATGTGGAAGGGATTGTAAACTACACAAGCGGAGAGAATACTCCAAACCATAAGATCACAGACTGAGCTAAGTTAGCAAACATTTTAGTGTCTATAATCCTTTTAAGAGCCACAAATAAAACTAATTCCCATGGGTTTAGTCTTCTCTCTCCTGCTCCTTTTTCCATGCATGTGCGCTCAGTTTTAAATACTTATAGTCAGTTCTGAGCAAGGACAATGAAAACCCAAATCCACTTGCCAGTGTAATTTGCAGAACAAGCGTGTTCCCACAGACACTACTCCAGCCTCCAGAAACAAAGTCATCCAACCCTTTGCTTCCAAATTAGACAGGCTACTATCTCAGCTTCCAAGGGCAAATTTCTGGGTACGGCATCGACGGCCTTTTCCACTCTTTGTTTTTTCAGGTTCTGAAAAGCATCTCTGTGTACATAGGTTTCTCAATTCCTGAAGTGATAAAAGGAATATCCCTACCACCCAGACACACACCAGATTTGGGGTGCTGTATGAAGGGATTGCAGTGATTTATTCCCCTCATGGTAGACCAGTGGGTTAAAGTAATCTCTGTACCCCTCCAAAAGAGTTAAGATCATAAGATTGTAGATTTAGAGCTGGAAGCACCTAAGAAACCTTTAGAGGTAAGAAAGCTGAAGCCCAGGGAGGTGTTAAATGACTTCCATTAGGTTGCATGGGTAGGAATAACCAGAAGTGGGATTTTAACCCAAACTGTCTGAGTCTAGAATCAGAGTTCTTTCTACTTTGCTATGCCCTCTCCCATACGTCACGAATTCCAGTACTTTGAGGAACTATGATTCTTTTTTTCACTGAGAGATCATATCCCTCTACTCTTTAAAGACGGTCTTCTGTGAGTTGCTATGACAGAAAAAACAAAGATCATCCAATGATCAGCCAGGCTTCTGGTGATAAGCTTCTCTGACAGATAAACAAGCGGCTGCCAGGCTTGTGTCAACACCTTTCCATCTTGGTATGGTCTACCAAGAGTTTGTCCTTTATTGGCATAACCTTTTGAGAGTCCAGAGCCACCTCCAAGCCTCAATGAAGTACTGGAATAGAGTATTAATGGAGGCTAGGGTAACCATTTTGGTTAATAATTCACTTATGCAACAATTTGGCCTACTTATTCATTACTGACCAGGCACAGACTGTGATTTCTAGGCTCATAGTGGCCCAAAGGAGTTGTCTGACGGACCCTGTCCTTTCCACTCTTATTGTAACCATGAGCAGCCCTCATTCAGCACTCATCGGTGAGGAAGAGGGAAAAGGACCAGCAACAGTGGGTGTGTCAGGAGGAAAAATACATTTTCTTATTATAACTAGGATCTATTTTAAGGTTTGCAAAGCATTTTACAGATCTCATTTGATCCCCACAACAAGCCTGTCAGGTAAGTGCTATCTTTATCCCCATTTTAATAAGTAAACTGAAGTCAACTAAGTTGAAGCTGAGGTTAGGTGACTTGTCCAGGGCCACGCAGCTGGTAAATATCCAAGGCAGAATTTGAACAAGTCCAGTGCTCTGTCCACTGTACTACTTAGCTACCTCTGAAATAAGAACCTGTCAAAGTTAGGGTCCCAACAACCTCAACTTAAAAGACAGAAATTAATTTTTACCCAGTGAAACACAGCCGGGACAATTTCTCAGGTGTTAATTAAAGTAACATAGTGCTTATTCTGTGCCAGAAACTCTACTAAGTGCTTTGTAATTATTTCATCTGATCCTCACAGCTGCCCTGAGAGGCAGGTACTATTATTATCCCCATTTTACAGATGAGGAAACCGAGGCAAACAGAAGTTAAGTTACTTGTCCAGGCTCACACAACTAGTAGGGGGTGGAGGGTGGATTTGAACTCCAGTTCAAATACAGGTCTAGTGCTCTGTGCACTACGGTGCCACCAAGCTGCCCCTTAAGTTGTTCATCTTATTCTTCTGCCTGATCAGGTCCCCAGATTTCAGTAGTAATTTCATATAAACATTCTATTAAGAAATGGAGCTCAAAGAAGCAGCTTTTGCCCATCCATCAGGGACAGACCCAAAAGATGACTTTAATTGGCAATCACCCCAAACAAAGGCTTTACACTGTTTATCTGTTACTAAGTATAAGAGCCAGGTAAACTTGAGAATTAGAAAGAGATTTATTTAGATGAGTTAACTGTTGCTGTAATTCATTGAAGAAAATGACATTACATTCCTTCCCTCTTATCCTTCCCTGCTAGTGGGAAAAGTAAATTTATTTATTTTGCTTTTTGGAAGGGGGAAGTCAGGGCAATTGAGGTTAAGTGACTTGCCCAAGGTCACACAGCTAGTATGTGTTAAGTGTCTGAGGCCAGATTTGAATTTAGGTCCTTTGGACTCCAGGGCCAGAGCTCTATTCACTGCACCACCTAGCTGCCCCTGAGAAGTTAATTTATATTGAAGTTTGTCATTTAGATAAAATCATTACCATTATTTTAAAAAGAATTAGGCGTCTCTCTGAATTTCTTATTGTTTCAATGTGATGTCTTCTATTAGCCAGAAGAGATGGCTATCTGAAAAAGGCAACAGGAACATCTCCAGAATTTGGGGGTAGGAGGGTAGTGGTTTGTTCGTGCAATACCGCAGTACTTAATGAAGCATAAGCAGACCTTTCAAAGATTTTTTTTTCTCTTTTCGGTCTAGAGTTAAACAATACCTCACAGAATCTATTTAATCCCTCATCTGTCCAAATGCGCATCTAACATATACAGTGGAAAGAGCGCAAAACTTGGGAGTCAGAAAAGCTGAATTCAAATTCTGACTTAGTCACTAGATGCATGAATTTGGACAGGTGTCTTCCTTCTGGCCTCAGATTTCTCATTTGTAAAATAAGGGTATTGGATTAGATGGTCTCTGTGATCCCTTCTACCTCTAGACCCGTGAAGATTTCTTGATAGATAGTTGGTACCCCTTGAAGGGGCCTTAGAGATCCTTTAGCTCAATCCTTCACTTTATGGGTAAGGAAGCCAAAGAAGTTAAGTAGCTTGCTAGAGGTCACAACGCTATTCTAAAGACTGTCACTTTCCAGGCTCCTTATAATTTGTTCCTCTTTCCACATCCTATGAGTCAATGACACCGGTTTCCTTGATTCTAGTTCCCCACATTACATCTCCAAACTTTGGACATTTTTATTGGTTGTTCCCATGCCTGGAATGTTTTTCCTCTTCATCTCTGCCTACTGGCTCTCCTGGCTTGTTTGAGTCACAGTTAGATCCCACCTTCTGCAAGAAGCCTGTCCCTGTCCCCCTTAATACTAATGCTTTGTGGTTCCTATTACCTCCAAATTCACACACAAGTCTTAAGACATCACCCTCACAATGCCATTTGTCTTCTTCAGAAATGAGAGATGAACAACAACCAGCTCCCAATTATCCTGCATGTATCTTGTTTATACACGGCTGGCACATTTGTTTGCCCTGTTAGACTGGAGCTCCTTCAAGACAGGGAATGTTTTCATCTCTCTAGCTTACCTAACACTTAGTTAAGTGCTTGATAAAAGTTTGTTGACTTGACTCGACTACACAGCTATCAAAGAAAATTATAAATTACCCAGGAGGGGTTCATGGAGGGCAGAAGTAGGCTTCAATATGTCACCAATTCAAGGAAGTCTTAAAGAATGCTGTGTGTGACTGGCAAAGGATGTGGGCCAACCAAGCAGTTAGAGTGAGGGATAATGGATGGACAGTCTGTGCACATACCTGGTAATTAGCTAATATGAAGAGACCTAGAGCAAGACTCCCAGAATGTGGGGTGGAAAATTTATGGGGAAACTTGGATAAGCATCTCAGGGGATGACAATTTATGATCAATTTGCAACTAGAATACCCACATATAATGGGATTATAGAACTACTTATGTACCTCAAAGAGCAATTAAATAAAAGCTAAGATCTCTTACATTTCTGTCATTCATATCATTCTCTTTTTTTCGATATCATACACTTTTAATAAGTTGAATTCCAGAACATTTTTCTAGCATTTCCCGTAACTTTCATCTACTTTTCAGAAATCTTTGGTGAATTCACAGAGATGGCTCCCATGAAATTAGCCCTATTGGGGCTTTATAGTGGTTCATGAACCATTTCATAGTCTTCCCACAATCATGCCAAACATGGAGATCCTGTAATAAAATGTTACTAAATGCTTAACATCTTTAAAGATCCGTCTGGCACTAAGTAGGTGACACAGGGAAAGTTTCTTCAACTCCAGGCCTCAGTGTCCCCTTCTATAAAATGAAGGAGTTGAGTTAGAGTATTTCTGACGTCTTCCAGTATTAAGATTCTATGATTTCTGGGCTGATGCTTAGGCTAACACTGAAGAGTAAGAAAACTGCCTTTCTGGAGGATAGGTTTCTTGGCAATGAAGAGGTCTACAATGACCAGTTCACTAGGTACCTAATTCAACTCCAACAATTGCTTTGTTCTTAACCTTGATCTTAAAGAACAAAAAGCAATAGCCTAATTCTTTTGTTTGCCTTCAGCTTACCCTTTCCTAAGATTCACAAAAATTTCCCCCCACATCTCTACTCTTAGCTCCATCCCACCTCCCAAAAAACCCAAACAACTGTAAAAAGAATTTTACTGTAGGAGTTTGATTGAGATCATTCACACACGCTGAATAGGAACTGCTTTACCCATCAGCTGAGAAATATCTCAGAATTTGTAAAAATGTCTAATATCTGAAGAGAGTGGATAAACTACTTCTTTTCTTTCTCCATCACAAGGCCATTACCACAACTAAATACTGCACCATAAACATTTCTCTGAAACTAAAGTGAAAACTTTTAGGGACTTTTTGTCACAGGAAAATAATAAATATTTGGTCTTCTCCAAATATTAAAAAACAAAAAAGGCAGAGGGAAAGTTCAAAATTTCAAAGTGTAGTCACATTAATTCTTTGCGTGGTTGTTTGGTTGTCATCTTTTGTTCTGGAAGAAAACCAAAATATAACCATGCTGAGATCAAAGTAGACTGTGTCCAGCTAATCAGCTCACTATGAGCTCGTCAGGTTCTAACACAGGTCAGGAACAAACAGTTCATATTAATTTTGGTAACCATATCTTTTCTACCATTCTATTAAGGTGATAAATGGCTGAGCCTTTGTGGATTAGTTGGCTACATTTACATAATAATTTTATTTAAATACCTGGATGAAAGTCACTTTAAGACAAAAGTACTGCTTTCAAGAAAGGTATCTTGCAATTAGTCTAGATGTCTAACTTAAGATAAACCAAAGCTAAATGTTTTTCAAAAATAATAATAAGAAATTAATGTTATCTGTAGTCATTTAAAAAATGCTCTAAATCACTATTAATTGGAGAAATGCAAATCAAAACAACTGTGAGGTACAACATCCTACCTATCAGATTGGCTAACATGACAAAACAGGAAAATGATAAATGTTGGAGAAGATAAGAGAAAATTGGAACACTAATGCATTGTTGGTGGAGTTGTGAACTAAGCCAGTCATTCTGGAAAGCAATTTGGAACTATGCCCAAAAATAAAAATGTGCATATCCTTTGACCCAGCAATACCACTTCTTGGTCTGTATTCTGAAGAGATCATAAAAATGGGAAAAGGACCCATGTGGTAGCAAAGAACTGGAAATTGAGGGGATGCCCATCAACTGGGGAAGGACTGAACAAGTTGTGGTAAATGAATGTAATAGAAAAAGAAACAATGAGCAGGTGAACTTCAGAAAAACATGGAAAGACTTATATGAACTGATATTAGTGAAGTAAGCAGAACCAGAACACTGTAACAGCCAGTGTGCAATAAATTGACTTTGACAGACTTAGTCAACAATGCAAGGATCTAAGGCAACTCCAAAAGACTCATGATGGAAAATGCTACCCACATCCAGAGAAAGAACTCTGGAGTCTGAATGCAGATAGGAGCATATTTGCTCTCTTTTTTTGTTGTTTTGTTTTGTTTCTTCTTTCTCATGTTTCCTCCCATTAGTTCTAATTATTCTCTACAACATGACTAGGGTGAAGACATGTTTAATAAGGATATATAAGTAGAGCCTATGTGCTGTCTTGGGGAGGGGAGAGGGAAGAGGGGGAGAAAATTTAAAACTCAAAATCTTAAGAAAGTGAATGCTGAAAACTAAAAGTAAATAAATGCTTTTAAAAATTATAGAAGATTAAAAATTAACTTTTGTACTTTATTAGGAGAAAGGTAGAGACCATTGTGATTAAGCATCTTCTAAATGGATAACTTGGAAAGAAAAAGGACTGCATTTGTCTTCTGGGCTGAAAAAGAACACAGACATTCACCCATGTCTAGATGAATTTTTTTGGGATTTGAATGATACATTTTTAGTTGATTCTATAAGACTTCTTCCAATGGATCCAGGATATTGATGTCGTGTACTTTGCAGGAATGCACACGTTGATAATGAGGTTGATGCATGCATTGACAGAGCTAGCTCAGTGTTTGAGAGGCTCTGAAGGAAAGTACGGGAGAGAAGAGGTTATCAGGTTGACTATCAAACTGAAGGTCTACAGAGTGGTACTGACCTCACTGTTGTATGCCTGTGAAACCTGAACAGCCTACCAGTGCCATCCTAAGAAACTGAATAGCTTCTGTTTGAACTGTTTTAGGAAGATTCTGAAGATCACCTGGCAGGACACTGAGGTCCTTTCTCTAACTAAACTGCCAATCATTCAAACTGTTTCATAGAGTGCAACTCCAATGGGCTGGCTGTGCTGTTTGAATGCAAAATGTCGGCTTACCAAAAAGATTGTTTTATGGATAAGTCGCAGAGGGCAAGCGTTCACATGGTGGCCAGAAGAAGCGACACAAGGACACTCTCAAGGTCTCTCTTAAGAGCTTTGGAATTGACTGAGACATGAGAGACACTGGCATAGGACTGCTCAGCATGGTGTGCCCACCTCAGAGAAGGTGCTGTGCTCTATGAGCAAAGCAGAATTGAAACAGCTCCAAGAAAATGCAGGATGTGCAAATTTAGAGAATCTACTCCAAATGTTCACACGGACTGTTTGTGCCTGACCTGTGCTGTGGTAGAACATTCCAAGCTTGCGTTGGTCTGATCAGCCACAGCTGAACACACTGAAACTGGACTCTAGCACAGTGATGTTCATTTTGATACTCTTGAAAAGTTAGGACAACAATCAATCAACCAACTACTGAAAATTGCAACTAGTCTCTACATTTTTGCTATCCTTGTCCATGTCTTTCCATAAGTCCTCCATAATACCTACCCATTGATTAGGAGATCTTTCTCTGGTTTAACATTTCAAAGAGACTAATTCAGAACCTAGCCCATCATGTCTTACCCCTCTCCAGGAATACATAGCCAATCCACAGTCTTTTCAGCTCATGTTTCCAGTGATGCATTTTACAGTACCCTTTCAAGAGCAAGCTGTCAATGATTCTTAAGCTTAGGTCATCTTTCCATTGTCTTCTGGGTCACCTAGCCCTATTCTGTTCTGAGCAAAGTTCAAATTCTGCTGCCTGGCAATCAGGGCCTTTTACAAATGCCTGCCACCTTACACCTCCAGTTTTCTCCCCTTCACACATTATGGTCCAGCCAAACTGTACAACTTGCTTCCCCTTGAACACAAACATAATTCCGTACCTTTGTTCAGATTGATCAAAGGTGCCCAGATCTAGAACTAGTAGGAACTTCAGAGTCATCTAGTCTAATGCTCTCATTTTACAGATGAGGAATCTGAAGGCCAGGGAAGTGAAGAGACTTATCCAAGTAATGTGTCTGAGATGGGATTTGAATTCAGGTTTTCTGACTCCAGAGTAGATGTTCTTCTTACTTGAAGTTCTCTCTGCCTATGCCTGGGATAGTTCTTCTTGCTATTTAAATCTGAACTACTAACTATCTGTCCTTTAAAGTCCAAATACAATATCACCTCTTCCACAAAGTCTCCTCTGTCCCTCACCTAAAGAAATCTTCCAAAAGCATTGATGGGTTGTGACATGTATCACTGGAGGGAGATCATGGATGATGAAATCTTAGATCCATTAGAGTCATCAGAAAATGTTATATATTGTTTTATAACTATTGATGTTGATATCTTATTCACATTCAAATAAGAATACTAGCCTAACACTTTTGAGGGGGGCAGAGCCAAGAGTCAGCATAGAAGCAAAAAAGTTCCGCAGCTCGCACATAGCCACCTCAAATACCCATAACCAAATTTTAGGGCTCCAAAACACATAAAAATACAGAAAAACACATCTCATGCTGAAGGCAGCTCAGCAGGAAGGGCTCATCACAACACGCTGGGAGCCAAAACCAGCCCAGCCTGATACCGCGGCTTGGCCTTGGGGTGGCCAGGATCAGCCACAGCTAGAGCCTTCAGGAGAGTGGATCAGCGGCAACTGTAGCAGTTTCCAGAATTATGAAGCCATGGGAAACAAGGACTAAATGAAAGGTCAGTGGAACTCAGCTAAATTTGGGGGAGAAAAGCAGTCTGGCTGAACTGCCTCCAGGGCAAGGAAGGAGCAGAAGCACCAGCCTTGTAGCCGCCTCCACATAGCTGCTTCAGAGCTCCCGGCTTGCAGACTGTAGGGAGGCCAAGTGATTGTTCAGAGGCTAAGTGCTCTTGTGTTGAGCAGCCTGGATCAGGATCGCAGTCTTGGGTGGTGGTCCTGGG
>CM053601.1:63408536-63423954 GCA_028646575.1 Pseudocheirus occidentalis | reverse complement strand
ACACTATCGTTTCAATTCATTTTCGGTCTGACAAAATAACACAAACCAACAGAGAAAACTTCTGTCTGATAAATCAAACACAAATCAGCTATAAAGTCCCAGGACTTCTGTAAATGGCAGTAAAGTCCTCTTTCAGGACTTCTGTCTAAAAACAAGAGACAATGCCTTTGTCTGACAAACCAACAGAGTGCTACAGAGTGCCAAAATCAAACTCTCAGTTCTGCTTGGTCCCAGTGTGTGCTTGAGCTTTTATCTGCTCTGCTCCTTCCTGCTCCACCCTTCCTGTTCCTCTCTTTTGGCAAATTCTTCCTATTGTGGGCTCCACGTGATGACGTTAGGCCTATTAAGAACAGGGGAGGTCTCCAAAGTCCTTTAAGTCTATTAAGGGCAACACAAGTATACTGCTTCCAACAAAGACTTGACAGAATCACAGGCGGGCACTCAAAGGTTTCTACTGAATAGCTTGAATAGCTGAAACAAGGAACAAAGTGCTACTTTGCTTACCATTACACAGGCCTATCCTTATTAACCTCCTTTTCTGGACCCTCATCTAGATCATACCCTCTTACCCAAGTCTGCACAACGTGTGGCTGTGAGCCAAGCCTCCCACGGGTCTCTTGTGGCCCAAGAAAGGATTCTGGCAGGCCAGTTTGTATAGGCCTACTAAAACAGTAAGGATCCCTCAGGGTTCTGACGTGGGCCCTCTATTAATTTCACTTGATGACCTCATCAGTTCTCACGAATTTAACTATAATTTTTATGCTGATGACAATCACATCTATCTGTCCTGTCCCAAGCTCTCTACTGACCTCTAATCTCAAATCCCCAACTGCCTTTCAGACATCTCAAACTCAATATCCAGTAGAAATCTTAATCTCAAAACGTCCAAAACTGAATTCATGATCTTTCCTCTTAAATTCTACCTCTCCAATCTTCCCTGTGACTGTCCACATTATTCCCATTCATACATGTCAGGCAGATGGCCTGCTTTCTATTCCTTGTATGTGACATTCTATCTTCGGCCTCCCTGACCTGATCCGGTTTGTGCACCAATCCCGGAATGCTCTCCATATTTACAAAAGCATCTTAGAGGCTATTATCTGAGTTATCAGCATTCCCTCCTACCTCCCCACCCCCAAACTTACTTTGTATATATATGCTTTTAGTTAGTGTGCTCTTTGATCTCATATTATGGACTAATCTATTTTTACCTTCTTATCTGTAAATGGTTAATAAAATGCTTATTTGTGTGAAGTTGGAACTTGCTCTAATATCAGTGCAATTACACTTGAAAGGGTATATACTGAGCCTCTCTTAATATGCACAACTTTTTGCTATGTTTGCTATGCGCCTTGAGAATGCAGAAATATAAGACCCATTCCCTGTCTTTAAGGAGTTTCCAATTTGAGAACATGTAACAAAGACAAGTCAGGACAGTATGAAGGAAGATTCAAGGGAAGGTAGTATGTAATCAGAGCTATGGGAGTAGGAAAGCAGAGAGAAAAATCTGTTCTCTGTGATCAGGAGGGCTTAGACATAGGTTCTGGGAGGAGGAAGAACTTGATGGCTTAGTCAACTGCAGCTAAGCAGAAACGACACAGTTAGCCACTTATTCCCAGCAGGACCTAGGGCAAATCTTTTAAGGTCTCTGGGACCCAGTTTCCAGCCTTACAAAACATTACAAGTTGGAGGTGCTGCATAAGCCAAGTTCAGGATGGGGAATCCAGGAACAACTGAATTATTTAAAAATATTTCACAGTAGGCTATGAGCCAAGATGGTGGAGTAAAAGCAGGAACTTACTTGATCTTGTTCTCCAATTACCTCTAACACCTGTAAAAAATGACTCTAAATTAATTTTAGAGCTAACAGAACCCACAAAATGATAGAGTGAAACAAATCTCCCACTAAAGGCAGCCTGGCAGACCGACAGGAAGGGTCTATTGCACTGGGCTGGGAGTGTAGAAGCAGTCCCACTTTAGTCGTGTTGGCAGACTGGCTGGAGTAGGACTGAATCACTAGCAGATGTGGCAGTTTCCAGATTTCTCAACCCATAAATACCAAAGAGAAAGTAACAGGTCAGTGGGGAAACTCTGTTGGACCTGGGTGAGAGAAAAGCAGGATCAGGCCCTTGCCTCTGGGGCAGCGGGAGGTTGGAGGGAAGAGAGGGTGAGAAAATTTTAAAACTCAAAATCTTATGGAAGTGAATGCTAAAAACAAATAAATAATTTTTTCTTTTTTTAAAAAGAAATTCTTGTTGATCAATTTGACAAATATTTAATGCTCCCCAAAATGTATGTGTGGTAAGATATGGGCAGGATGGGATATTGAGAGAGAGAAACAGTACACACCTATACACACAAATACACACAACGGGAAAGTGAAATCAGAAAGTTATGAACAACGTCCTAAGGAATTTTGGGAGAGAAAGAAAAAATTCCCACTTGAGTGGTCAAGGAAGGCTTCATGGAGGATATAACAATAAGGGGAGAAACCGGTCAGAGTGTTTTGGGACAGGAGAAGAGGAGAAGCAATTTTAAACCATGAGCAGCAAAAGCAACGATAAGGAGATGAAGAAGGACAGGAAGTGTTTGGGGAACAAGTCGATCCAGTTTGGCTGGGGCAGAGGACGTGTGAATTCAGGCAGTGAGAGGCGAGACTGCAAAAATAAGCCACAGTTAAGTTTTACAGGGTCTTGAATGCTACCACATCTACTAACTGTGAACTTTATTCTGTTGGGGATGGCAAAGGTTTTTAAGTGGTATCTGTAGTCAGAGCTATGCTTTGGGAAAACTAATTGGTAATTCATGTGTAGGATGAATTGAACAGGAGAAAAGACTTTAAGAGATAGGCTAAGAAATTATTGTAAATGACCTAGCAAGAAGAAATGAGGACCTTCATTAAGGTAATAGTGAAAATGGAGAGGATGAGAGGGATGGGAAAAACACTGATAAGGTGGTGGTGATAAGATGTAATGGCTGGATGTGTTTAGGGGCAAGGGAAGGTGAGGTAACCCACAAAAAGTGGAAAGGAATGAAAATAGATGTTAACATTTTAAACCTAAGAGAACAGGGGTGCCATTAACAGAAACAGGAAAGTCAGAAGGAAGAGGAGATTTTTGCTTGTTTTAATTTTTCTTTATTTTTAATATGAGGAAGGTACATTGAGATCAGTTTTGTTCAGATGAGTCTGAAGTACTGACAGGATATGCCAAAGCAAGAAGGTAGAAATGTGGGTGTGGAATCCGGGGCAGAGGTAGGTAAAAACTTAAGATATGAATTTGAGAGTCATCTGTATGGACAAAGGTCTTCAAGGGAGAATGTAGTTACAAGAGTTAGAGCTGGAAGGAACCTCCAAGATCATCTACCCCAGTCTCCAAAGACAGAGTTAGGTGTGGACTAAGGCCAACAGACCTAGCAAATGACAGAGCCAGTATTCAAACCCAGGTTCTTTGATTCCAAATTCAGGGTTATTTTCATTATGCTACACTGTCTAGAGCAATAAGGGTTAAGTGCAGACTCTGGTGAAATGATGGCATCTAGAGAAGAAGAGAAGAAAACATTAGAGATTAGCCAGAGAAGGAACTTTTAGAAAGGTAGTTGTCCTAAAAACCAAGAGTGCAAAATTTCCAAAAGGAGAGAACCAACAAGTTTAAATGGAGGAGAGACATGGAAGCTCGAGTACAGTGAGGGAGTACGAAAGAGTGAATGGAGCATTGGGATTGAAGTCAGGAGGGCTGAATCATTCATATGACATGTATAGTGTGACCTAAACGCCTATAAAGCAGTACTTCTGCTTTTGCAGAAGTATGTACTTTTGACACTAAAGCTATAACCATTGGCAGGAGACCATAGGAGCGCAGATACCGGTGCCTCAGAATAATGGGGGAAAGAATCTATTAAAGACAAGAGAATCCTCTTCACTTGCTTGTTCATTCAACAAATGTTTATCCAAGTACCTTCTTACAATGTACTGTGATACCATGACAAGGTCTCTACGTAACTAAGAAATTTAGACAGATACAAACCAGTCTGTGTTAAATGGTTTATGAATGATATTGATAATAAGCAGTGTGGAGTTCAAAGGTATCCCCCTTCCAGCTGGGCTGAACAAAGAAAACTTAGTAGAGGAAGGAGGATCTAAGCTGGGCCTAGAAGAATTTGTAGGAGACTGGGGTAGGAAGAAGGGTTCTCACAGAGGGGAAATGCAGGAAACAAGAGGCTTGGAAAATGAGATTAAAAAGAGAGGAATTAAGTAGATAATCCATTTGAATCATAGATTAGGAATTGAAAGGGATCTCTGAGGTCCCCTAGCCCAGTTTGCTACATTGCAGATGAGGATTTAAATCCCTGAGAAACTGACTTGATCAACAAGTTAATTTTGACTTCTCAGAATGGAGATGTACGTAGTACCTTAAGAATTTAGATAAAAGCATTTTCTTTCCTCAAGGTTTGAGAGAAGCAATAAAAATTATAGCTCTGGCTTAGGCTGTTAATATGAATAAGCAAGAAAGAGCTAAGAAGACAGACTTTTCAGATGGCCCCCTCAACTGGAATAAGGCCCTAGTTCTGGGAAACAGAGTCCAGAACAAAAAACATGTCCCTAAAAGGGTCTTCTTTTTAAAAGTTGACCTCCATAAATATGGTGTATACTTACCAATCTTAATGTACTGTGGACCCTAAGATTCTTCATACTGTAGGGAAGTGATTTCTTGAACTCAAAATGGTTGGCTGAGTGTGATGTTTCTGAATACCATGAAGAAACTGAGGCACTGGGCTCTGTCTCTAAGGATGAGGTCTAAAGAGGAGACTTCCATTTAATTCTTCAGGTAGAGGCAGCTGCCAGAAAGACACAACCTCAGTGGACAACCTTTTTGGAAGGTCTTTGGGGATGGGTGAAGTTTATTAGGCAGCTTTAAATTATTAAGTGTTTTTTTTTAATTCACAATTAACAAAATTTCTCTTATTTTCAATTTGAGGGTTTATTAAACTAGTAAAAAACTAACAACCCTCTGTTCCAGGGAGAATTTTCTGACAACTTTAGGGAACTGTTATCAGAATTCCTAAAACTGAATTATTTTGACTTTTTCCTTGAGCTACCCTCAATTAAAGAGATTATTTCCTTCTGGAAAGTGTGTAGTCATGCACCGGAACAGTCCCATTCACTGACCCTTCTAATCTGGAGACAACTAAATGAGTTGGAAGCCAGTGCTATTTGCATAATCTTTGAATTTCAAAAATCACATGCCTTAAACACTAGATATGCTTGTATGGAAGTTGGATCTTGGGCAACCAAGGGACTGCCACAAAGTCCATTTACTCTCTAACCAATTGGATGCTGCTGGAATGGGGTTCCTAGAAGAACCTTTTACCAAATTCTGCTCTGGAAGGAAAAGAGTTAGGCCTTTGTGTTGGTCTGTTAATGGCCTAGAAACTTTTTCTCAGTTTCACAAAACTTAGCCTAACTTTCCGTGCTACATTAAGCTTTTTGAAATGACCAAATTGTTCCTCAAAAAAAAATTCAAAGACATCTGGGGCAAAGTAACTAGTTCCTAGGGTTTTTTCCCTAGATATGGTATTTGACAAGCAACAGGATAGAAAACATGTGGCCATGTAGACTTGTCTTATCCCTGTTAGCAAAAAGGATGATCAGACCCATAGAAATGTGGAACAATTGTGAGCCTACTCAAAAGCAATGGTTTGTGAAGGGCAAAGAAATCAAGAACCCTGAAATTCTCATCAACACTGCAGTAAAACTGGCAAACTCATTCTAGAGACAGAAGCCCGCTGTATACAGCAGGCATGAAAAAACTTGTCAAAGATGCTACTGAGACTTTGAGAATCTAGATTTTAGGAATTAGAAAATCACAGAAAGACTACCTAATTAGTTCACACAGGTGCAAGGGTTTGTTTATCTTGCTTAGCTGAAATGTTGGCCTACACTGTCATTCCACTGGTTTTAAATGACCCCAAGTATTTTTCTTTTTTTTTTTTTGAACCCTAAGTATTTATTCTGATTTGGAGTAGGACCAATGAGGCCACTAAAGGAGAAACCTTCCAATGGGACAATTACTGCATGAGTAACAATTAAGGTGAGATGATTACAGACTACAATACTCTCTATTTAAGATAAAGCATCTACTTGTCAGCTTACACCACTTTGCTTAACAATGCCCCTGTGTTTCTTGGACAGACAAAAGCCGGAAAATGTCATAAGTAATATAATAAAATAATATGAGCTGCAGATTGGCATAATGAATAGAGAGCTGGCCCTGCAGTCAGTAAGACCTTTGTTGGAGCTCCACCTCCGACACAAGTGGGCAGTGAGACCCTGGGCAAGTCATTTAACCCCTTAGGGCTCCAGGTCACTCAAAGACTACAGTCTGAAGAGAAGGTACTTCTGTCTTGGTAGAAAGAATTTCCAAAACTAATAAAATCACAGATCCAGTCCCTGTAGCTATAAAAAAATTTAAAAAATGCACATTTATATGTCTTTAAAGTAGACAGTTTTTCTGAAAACAAACCAGAGAGGTCAACTGATGAGCACAGAGGTCAAATGACAGGCCCAGGTCACACATTTAAAGCTAGGGGGAAAGGCAGGCTTTGGACTCCATGGACTCCAAAACTACTTCTGTTTTCCACCCTACCAAGCTGCCTTGGTCATTTCATTATACTTTAAACATTACAAGTGAGCTAAATTTCCAAGTGTTTAATTTAAACGTAAGAAAAAAGAAAACCCCAAAGTATAGTCTGTCATAACAACCATAACTTCACTCCAGGCACCTTTAAATACATCGACAACTTGGCTCTAAAAGTAGTTTAAATTCTTCAGTGTGGGCAGATAATGGCACCGAAAAATCTTAACTTTTTTCTTGCTGGCTTGTTTTCAAAAACTGTAAACTCAATACAGTATTTTCTTGGGGTAAGAGCTTAAAAAAAAATAGGTTCAGGTACCCTCTGCGTTTTTAAATCGGAGAAAGGTCTATTTAAAAAGCGGATGAGGTGTATTTCCACATTTCGCCCTATGAAACAATCCTATGCCAACTTGCCCGAGCTTCATCTTCTAGTAGAAACTTGAGCCCACCCTCGGTAATGTCATTCCGCACTTCTTCCTGACAGCTCAGCTCCAAGAGCTTCTGCAGCATTGTTGATCAAGAGACACCCCCAACCCCCGCCCCCAGCCCTCGGCCGCCTCCCACACACTCACGCCTCAACGCTCCCCAGTGCTTCCCAATGAGGCATCAACCCCTAACACATATTACACCTCTGTTCGAGGGTGGGGAACTGAGGCACTGGAGCCAACCAACACACCCCAAGAGTTGCAAGAAATGCAAATTCCCACCGCCCTCTTCTGACCACTGAAAACCGGTGTCCTGGCGCCCAGAGGTGAACGACACCCCCCCCCCCTTTCTCTCTGAAGGTTAATCATGGTCCATCTAACTGGGGGACCAAGGCTGTCTGCTAACCCCAGTATTCTAGTCCCGGCGCCCGGTTGCTTCGGGGTCCGGGGTCCCGGGCGGGCTGCCCGCTGCTGCGCTCTCCCCAGTCATCCCTCCATTGGCTTCTGCGGCATTCTGCGCCCCTCGGAAAAGCTCGCTTACTCGTCACCATGCCGGGTATTCGCTCTAGCGCGCAGCCTCCCCATCCGCTGGGCTGGTCAGCCCAAAGTTAGCCGGCGCAAAACGCCGGGTGCAGCCCCCCACTCTCGCCCGCTAGCTACCCTGCCAGTTCGCAGCCCCAGTGTTTCCAGGTCCTTGCGCCTTGGGCGCTCGCTGCCGCCGCTGCCGGCTTTCACTCCCCACCCCTCTCCTTCCTCCCCTCGGAGCGAACCCTCGCTAACCTGAACGTTGCCACTCAGGTAGCCAGCGTATGCCACGCGCCATCACCAGCCCGGCGAGACCCGGCTGAGCGCCTCCATCCCTGGCTGGCTCTCTCGCCTGCGCACCCGAGCCCCAGAGCAGTGCTTACTGCCAGCGGCCACTGTCCAAGTCGCGTCCTCGGTGCGCCGCCGCCGCCTCCTCAGGGATGCACTGGCTGCATGCCGCAGGCTGCGGGAGAGCAAGAGCCGCCTACCCACTGGCAGCCAAAAAAAAAAAAAAAAAAAAAAACCAAAAAAACCCTGCCTGACTGCTGAGCATGCCCAGTCTGGTTTGCCAGAGGCACGGAGGAGTTACAGGGAGGCAACTCCACTCTTCCGGATTTTAGCAGCAGCCAGAGGAAGAGTAGCCAGGGGTGGGGTCAAAAGGAGAGAGAGAGAACCACCCAGTTCCCAGGAGATGAAACCTGCCAAGGGGATGGGGCGAAGGGAAAGGGAAGAGGAGGAGGAATAAGGTGAGGGGGAGAGGGAGAGAGAAAACGGCGGGGACGGGGAAGGAGGGTGCCGGTCAGTGGGCAAGGAGAAAAATATCTGCAGCCCAAATTGTTCCTAAACAGTTTGGAAGTTTCTGGAAAGTAGGGCTTCGACCTCTTAAAATGCATGGTTTATTATACCCAAGCTTATTTTAAGTCTTGATTAATAACAGCAAGAACATAGGTGGTTGTTGTTCAGAATGTTCTCAAGCACAGCGTCTAGAACCTGAGTTCACATCCCGACTCCATGTATGATCTGGATTGAGTCAGTATAATCCATTGCAAAGGACGCTGCATTTGAAGTAAGACTCTGGCTCGAATATAAATTCTATTCCGTTAGCTTGTGGGTAAACCATTTAACAACTCTGGGTCTCAGTTCCCCCATTTATACAACATGGGGGTTGAATGAGATGGCTTCCAAGGTCCCTTTCAGCTCCAAATCTATGCTCCTGTCGTCTCTTCACAACAGTTCAGTGGGGTAGGTGGCATGGGAGGTATTAGCAACATTTTCCAGATGAGGAAACTGAGGCTTTGTCAGAGTGATGAGGATTACCTTTGCCCAAAGGATCCACAGCAGATGAAATTTGTCTTCAGATCCAGAAGCAGGAGGAGGGGGACTCCAGGCTGCAGGTTGGGAATCAAACAATTTCATATGCTTTAGGAACTGGTGACTGATCCCTTGGGTTAATGAGAACTCCAAGAAAGAGAAACTGGTGCTGGGCATACATTGGTGATAGGTGGAAAATCAGATGGTTACTGGGAGAATAGAGTATTTAAACAGGTCAGCTTTTTTTTTTTCCTTCCATGAACAATACATTTGAGCTAGGTTTAAGGATAATAGAAAGGAAAAGCTTTCAAAAAGCTTCCTGCTTGCTTTTCTGTGCTTCCCAGAAAATAATAGCGCTTCAATATCTCATTTTATCCTCAACAAATCTGAGAGGTAAGTACTATTCTTATTCCCATTTTATGGATGAAGAAACTGGTTAAGTAACTTGCCCAGGGTTATATAGTTTTAATATAATCCTATAAGTCTGAGTCATAATTTGAACTAAGCTCTTCCAGACTCCAGGTCCAGTGCTCCATCCACTGTGCCACCCAGCATGAGATGCTACATGAGATGTAACCTTATTTTTCAATGTGTTCCCAGGTTTGTTTGCTGCCACGTCTAATGCCACATTCCTAAATTCCCCTGGGAGAATCGTTCATATATGCGCATGTGCATCAGTCCTCCAGACTAACACTGCACCTAAACTGCCCTAGCCAAGATTTAAGGGGGGGGGGGGGGAGGGTGATGGTGTTAGTATGTAAGGACTGAATCCCAAGTCCTACCTCTTCCTCCTAGCTCATCCCCCCCCATACCCTCCTCTTTCCCCGCCCCACTCCTACTAAGGGTTGCATCAGCCGTTGCTAAGACCCGGAGAAGCAGATTCCTGCCCATCGCGCCTCCTCCTCGGAGCCTCCAGGTCGCACTGGGCATGTTCCGTCTCTGGGTCAGGGTTTGGCTAACCGGAGGAAGCTTCTCTGGCAGCTATGCTTCTCCACGGCGGATTTCTTTTCCCCTCCATCTCTATGAGCTTCCGCACAAATACAAGTGGCCCGATGTAGCCTTGGTCTCCCCACGCCGAGAGGCACAGAAGTAGGTCAGTGCTCCACTGAGCATGCTCGCAGCGGGGCCAGGCTCCGCTGTCTTTCTTAGCTAATTGCTGCGGTGAAGGTCAAGGGCAGGATCTCGAGCGAGCCCTGGGAAGGTGGGAGGAGGGGTGCGGACTGGGGCCGCGCGAGTGCACCTGCGGAACAAGCGATGCTGGCGAAGGACCCCAAGGATTTCATTTCACACCCCAGACCAGCCCACCCTGGTGCGAGACTGAAGTCGGGAGACGATGTTTTCTTTTTTTTTTTTTTTCTTTCTTTCTTTCTTTTTTTTTTTTTTTTTTTTGCTACGTCCTTGGAACTGGAACGCAAGTTTTATCAACGAGAACTTCCCAGCCTTCTCCTTTTTCAGCCCCAAGAAATTGAGACCTTTTTCGATCGTCTTCGATTGCCTTTTTAAAAACACAGGTCAATTCGACGAACGTTTATTGAGTGCCTACTATCTGCAAAGAGCTAAGGATGCGGAGACCAAAAACATTAAATAGTGCCTGTCCTCGGGGAGCTAACTACATTCCACCGAGGGAAGGGATATATTAATAAATTTCCTGATATTTTAAGCTGTGCTTTCATACTCCTGAAGAGAATTTCTTGAAGAAATCTACTGCTTTACCCTTTGAATACAAAATTGTATTTTATTCTTTTTTCTTGGGCGACCTTGGATGCACTCCCCTCTCTCCCTCATTTTCCACCTGTGGGCGCTGTCTTTGCCACTCAGAGAACTCACAGCCTAACGGAGGCATTCATAGTCTAATACAAATGCTGCAAATTATCTTGGATATGTATGAGAAAGGTATTTTTAATTCACATTTTAGGGAAGGGGAAATTAAAGAGGTGAGATGGAAATAATTTATAGTATGATGAGCTGGAAGAAGTCTCTCAAGAAATACAAGGAACCCTGGACTTAACCTGTTTCTTCTATTTCTAGCTTTGTAATAATGAGTGAGCGAATTTGTCCTCTTTAGGCCTCAGCTTGCAATTCTGTAAAGAAAAAGAAGTGGAGGAGAAAGAAAGAATATTTGCATTGCCTACCTTACAGGGCTTATTGGGAGAAAACCACTCTGTTCATTTTGGTTGGTTAATTTTGTTGCATTTACTGTTTGGTTTATCAGCTTTCACCTGTCATGGAGAATGATATGTTGTGTTAAAGAAAAGACCCTTAGTTCCTTCATACCAACCCAGATGTTAGATGAATTTCCACTCAGAATTAGATTCATACCTCTAATGTCTGTGGTCCAAAGCCTTCCCCAAAAAGTGATACATGTATGTATAGGATGTATAAGAAGGCAAAGGAACAATTTAGGAATGGAGTTGAATTTGGGGCCCAGAACTATTCTGAGACCACCTTGAAAGTCCTCCTCTAGCTTTGAGGGCACTGATGATCTGGAGCCACACTTTGTTTTATGAAATTGTTATTGGATCTGTATCCTTAGTTCAAATCACATCTAGGGGGTGGTGGTGGTGGTGAAGAAATGAACTAACATCTGAGAAGGCATGTTATTTTATGTCTAATCATTGTAACGATTTCCAGACCCAATATCATGATATAATATTTCAGTGGGATCTAATAATTTCAGATGAAAATAAACTTAAAATTCCATTATCGTCACTGATTAGTAATAATAAAGTGAATTTTATGCAAAACATGACAATTCATTATCAGTCAGTTTACATGCTTCTTGTAGAGAACTATGGTTTCCTAGGTTGTTCTGAGGATGAGATTCTGGGGTACATTGTATACTGGGGTGAGGGTGGGGAGTGGTCCAAAAGAAATGAAAGGTGCTTATCAAGTACCTAGGATGCCTGAATTTGAATGTGGCTAGTAGTTAGAAGGTGTGGTGGTAGATGAGAATGCCTTAAGGAAGCTAGGTGGCTCTGGACTTGGATTTGGACTTGGACAGGAAACCTTGAGTTTGAATTCTTTCTTAGACACTATCTTTCTAAAGTACTCTCACTACCTATATGACTCTGAGGAAGCCACCTAACCTCATTTTTTTTTATCTGAAAATGGTAAATAATAATAATAGCTCCTCCCTTAGAGGATCTTTATATGTATATGTATATGTAAAATCTTGCAACAACTTGTAGGGCAATAGGTAGATATGGGGCTAAGAAGCTTAGAAGAAGCTCGGGAGTATGAGATTATGTGGTAGAACTTCCCAAGGGCATTTTTGAGTGTTGGTTCCACAGGCAACCCCTAATTTATAATGAGGTTCAAACATTTAATTATTTGGAATTCTTAAATTTTTCTCATAGAAACAATGTTATAAAGAGTAGTTAGGTTTCCAAACCAGATCACAAAAGCTCATTTGATCCACGTTATAACAAAACTGTCTTCCTTTCAAATACTATCCTGATGCCTCATTATGATGTGGAGATTACCTTGGGTTTTGGAAGGTTGTCCCAGTTGATCCCAGATTCTAGTTCTTGCCAAACTGAAACAATATTGAGTGCAGTCCCAGTAACAGACTGTTGTCCTAGGATCAGCTTCTTCTGCTAACCTGGTGCTTGGGCAGGTAGCCAGGAGAGCTAAGTATGTTATCTCTGTTTCTCATCCCCTGTTTTATATTTTGTACCTCTCTGGTGATTGGGCATAAACCTTCAGTTACCTAACAATCTGTAATGATGAGACCTGACAACCCAATAATTCTCTGAGACTCTACCCCTCAACTTTATGATGGTGAGCTCTATCATTCTCAACAGGCTTGCACTTACCCTGTTGTCCGAACACGATATCACCTTTGGCTCTTGTCTGTTCTGACCTCTGGCATCACATAAGCTTTGTGGCCTCCACCTAAATTTTTTATAGGCAGACAGAATGTGCTGATGGGATGAAATAAGGAATCTTTAGACGCAAGCAGAGTTCCAACTAGGCAAGACCTTAGTCCAGTTTTTTAAAGAAAAATTAAATTGCAGGGAAGGATATAGAGACCTTAGGACACTGGGAAATTGCTCCTAGGGAAGTGTTTGTGGGAGGAGGGAACAGAGTAGGTTCAGACAGGGGAGGAATTTGCTTAGGATTTGTCTATGTCTGCTGGAGTAGATTGGTAGGGGAAATTGCCTGTTTCATAACTTTCTATTTTAACTAATTATTCTTGCTACCTAAGAGTTAAACTTGTTTGTTTCTGCTGCTGAAGAAGCACAAGGTCTATTCACTCCTTCTAAATTTCAGGAACCTGAACTGAGCCGCAGTTGCTGGCCCTAGATACAGCTTTTGATGTCAACATCTTGAAGTGTAGATGTTGTCAACCCACCAACTTGACTGGAACACTGTTTAGAATTTAGGTTTCATTCTGCTCGGCTGTTGATTCTGTATTTATATTTGTTGGAATGTTACAGTTCTTTTGTAAAATTTTCTTCCCCACTTTTGGCATCCACCAAAAGGTAGAAGAAATCCAAAGAAGTTTAATCAAGGCTTGTTGTATGACTGACTAAATTAATATGGTAACATGGAAGTAATACAGTATTTAAGTACATTTTCTTTTGGCTCGTCTGCTTATTGTAATTTGTTCCCACCTCTGCTATTAAATTTCACAAGGCTACTGTGCTACTTTAATAGGGACAAATTAAATTTCTTTTAGTTTAATATTCATGATGAATGTCAACATGATTATATTTATGAACACACATGGCAGCTTTCTTAAACTGTTTAAATGACAATGACTCATGTTTCTTGGAATAAAGGATAGGTAGAACTTATTAATTGCTAATAAACAATTAGCAATGACAGCTCTAGTAAGTATGGTGTTCTGCATATACTAGGTGCCTCATTCATTCAATTAGCAACTGTTTATTAAGTTTCTGTTGTGTACAAGACCCTGTTCTAGGTGCTTTCTGAAGGAAAGAAGTAATAACGGAATAAATCAATCAAGAAGATAGAGTAGGAATATATAGTGACTGCTTAGAGATAACATGAGTAATTGATTCCTTCCTAATATTATAGGCTTATGTGTGTCTTACAGCTTGGGGTACTAATTCCTGAAAATGGACAGAGCTTATCAGCGCAGGGGCATTGGTAGTTTGCAAGAACTATTGACTGTCTCTCATGAATATTACATTTAATTATGTTAAAAGTCAGTCGTTGCATATTATCAATGAGGAAAATGGTTGAATAACAAATTCATTCTAAACCAAAGCACTTGTATGTGTATGTGGATATATGTATATACACAGGTACATATACATACATATGTTTGCATAAATAAGATGATTATATAAATAAGATGAAAATTTTTTTTACCATAATATTTAACATTATTTTTCTGATAATATTCTGGTAACCTTTAATAACAGTTTAATTTTCACTGATTAAAAGGGTAAGGAAGAAGGAATTAGAAACAAATTAGAAACAAAATTCAGACTGAAAGGCCTGAAAGTATAGGCCCAGGCCAGTTATGTATGTATCATAAAGTGATATTTAAAAAATATATATGCATCTAAAGACTATTTGCCTAATTATTTGGATGTATAAGTAGGGATTTTTATTTTATTTGAGAAGGCATGTGTTGTCATGAAAAGATTACCAAACATGAAATCTGAAGACCAAAGTTTGGACTCTAGCCTTCAACCCTGAGTATTTCTGTGACTGTGGGAAAGTCACTCAACTTTGGTCTCTGAGCCTCTGTGTTCTTATTTTTTAAATTGAGGATGATAATACTTGCACTATCTACTTCATAGTATTATTATGAAGATTACTTAGAATCTATATATTGTTGGGGGGGGGGTAACCCACCAACTTGCAGATTCAAATTACTCTGTGAGTCTGCATAAACTCAAGATCCCACCACTGCATTCACCATTAGTAATTGAAACAACTTGTTCAAGCATAGGCATGTAATTAAAAGAAATAGTAAGAAAAATATCAACAAAACATTTGCCCTATGAAACTGGGTATACATGCTTACAAATACACAGCATAATTTAGAAGATTGGGCACATAGGGAATATACGTGAAGTGGCATACAGGGAATATGGACATGGAACATATTGTAGAATAGTGCTTCATGCTTCCAATTTTTTGAGGGCAATGGATGTCTTTCAGTCATACTCTTTTGTGGGGGCTGTCCCCACCCAAAAACTGGTGCGATTTCATGATGTTCTGTGGTGGAACTGTCCCAAAGAATTCAGAGTCAGACTGCCTAATCCAAGTATAGGCATTTATTGAGATTGACACCTCTCATAGAGTGAGCTAAATTCTAAGAGGAACCAGCAACTTCAGAGAAAACAAGATGGATTTTATAGGGTAATCATGAATATTAAAAGGGCAGGAGGGCTCTTTTTTGGATCCGCCATCAACGGGTGGACCCAGTGCCACGATGCAGATTTTCGTGAAGACTTTGACGGGGAAGACCATCACTCTTGAGGTCGAACCGTCCGATACTATTGAAAATGTCAAGGCCAAGATACAAGATAAGGAAGGTATTCC
>CM053601.1:63388212-63408036 GCA_028646575.1 Pseudocheirus occidentalis | reverse complement strand
GCAAGATGGGGAGAAAATGTGTAATTCAAAAAATGTAATGAAAATGAATAATGTAAACAAGAAAACAAATTTTAAAAAAAATTTATCCAGGAAGGTGCCTAAGCCCACTGAGGAATAGGATAAAACCCTTGCTCAAGTGTTTTACCTCACTCTGATCCAAGGAATGTATGACATTTAGAGCTAAATATTTTCCTGATTCTTTTAACAAAATGAAGCCAAACAGGGAGTTGCAGTCATTTACCACACTGATCTTTTATACCTTTGTTCATCCCTAAACTTTTCTTAAAAAATCAGTTAACTTTGCATTTTTCTTAATGAACTTACTGCTGCTCACCTGAAAATATGAAAACAATTTTATATACTAAGAAAAGCTGTTATTTGGGCACCATATGAAGCAGCAGTAATTTAAGTGCATTAAGCCTATATTCTGCATAAGGAAATGGGAAGATTGTTTTACTGAATGTTAATTAAAAACCAAACAAAAAATTGATATATAGATTTTAATAGGTGTTTCTAATCAAGTCATCACTTTACTGTGATGATATGCAGCTCTACTACACTAGTATAAAAACATTAAAATTATTAAGTACATATATCTAGGCTACATTGGATGAACAAACTAAGTAGTCTTACTTAGTCTGAAACAACTGTTAAAAGCAAAAATAAAATATGCTGACACCCTTGCCCCCCTTCATCACAAACACCAGCTCAAATGAATTAGGTGGCTGCAATGATGACACTGAACAGTTAACCTGAATGGCAGAGGCACATGTGTTTCATGGTCATCACTTCAGTTACACAGGAGGATTCCCTCCCCCCCGCCCCATCCCCACTACTGAATGTCTCAAAACTGAAAGCATTGGTGGCAACAAACCATAATGATAACAAATGACCACAACAGAAACATGGCATTTCTTCTGTATTTCAGCAGGAAGACACATAGGGTGGCCAACTTACTTTATTTCATGCAAAGGAACAGAATTAATGTACAGAATCTTCATCCTGAAGTGTCAGATTATGAGAAGAGTGGCAATGAAGATGTGGGGCAGAAACCAGAAAATAACTTGGAAAATGAAATGTATTTCAAGTTTAGGTTCATGATTAGTCAGTCACATGCTGGGAATTAATTTGGTGCTTCCTTTAGATTTTGAAACTAAAGACAGGCAGCCATCCAAACCCTCCCAGTCACCAGGGCCCAGTGTGGCAATTGTATATTGACTTGGAAAGTCAGAAATGTTCAAAACTGTAATTTATAAATAGCTTTGCTGACTACAGATGTAGAAAAGAGCCTGAAAGGGGTTATCTATTTTAACAAAAGCAAGCATGCCAGTGGGTTTAAGCAACCAGGGTAAAATAATCTTTTGCATCAAGTAAGATGTTTCAGATGTTTCAAATAGGTATCTGAAAGGCTTAACTTCCAAAATGTTGACCTGCCATGGTTTCACTGTCTTGCATGTTATACTATTAAAGAAAATGAACTGATGAACCAATTGCTTGGTCTATGAACTGGACTAATTACCTCTCCAGGCTTAGAAAACATTTCACTATGACAGATTTTTCATTTTCCCAATGAAAAACACATCAAAACAGTATAGTTGAGTCAGTCTCACAAGGGTGAGTTAACCTTTTCTTGTGCTGTCTTTCCTTATAATGAATCATTTTATATCACAATTTAAGGCAGATATTTTTGGGATTCCCTTCCCCCCCCCCCAAAAGCCATTCCAGTATGTTTTTTTGCCCGACCAAAGAATATGATGTGGATAATTTTAAATTCAATCAAATGCTTCAAGTAACAGTTCTACTCATTCCTAAAGACTCTATTTCAGCTGAAATTTTTGCTACTACAAATCTAGATGACCACAAAATAAAATGTCGGACAGTGGTTTGCTCTTATTTATATGTATATATAAAATGTTTCGCAATATTTGCAGCTTTCCAGTTCAAATTCAGAATGTGAACAAACCAGAAAAGATTTCCAAGTGATGGCAGTGAAAGTTAGGACAGAAAAAGCCATTATGCATATATTATTCAATCATAAAGCAAAATAACCACAACCTCTTCTTAAACCCTCATTCCCAATGTAAACTTTTGTTCATTCCTCCATATTTGTAAAGGAGTCTGAATTAGTCTATAAAAATCACATTAAAAAGGTAAAATTATTTAAGTGAGATATTAACTGATCAGTATTTAATAAATTTTAATCCATAAAAATATAAATAAGAATGGTAAAATTTTAAGAAAAAAATATACATTTAGTGTAAGGTATGAATTACATTTTTTCTTCAATGTCAGCAATGGAACATTTTCCACTGTTTCTGAGGAAAAGAAAAAATGACTGATCTAATTTCAAGAAAAAAAAAAAGTCCAGTGTTTTAGCATGCACTTAATACCAGATAGAACTACACAGAATAATTCCTTCTCTTTACTATCTGAGCAGCAAGTATGTTTTTTTCCTTATGCTGCACAGCACTGGTATCATAGTATTTATTATCATTAATAAAAAAAAGTTTGCATAAGACCACATTAACCATGAAGTCTGAGAAAAAAAAAATCCTAGTTTAACCTTGAAAGTCGTTTACTTCTGTTAAATTATTTTAAACCACAGCATACAAAATTTCATACATGCTTCATTCAAGGTTATACCTGTTGCATCAGCTTTTGTCAAAGCGTCTGTACTGTCCAAGCATTTAAGGATGTACAAACTACATGTTTAATGGCACAAGAAACACTCCCTTCTTGTGATGAACCCTCAGTAAAATCACAGTACATCTCAATATGAGAAAGGACTGCTCCGAAAGGGCACACCAATTTTAAAGACGCTCTGTGATAGCTCAGGAGAGAGAGAAATAAACTTCTTCTGGAATGTAGAAAGGCGATGCGTAACAACTAGACATTTCATGAGTTAAACACCACAGTTTCAATGGTTAAAAAAGGGGAGGGCTACAGGGATAAGTCTCAAAGATGGCTCAATTCAAAGTGATCCCTCCAGAAATAGGGACTAGTAACATGTCTTTTCAATACTAGCTACAGGCTGGGTGTTGGAGAACTCCCATCATCTCTGTTGAAGCTCATACTGCACTATCATGGCAGATCGGACGTAGCAGAACGCATCCAGTGCAGAACAATAGGAGCTGATAGGCTGCTGCTCCCTACTGGACAGTGAAAAACCTCACTCTCTTCTCTCTCTTCTCCCTCCCCAGACCAACTCCTGATTCCAGCAGTATGGATTGCAAACTATGTTGCCAAAGCTCAGCTTCTCACATGCTGACTTGTTTTGAAGAAAAGAAAAAAAATCCCTCAGGTTAAAGTATTGTGCTATTCAGCAAATGAACTTCCTCTTCCATTTCCTCTCTCTCCTCAGCTACGGGATTCAGTTGAACATTATTGAAGCGGGGTCTTGGTTTGCCATCTGGGCCATATGACGGAGGATATCTTTTTTTGTTATGATACCAAGGAGGCGCCTGAAAGGGACAAAAAGAAGATGGCTATTAAAATAAAATGGAAGCAAAGAAGTGATGCTTAGTCTGTAGCAAATCCTTTTTGTTAACAGGAGTAGAGAGCAAAGCAAGCAGCCTAATTTCTGTGTTTCAAACACAGAATTTATTTGCAAAAAGTCATAATAAAATGACAAGCAACCATCATTTAGTCAGAAAAGGAAGAGTGGAAGCCCACCCAACTGAGATGGTCACTCATAGCATGGTCTCCTTCCCATTGAAACACTCATAGAGATCCATGCCCCGCTGGAGCACTCATTTATTTGGCTTCCACAGAATGAAATGTTTGATCAATGTATGCCAATGAAAAAGGAACAAAAGAGGGATAAAAAACAGAACAAAAAAAGCATGAATAGGAAATGTTATCTATCCCATCTAAGAGAAAGATTTATTTTCATAATGCTATCAAGAAAATAGTAATTTAATAGCCAAATTATTTCCCACCCTTTTAAACCCGAGTCAATCAATTTCCACCTAGCCAACCCCCCCCCCAAATTATTAAGGATTGTCCAATTATTAAGATGCTGTCTTCATGAAAGCACATACATTTGAGATGTATTAAAAGAGTCCCTACATGTAGAACTTGCTTTCCAAGCTTTAGAACTTTCCCCCATAAACATATCTGATAACTCCAGGGTTCTCCCATGCTCACTGATGTTTGCCTTTCTTGACTTTGGTCAAAGAATTCAATTACAAGTGCTTTTATGAAAATCTTTTGTGGTTAGCTTGTATTAAAAGTTAAGTGAAAAATCAAGGCATAAAGCAATCCTAAAAGGTATAACAGGAGAAGCAGAAGCAGAATGAATGAGCAGCTGCCCAAATTATTCTGGTTAGTACTTTGTTGTTGTTTTTCAAAGGATGCATGAAACACTTGTGAAATATTAGCATACAATAGGAGTACACAATAAGTTGTGCGCTAAAGCAGCAAATTGGGTGGACAGACTTAATACAAGTATGACTAATGCAGGGAAAAGACAATTTCTAAGGAATAATTAGGGTAAAATAACAAAATTGTTCTTAGTTAATACAACAGCCAGGACATGAAGCCAGTAAAAACAAAAAGTGCATTTGACCTCAGGAGTGGTTCATGGTGTAGTGGAAACAAGTACATGGATCTAGCTACAATTCAATAATGAAATGGCAGTACATACATTGAATCACCAAAAGAAAAATAATTCATTCCTTTTAAAAAGACATGACTTTGAAGGTTATGGTGAGGGGCACAATAGACTAGTAACATATACACACAAAGTTTGCTCTGGTTCGATAACTGACAAAAGACCTCCAGGGACTTTTCTTTTGCCATGATCAGCAATCCTTACATTGCTAAGATCGGTAAAAAATAATTCAATAGACTGTTTTTAATACACGAACACTATTGACTAGGGAGAAACACTGCTGGCCAGGCTTCTTCCAAACCTGGTGCACCCACTAAACCAAGCTGACCTGCTAGATGTCCTTTTCAGCAATCTTCCAATACCTTACACCTTTAACTTCTTGTACTGCAATGCATAACTAACAATTTTGAGGAGAGAAGTAGCTGTGGCTTAATTTCTATGCATGGAATTTCATACATTTCCAAGTTTATTTTACAGTTACAATTTGTCAGAAACAAATATAAATTGATTTCATGATCTGACTTTTGTTGTTCAGCAGTTATTAGGGTAAGAGAACACTGAACAGTTCACAAGTTTCATGCTTCCTGACTTCTAAGGGATCTAATTAGGAGATCTGATATATCTAATCACCAAGGGTTCGACGTGCTGCTTTAGTTGCTCGAGATGCTCTAATATGTTCTTCTTTGTGATGATCCCCAAGACAATCCTGAAACAGATCATGTTATGCTAATAACTGTGCAGGAAATTAAATGAAAAAAAAAAAGGTTCCAATCGTAATGATAATGGATTAGAGAAAGAAAAATGTAAATGTGAATTGTAAGAATGATCTTGTGAAAGTTAGAAAAAAATTTTTAAATGAAAATGCCATTTAAATTCAATTTCTACCTTTTTTACAAAATGTTTTTAAAACAGTAAAAAAAAGAAAAACCCTAAAAAAATACAGATAAATATCCAAGATGAATGCAAAGAAAGCTAAACAATTAGACTAAGATTTATATACATTTCATGGGCGTCTCAAAATAAAATCCAAATATTAACATGATTCTTTTCCTCAAAAAAGGGAAGAAAAATACGTTTTATCACTTCCAGGTCATAAATAGGCAGCAACATTCAGAAGCAACTTTAATACAGAAGAATAAGGGACTGTGACAGAAGGAATGCTATAATTTTAATATTAACTGAAATTTTCCTAATAGAGAAATTATCAGCAAACTGAAACATGAAAATTAAGTGAAGCAGTCCTTAATAATGGTCAGTTCATTAAGTACTTATGACATATAAGTGAAAAGAGCTGTCATGCCAAGCCAATACAGGAATAAATTACTGATCACAATATAATCTCAAATACTAACTTCTACACTGAATCTGTAGCCAAAAAAGTTTTGTGAAATATCTTCCCCAGTCAGTATATTTGTTCTTTAAGAAAATTTTAACAGTAGAAAAGGATATGCTAAAACATTAGAAAAGTGTATTCTTGCATATCACTTTTCCAATGAGCCTATGTAATATTTAAAAAACCCTAAATCCTAGATCTCTACTGCTGATAGTCTTTTCTCTCAGGTAAATTTCTTTTCAGTTTTACCAAGTGGCGTTTTCGTGGCTTTATCCTGACTGTGACCACAATGGGCAGAGAGGAGATATAATTTTCAGTTTAATTCCGCATTGTTCTAACCCAGGTTTTGATGGTGCAAAAATGTACAAAAGAAAAATCAAGGTTCCTTCTGCTGCTCACTCCGGGTCTTTGTTCTTTTTAGACTTTGATCGCTGACTGATTAAAGATCCAAGTTTCTGTTGCCAAATGTAGCTTTGAGCTTTGGCAGCTGTCCTTTTAAGTCACAGTAACATTGATTCCCTAAATCACTATGGGAATCTGAAGATCTTCCCTGCCCCTAGGCCCTTTGATAGGCTTAAGTGGCACATGGAGCCTGTGGCACGAGGCCTGTTCTTCAGGAATGCCCACACCTTGTTATTTTGTGATTGGGCAGTGGGTCAAGTGGGTTATGACATTCTCTGATCCAGGAGAAGGCTATATATACTGCTGTTGTGAAGTTTTGCTTTGGGGCTCACTTTGGAAAGAGTTGTGTGATTTGGCCAGATGAGACTCTGGGAAGCCACTGAGCTCCATGGCTTTGAAAACCCAGATGTTGGTGCTTCCTTCTCTGGTAACTGACTAGGTATGATGTAATGGTCAGATGGCTGGAAGCCCATCTGCTGATCTGTTTCTCTGTTTGCTTATAACTTCTGCTTGTAATTTGTTTGTATTCTGTTTGCATTCTCTGAAGTTCAGGGTGCTGACTTTTTCCCCTAAACTAGGTAAATGATATGTGTTTGATTGATTAAAGTGAGACAGTTAAACCCATTTTGAATTGCTTTCCTTTAGAAAAGCAGATCTAAGAGCCTGTGCTAGCAGCCACCCTGGGTATGCTAGGGGGCTTGCTGCTACAGAACCCTAACCCATTTTCTTTTTCCATTTGTAAATTAATTTTCTATGTGTCATCTTCAAAACACTATTCTCTAACTCCAACAACCTGGTATGTCATGTCATGACATTTATGGTTCCTAAGGGTACTACTGCTTAGTGTCTCTAAGGGTTTTATATTTCAAGGAACTCACTGTTAGAGCAAACAGGATTAGAGTTGGGAAAGGTAAGCAAAAGGGTATTCAAGGAATGACATTTTTAATAATATTTTTACATAACAAACATATTTAATGCCCCCAAATTTTGTTTAATGTGGCATATATTTTCCCTCATAAATCATATGGATTATATTAAAACAAAGTCCTAGTAACTACAATAAACAGGAAGATCCTGTTTATTTTGCCATTTTCAAATCTTGCCTAATATCAAATGCCTTTCTTGGGTTCAGAGGTTATTTTGCACATTAGTTTTTCCTCTATATCCTACTAGCTACTTGTATTCTGGATACTCTACTTTCAGCATGCCTACTGAGAGCTACAATGCTCACACTTATCTGTCAACCAATCTCATTTGGGTGCTCCTGAAATTATGCCCTGTTAAGAATATGAATCCAAGCTTTGTATCTCATAAACCCACAGTAATCTTCCAGTGACCCTAGATCCTCTCAATAGATATTAAACTAGGGTAGGATTTTCCATGCTGTTGAGATGAAGCAGGTGACAGAAAAATATTTCCAGGATAGAAAAAGCTAAGAAGAGAGTAGTCAGGAAATGTAATGATAATGCACAATGAAAGGAGAGGAAAGAGATGGGGACAAAGGAGATGCCCTGGTTCAGGAAAACAGGGCAGAGAGACTGTGGACAGCAAAGTATGTGAGTAAATGCTAGGTCCAATCTGCACAGCCCCTATGAGATGTCATCACTCCTTAGGTGTTTTGATGACTACCTTGATAAATACTCAACCCTTAGGAAAATTAGCGGAAAGTGAAATTCTGTTAGTGGCTTTTATAAAATTTCCCAAGGTAGTAGGGGAGGAGAAGACAGAGAAGGAAATGGAAAATATTGGTTAGAATGAAAAGTTTGACTAATCCATGAATTTCATTCAGTCAACCTCCATCGCTAAGTAGGCTGAAATAAAAGCCCTAATAATTTTAATGAGATAACCATGTCAAAACTGAGGAATGACAGAAGAAAATGAACTTTTTTCAGTATTTTATATGCACAGTTTTAGGCCCAGATGTCTCTTAACAACAGGTTTTCTAATCTGTGCTCAACTACTGCCAATAAATTTCCCTGTATGTATGGAGAGTTAGATAGTATCTTTGCAAATACTAGGATGTCTCTCAGAAACTGTCACTGTTTTGACTTAGTTGAAGATGACTAGTGTGACTTTAGGCTCTTTATGTTCCTAGGTAAGCAGGGATTTGACTGCTTACTACCACTGAAATTCTAAGAAAAATAAGCCACAGCACACCCCATCTGAAAGTCAGCTGAATGACCTTGTCCCTCCAAAGAAGCCTCCGCAAAAGGACAGAGACCAAAGACTTGTCCTTCTTGTTCGAGGTGGTTTCTTGACATTCTCGGTACCAGACTTACCCATTGTGTGTTACAAGGCACTGCCTCAGACCCAGCTTTCGGAAAATATCCACCACAATCTCCATAGGGGTGTGGTCAGTTACAGTGAACGGGCTCATGTCAAGAATGCTTCTTAGTTTTAGTGGCCGAGGACTTTCTGCCGGAAGAGATGGGGTATGCTGGGCAAAACAAACACGGGAGCTGCTAACAATACCTTCTTGCTTTTTTCTGGCACTTTCTGAAAAGACAAAGAAAGCCAAAAACACAAATGAATAACAAGGTTTGTCATATAAGCAACCTGCATGTTCAGAAATAAATAGAAAATTCATAGTTCTTCTTTTCTTCCTTTTTAGGGAATTGGGGTTAAGTGACTCAGCCAGGGTCACACACCCAGTGTCTGAGGCTAGATATGAACTCAGGTCCTTCTGACTCCAGGGTCAGTGCTCTGTCTGCTGTGCTACCTAGCTGCCTGTTTTTTGTTTTAAACTTTTTTTTTTTAAGTTTTTCATACCTCTGCATGTTTCCTGTAAGAAACCAAGTTTAGAAGCTGGTTAAAACTTTTGATGAATGAAAGGTGTTGCCTATGTAATTTTTTTTTTAAAAGCAAGTTTCATGTTCCAAAGCAAACTATTTTTGGTGAATTTTTAGCTGGATATTAAAGATATATACCTCAAACAGAGGTAAGAACCTATGCTTTCTTTCACTGGTATAGGGAACGCTTAAGTCAGGACTCCCCCATGTACACTGACATCATCTCTGCAGCACAGCCTGAGGCAAGTAGTGATTTACCTCACAAAGAAAGTGAGACTTAAACCCAGGTCTCCCTAGCTTCAAGACAAATTCTGTAGCCACTGCTTCTCTTTGTAACATCTTATTCAGGTGTAGCTAGGTGGTGCAGTCAACAGAGCACCAGCCCAGAAATCCTGAGGACCTGAGTTCAAATTCGACCTCAGTCACTTAACATGTAGCTATGTGACCTTGGGAAAGTCAATTAACCCCAACTGCCCTACCTTCCTCCCTCCAAAAAATAAAAGCTAACTCATGGACTTCAGCTTAAGAGAACTGCATGGACTTAGAGAGGTTAAGTATTTGTTCAGGGTCACAAAGTCATTCAGATGAAAATCTCCAACAGTTCCTGACTCAGCCAGCCCTCTTATCTACTATGGCATACTAAACTTTCATGGGATGAATATCTGTCTTTTTTATTATTATCTCTGAAAACAACAAACATGGAAGGATCGTGTCTGACATACAAAAGTCCCTCCACAACTTTCCCACCTCATCACCAACCCTCTTTAGTCAAGATTGGTTAATGAACTGATCTGAATTCTGAGGTCTTTGTGTCGTTTTCCTTGAAATTACTGTGTTCATCATGAATACTGTTCTCCTTATTCTGTGCACTTTGTTCTACAACAGTTCATGTAAGTCGTCCCAAGTTCCTTTGAATTCCTGTTTCTTACATTACAGCACAATAGTATTCCATTCATATTTACTGAACGCGCTTTTTGTTTTTCAGAAATCCCAATCACTTCATTTCCATTTGCTTATTATCATAAAAGTGCTGCTATAAATACTTTGGCATATGTAGTTTCCCTCGGCCTTTGACATCTTTGGTGTAAATACCCAGTAGTTCATACTCTCTGGGTCAAAGGGCATGAAGAATTTAGTTTCTTTTTTTACTATAGATCAAAACTGTTTTCTAGAATGGGTAGAACAAGTCATAGCTCTACCAACAGTTTATTAATCTTCTCATAGCCCTTCTACCACCAGTTATTTCTGTCTTTTATGATCTTTGACAGTTTGCTATGGATGAGGCAAAATCTGAGAGCTATTTTAATTTTTATTTTCTCTGATTATTAATAACTTGGGACATTTTTAATATGATTGTTGATCACCTCTATTTCTTTTTCTAAAAGCAGTTTCTCATGTTCTTTGACCTTCACCAAAGACATCTGGTGTGCATCCTTTCTACACAATCAACAGCATCTATTCTCATTTATAATTACACTAATTTATAGATGTTCCTCTAAAAAGATAAAGGAGACCTTTGCCCCCAAAAAACAAAGTAAATTTTCATTATGCATAGAAAGACCAACTCCTTTCCAAGTGTAAGCAAACAGTCCAATCCAATCACCAAGTTCAATGTCGTAAACCATACTATGTGGAACGGTAGATTTACTTTCTCTAAGATTACCTGGAAACAAATAAACCAGAGCTATAATCTGAAAAAAAAATTTTTTTCCACTTCCCCTTCCCTAAGTCACAAAAGCTGGTTGTTGGAAAATTGCCTATACTTAATAGTTTTTGCAAATCAAGTGATCTTATATTATATCTACCCTTTTCATTCTTTCTTATGTTAGGTTAATAAAACACATCCTGAGCCAATGGCAGCAGAGAAAAAAAATGGAAGGAAGATTGACCTGTAGAGAGGACCCTTTTAGGGGAGAGGCCAAAACCCTTGAAAGCTATTGGTAGCAGTCTTTACCTTTAGAAAACAAAAACAAATATGGATTAAGTTTTAGAGGGCTATTTGGTAGATAACTAATACCCTAAGAGGACCGAAGTAGTACTAATTTTATGGGAAGATGACCTTTTCCTTTAATATTATGTGACTATTCACTTTATGACAAAGATTTCTAAGAACTTAGTGAAGATAAAACAGAATACTGATTTATTTCAGTCTAGCATCTGATTATAACAATTAGATTTTTCTCCTCTTGAACTATGTATCCTAGCCAATACTTTAAACATAAATCATAAGATTGATGATAAAGTCCATCGACATGAAATTCAAAGGAAGAGATAAAAGAACACTGAGTTTAGGTTATCTATTTTATTAAATAACAAAGGACCATCCTGTTAGCTGAAGAAGAGCTACTGACTGAAATTATAAGGTAATATGAATAATTAATTAGCTTACTCAGTTTTACTATGTTTCCTTTTATTAAAGGACATTTGTATTCTATTTCTAATGACAGTTAATTTGATAAAAATGGGAAACTATATTTGGTAGAAATAAAACTTATGATACTATAAATTTTCCCTTAAGAAAAAGAGATTTTAAGCATGCCATTGTTTCAACAAGCACAATCTATTTCTTATTTAAATTAAGAAAATAATCTTAAAATACCAAAAAATTATTACCTATTGCAATAGTCAAGTCTCTTCTGAGGGCAAACCCCACTAGTCTCTGAGATTCTTTTGACATTATGACAGGAAAACCATTATAGCTGGTCTCGTTGATCATATTTTCTATGTCATCCACTGTCATGTTATCTTGTGTCAAGACTGCTAGAGGCGGATCGCTCCTTCGAGGTCTCATAACATCAGCAGCTAGTGTTGTGTGGGTGAATTCTTCCTTTGCATCCAAGAAAGGATATCCATTCAACCGGATGTGTGCTTCATAAATGCCTTCCCTACCAAAGGCATCACCTACCCACTTACTGGTCATTACGGCAGCCATGAGAGGCACAATATATTCCAGGCCACCAGTAAGCTCAAAAACAATAACCACCAGAGACACAGTCATTCTTGTCACACCACCTGTAAAGATCAATACTAATCAGATAAGAAGAACTGGATACATTACTATGCTATTAGACTATTTTTCTTAAGACTAGGTAGTTAAGAATGTATTGACAAATCAACTATAATTAATAATAGGATCAAGTCACTGAAAAGAAGCATAAAATTAGGCTTCAATGAATCAGAAAGACAAGGAATTAAAAACACCTCTCTTACAGAATCATAACAATCACTATCAACAATATTTCGTATCACTTTGCCTCTTATAAAAAACTTTCTAATTTCACGTTCCTGTCACTGCTCTACTCAGAAGCCTATAGTAGTTCCCTAACGCCTACTACATCAAGTCTAACCTCCTCTACCTGACTTCCAAAGTCCTGCACAATCAAGTTCACTCTACCCATCCTACCTAACTCCCAAGGCAATACTACCCTAGTGAGGCTGATTTCCTCACTATCTTCATTCCCTTCCCTGTGCCTTTACTCCAGTCATTCTCTTCACCTGGAATTCTCTTAACCAAATCCTACGCATGTCTACCTAAAAAGTACCTCCTGCTTCAAAAAGCCTTCCTTACGTTACTTACTTCCTTGCTGTAGCTCTTACTCATTTCCCTCTCACCTGAATTATTACATACAGTACAGGATCCACAGACAATCATTACAGAGTTGGAAGACAAATGTGTATGTCAAGGAAGGAGTCCCTACCTTCTGAAGTAATGGCTGTCATAGACAATAATTAAGGAATTAACAAATTTAACATGCCTTTCTAAAACTTCTGCCCTATGTTCCAAGTTCTGGCTGCTAGAACTAGGAAAAGGGAGCCTACTCTTCCTCCCAACAACCATTCAAATACTTGTACCTCTCATATCCTTCCTAAATCTTCCCTCTCTATGCTAATCATCCCCAATTATTTCAACTTATCCTCAAAGGTCACAGTCACTATTCTAGTTGTTCTCCTTTAGTCTAGTTTTCCTAAAATCTAATACTTAGAACTGAACACAATACTCCAAATGCAGTGTGACCAGAAAAAAGTACAAGAGAGGTTTCACTTTTCTTGTTCTGGACACTACGCTCTTCTTAATGCAGCATTAGCTTCTGAGGCCAACACTGCATGCTGTTAACTCAAGTTAAACTAAAGAAAAACTCTTAGATCTTTTGCTAGATGAAGTGCTATCTAGTCTTAACTCCCAAACTTGGCCTTATGAAGCTGGTTTCTAGCGTTCAAGTCTGAACTCAAAATTACATTTATCTTTATTAAATGTCATCTTATTTGATTAGGTCTGTCATTCTAGACTCTCTAGAGCTCTGGGATGCTGTCAGTTCAGTCTGTGAGTTACCCATCCATTCACATTACCTATAATTTTGATAAGCAATTTTCTAGAACTGCCTCTACACTGCTGATGAAAATAATAAATACAGCTTTGAATACATGTTAAGTATTAAATACTGTGTCTCTATCACACATTTTAGTCCTACATACACTACCGTTTGACTTTGTTTCCTACAATTTTCTATATTAATATTTTCTTCACCCTAACCCAACTCTGACTCTAACCCTAACCCTAACCCTAAATGAACACTGGAACTGGGATCTTTCTGTATAACTCACAGCTCCTACCAGTGCCAGTTACATAGCAGGTAAATTCCTATTGACTGAAAGGGTGACTGATTATTGCCTATGCTTGTAAATGACTATAAAAAAAATTACACAGTATTTTACACAACTGATAATTCACTCCTAAGGGAATTTCTAAATAAAACACAAGTACCATTTGTTATATATTAGAGAGAAATAAAATTAATATGTCTATATCACAAGACTCAGAACTAGGAACTTTCCAGTTTTAACATAGTCTTTCCTGGTAGCTTCCTTTTTTGATAAAGATAAAGGAATGCCAACTTCTTCCATTTTGTACCTATGAAATAAGTTGTTAAGAATACTGACACTTCAGTGTACTAGCAAATTTTTGAAATAAGAGGTAATCTAACTACAGGTAAACATAAGTGATGCTATCTAATGCCAATTAATAATACATTGCTTAATTTCAGTTAAAACCTTTAAGATAAAAGGAAACACATGTCATTTCTTTCCCATAGTTACCTAAGCATGCAGCAGCACCGACCATGGCATAAAGGCCTGGGGTAATGCAGTCTGCTCCAACACCACACCACTCTTTAAAGATAAACCAGTCATGATGGTAATATGCTAGCTGCTCCACAGCAATTCCCACAATCCTTCCTGCTATGGCTCCAATTGCCATACTGGGAATGAACAAGCCAGAAGGAACCTATAAATTATAGCAACAAGACTACTGGTGAGACTCACATTAAAAACCTTAAAGTTTTTGAAATGTCTTAAGTATAATTTAAGATACCAATTTAAGATACCAATACAACAAGCAATGATTAAACACTTGTCAGGCCCAAGACTTTGGGTTGCACTGGGGTTACAAAAACAAATGTGAGAACATCCCTTCCCTTGAGAAATTGATGAATCTTCTCCAGCCTTGCTTTATATTCCATTGGCTCATTACTCCAGTGACAGCCCTGATACTTCTATTCTATGAGCTAGTATCTATTCACATAGCCTGTTTCCCTCAAATTCTGTATAGACACATAACAAAATTCTGTGGGGTTACCATCCTGTTTGTTTTTCTGTTTTGATCAGACATACAGATGGGATGGTGAGCTCCTGATAAAGAACTTCCTCTCCGGGGGCAGCTAGGTGGCCCAATGAATAGAGCACCAGCCCTGGAGTCAGGAGGACCTGAGTTCAAATTTGGCTTCAGACACTTAACACCAAAACTAGCCTTTGGCAAGTTACTTAACCCCAATTGCCCTCCAAAAAGCAAAAAATAAATAAATAAATAAAGAACTTCCTCTCTGAAGGCCAACTGAGACCTGTTCTGCAATGTGAATAAAGCCAGGTCCCCCAGAAGGGAGGTGATCTGCTCAGAACCATGCAGAGCCAGTATGTGTCACAGATGCCTCTTAAATGCATTCTTTTTGACTCTGAGAGCAGCTCTCTATTCACTATGCTATGCTGCTTTGCTCTTACTTTCTACAATGATGGGGTTTAAAGCTGAAAGGATCTTAGAAAACATATACTCCAACATCTTCTGAATTAGAAAAATATAGCGTATCCGTTCTCCTATGACACAGGGTAGTTACAGCATGAGTGCTATCCTTTATTCAGTGCTATAATTTCAAAGGTTTCTTTTTTACTTCATTCAGTCTAAGAATATTTTACTGTTGATTCAAAGTTCTACCTTTCCTGATACTAGATAACAGGTCTTTCCTGTTACTAGATAACAGGTCTTTCCTGTTGTATGGTTACTCAATATACACCATTTTGCCATGACAGAATGGAGGAAATAATTCTAATCACATCATCTTAAAAAAAAAAAAACAGACCTAAAGAATTATGAATGGTTGGAACAGGTGGTAATATATACCAACTACAGTGTGGCAAAGCTGAGTCATGATGAAGAAAGCATCAGATCTGAAGCCAGAAGATACAGTTTGAATCTCCTCTGTCACCACCTCTGTGATGTTGGGCAAGATACAGAGGTAACAGCTGCCCTATCTACTTCACAAGGCTGTATATGAGAATCAATGAAATAATGTATTCAAAGCACTGTTTAAAGTATAAAGCACTGTAGAAATGGTAGATATAATAATGATGAAACTAACGCTACCTTTGGCTTGATTACAGGAACGCACTGTGTTGAGAGGAAGGGTGTGACATTCCTATTACACCAGATCATATGATCAGATCATACCTGGAGTATAATGTTTGGTTCAAAGTGCTACATTTAAAAAAAAATAAACATTTTTATCTTTTCTTTTCTACTGCCTATATTGCTTCCTGTAATCCCTCCCAAGGAACTATCCTTTTATAACAAAGAATTAAAAAACAAACAAAAAAAAAAAAGGGAAATTTTCGGCAAAACCAATCCACACACACACACAAATCTGACATTATATGCCATGTTCCACACCTGTGAATCTCCATTTCAGCCAAGGAGCAGAGGCAAGAGTCTTCTCCTATCTCTTTATAATTTCACATAATTCAATTTCCTTTGTTCTGTAACTATTTTTCTTTACAATTACATTGCTGTCACTATTTGTATTTCAGGCTCTGCTTACTTCACTTTGCATCTGTTTGTGTCTTTCCATGATCTTCAGTTTTTATCAAGTTCATCTTTTCTTAAGGCACAGTGATATTCCATTATATTCATGTACCAAAAAAATTTTTAACCATCCCTAACTGATGGGCATCTAATGTTATTTTTAGTTCTTTGCTACATGTAAAGCCAAGTATGAGCAACTTTCCAGAATGCTACTGTGAACAGCTTTCAAGGTTCTGATTCACAGTATACTGAACACTATTTATTCAATAACAAATCAGAACAAAACATTCACAGAAATCAAAGTAAAATATTCACAGTATTACAACTTATCACAGATAATCAAAATACAGCATTCACAACTTATTACAGAAAATGGTCACGTAGTTTCCACTATAGTAGTCACAAAGTTTTGAATAAACAACAACCATTTAGTAACTCAATCATTCATTCATCTTAATTATTCAATCCTCCTTAGGGAGATTTGTATCCTTAAGGGACACAAAGTACAATAGTCAAAGTTGTCCACTCATGGGGCATACTAGGTTACAAATCAATTACTTATTCACTCATCAATCACTAAGTACAATCATTTAGTCAATCAATCATCCTTCATCATTCACTATTCAATCAGCAGAAAATACACAAATCCTCCACCCCTAGGTCACTAGTAAATGTATAATTAGGCAGTACACAATGTCCAAGTAAAATCTTCTTTTAGCTTGACACGGGGTGATTTCTTAGATTCACTGGATCCCCTTCCATCGTAACAGCTCCTACCTGGATTAACCAAACTGTTACCTGGGTTCAAAGGCTGACAGCTCCCAGGTCCTTGTCCAGCTCTCCATGCAGTCTCTGTTCCATGTTGAAGCTCACAGAGTCTAGTCCGCCCCAAATCCTTCACAGTCTTTGGACCCAGAAGTCAAGGCTCAGCAAAGCCACAAACAAATTCATATAAAGTACCAGCATCTCAGTCATGCTTCCTCTGTCTTTTGGCAGCTCAAGCTGTCCCTCAGACTCAGCAGAAGTTTCAGCTGGTTCCCAAAATCTAAATCACTCCATCCAGGTTTTCAAAATCAAAATCATTCTCTTCAACCTGGGAGAGGCTTGCCTCTTCAGCCTCCCTGGTGGCAGCAGCTTCTGCCTCCACGAACCTTGCTCCAAAAAGATCTGACTCTCCCTCTCTGGGTTTTTCCTTATATACAGTATCGGCCCTCCCTGTTCAACCCCTTCCTGTTACATCAGCAACAGGATGCAGGAGTTCATACATTCTGTTTCTTTAACAGCATCTTAATCTGAACTAGCTAAGAAGAACCTCTTAGCTCAGCAATACAAAAAGAACTTCAAATCTCATTACTGTTACACTAATACAAAAAGTACTGCTATAAATATTTTGGTATACATGGAGCTTTTCTTCGCATCAATGATCTCCTTGGGATATATATCCAGCAGGAGAATCTCTGGGTCAAAGAACAAAAAGATTTTTAGGCACTTTCTTTGCATAATTCCAAAAAGCTTTCTAGAATGCTTGTACCAATTCATAGCTTCACCAAGAATGCTTTAGTGTGCCCATATTGACACGATACCTCCAACACGAGCTATTTCCATTTTCTGTCATCTTTGCCAAAATGCTGCATGGCTGGTGAAACATTAAGGTTGTTTTCCTTAATTATTACTGATTTAGAGCAGTCCTCCAGATGGCAGTGTATAGTCTGCATTTCTTCATTCTAAGGTCTATTAGACCTTATCACTGGGGAACAAAGATGCCACAGTTTAAGAAGACTGATAAAGCTACAGCATGTCCAGAAGCTGTCGAGTAGGGTGGGAACTGATGGGGCTCAGTATCACATGTACAGCAGAAAGAGCACTCACAGGTTTAGGTTCAATTCTTATCTCTGTGACCTTGAACAAGTCAGTTACCTCTCTTTGCCTAACATTTCTCACGTGTAAAATGAGTGTGTTTAACTATGTGGTCTCTGAGGGCCCTTCCAATTCCAAATATATCAACATATGATCATATCATGAAGACCTTTTATAGGAAGTGAGGCAACTTAGCCTGGAAAAGAGCAGACTCGGAGGAAACATATCATCTTGAATATTAACGGTTATCATGGGGAGAAGGAATGGGACTAGTTCTGCTTGGTCTCGTAGTCCAGAACTAGAATCAGTGGATAGAGGTTAGAGAGACAGATTTATGCTTGGTGGGGGAAGGGGCGTAGAGTCAAGATGGCAGTGCAGAAACAGGAAAACTCCATGCCTGCCCACATAACCACCTGAAATACCTTAAAAATATGACTCCGAACAAATTTTAGAGCTCCAGAACCCACAAAGTGACAGAGAAACAAATCTCCCGCTGAAGGCAGCCTAGCAAGCAGAGAGGAAAGGTTCATCATAGTGTGCTGAGAGCCGCCAAGCCCCACATGAAGCTGCGGTTTTAGCCCCAGGGCAGCCCAGAACAGCCAAGGCTGGAGCACTGTGGAGATTGGATCCCCAACGTCTGTGGTGGTTTCCAGAATTATCAGCCCATAAATGCCAAAGACAAAGTAAAAGGTCAGTGGAACTGTTCTAAATCTGGAGGGGATGCAGTGAGGTCTGCCCTCTGCCCCCGGAGCAAGAAGCAGCAGCCCTGCTACTTCAGAGATCCCAGCCTGCAGATCACAGGGGAGCCAAGTGACCATTCAGAGGCTAAATGCTCTTGCTTTAACCTGCCTGGATCTGGATTGTGGTCTTGGGTAGTGGTCCTGAGGTGTGTGACCAATGAGCCAAAGCTGGTGAGGGCTATAGAGATGGTGCCTCCTAAAGCTCTGGCACCTGCAAAAACCTCAGTGATCTGGGACAAAGCTCTCCCCTCTGGAAGCAGAGTTCTACTGTGAAAAAGACTTCAAAAGTCAAGTTACTGACTGGCAACATGAGCAAGCAAAGGAAGCAAAGCATGCACAGTCATCCAATTTTAGATTCCTTTTCTGGGGACAAAAAGGATCAAAGCATGGAACAGGAGAAAGACAACACTGTCAGAACTCCTGCACCAAATGCTTCCAAGAAACATGAAGATTGTCTACAAGCCATAGCTCAGCTTAAAAAGGACTTTGAAAACCAAATAAGAGAAGTGGAGGAAAAATTGGGAAGAGAAATGAGAATGATGCAAGAAAATCATGAAAAGAGAGTCAACAACCTGACTGAAGAAAATAACACCTTAAAAAATGGACTAAATCAAATGGCAAAAGAGGTCCAAAAACCCAACGAGGAAAAGAATGCCTTAAAAAGACAAATCTGCCAGATGGAAAAAGAATCTCAAAAGCTCACTGAAGAGAATATTTCCTTCAGAATTAGACTGGCACAAATGGAAGCTAATAACTTTATGAGAAATCAAGATACTGTTAAATACATTCAAACAAATGAAATAATAGAAGGCAATGTGAAATATCTCATGAGAAAAATCAATGACCTTACTCTCATTGAATTTTGCTTAGAGAGGGAATGACATACACTCTAAATCAGGCATCTTGCCCTACAGGACAGTGGGGGGGGGTGGAGAAGGGGATGAAAGGTGAGATGGAGGGAGGGC
>CM053601.1:63345595-63387712 GCA_028646575.1 Pseudocheirus occidentalis | reverse complement strand
GTAAGGGTGGGAGATGAGGAAGTAAGGGAAAGAATCTGGAATTTAAAGTTTTAAAATCTAATTTTAAAAAATGTTGTTATCATGATCATCATTATTATGTACATGCAACTGTGAAATAAGATATACAGGCACTGGGGTATGGAGATATATCTTTTTTTTTTTGGAGGGCAGCTGGGGTTAAGTGACTTGCCCAAAGTCACATGGCTAGTTAGTGTGTCAAGTGTCTGAGGCTGGATTTGAACTCAGGTCCTCCTGACTCCAGGGCTGGTGCTCTACTCACTGCGCCACCTAGCCGCCCCAAAGGAGATATATCTTGTCCTACCAGAAAGTTAGAGGGGGTACGGGGGAGTATATAGGAGAGAGCAGATTGCAGGAGGGTGTATTCAGTGGCATCTCTGTTTTGGGTTCGTGGTAGGGGAAAGACGGGGAGAAAATCTGTAACTCAAAATCTTGGGAAATAAATTATGTAAACTAAAAATAAACACAAAAGTTAATTTTTAAAAAAGTTCCCATCGGTAGGAAAACTGAAACTCACTAAATAGCATAATAACAATAAGAAGTGCAGGATTTAGAAAAATCGGGTAAAGACGACTGTGTGGCATCTAACAAAATAAATTCCCATATGATATGGTTAAAAAAAAAGATTTATGCTTGGCTTAAAGATGGCCAAAAGGAAGTGGGGTGCTGAAGGATGGAGTTAGAAGATTTAAAGTGGACTGGACACTGTGAGCTTCATCATGGAACAGGAACAACACAGAGAGCTGGAAAAGGAACTGGGAGCTGTCAGCCTTTGAACCCAGATGACAGCCTGGTAAATCCAGGTAGAAGCTGGGACCTTGGATAACATGTACTGACTAAGAAGATTATAACTTATTTATGACTTAGGGGTGGATGGCCAGTGTATTTTACAGTACCCTTTAAGAGAGTGCTGAGTAGTGACTGATATTGTAAGTGACTGATATTGTAACTTAGTGTGCCCCATGAGTGGAGAACTTTGACTATTGTGTTTTGTGACTCTTTCTCCTTAAGGATGATTGAATGATTGAGTTACTAAATGACTGACTAAATGATTATACTTTGTTCAAAACTGTGTGACCACTGTGGTAAAAACTATGTGGCCATTTTCTGTGATAAATTATTGTGAATGCTGTATTTTGATTATCTGTGATAAGGTGTAGTGTTGTGAATGCTGTACCTTGATTTACTGTGAATATTATTGCTCTGATTTGTTACTGAATAGTGTTCATCCTCTGGAAAACTGCTTGTGCTTGGCTTTACAAGGTTATAGTTATTTCTGTACATATCATATCTCCCCCACTAGATTTTATGGCAGCTGAGACTATGTCTTATATTTGCTTCTTATTCATCATCTATTACTGTGTTTTGCAAATAACAAGAACTTAATGAATGTTGATAAAATGAATAGACAGCATTAATCTAGTCTAACTGAAAGGTTAAAAAAAGAGGTAGATTTCAAGCATTTGGAATGAACTGCATGAAAGTAATTGCTAAATACACCAAAATACTATTCTAGAAATGATCAGCTACTCTCTTTTTCTATTCACCACGGAAACCACTATCAACATCACCAGAATAACTGACTAGAGTGGTTAGTATTCTATGATCATTCTACATATTGAATAGGCACATGTTAAGTAGCTGGTAACACTGATGAAGCAATGGGAATTTCAATCATTTCATCAATTGAAAAGACTGTAATAAGGCTGATAAGAAAATAATAATTATAGGTTTTTTCATATTTCATAAATTTTATAACAAAAGGACTTACACACTTTTATTTTGATTAAATGGGATAAATCTATAAATATCAAATTTTATGTAACTGAAAATGTCAAGACATATGATATAAAATCTGTTCATGTAATCCATGGATTTTTAATGCTAAGGTTAATATTTGACAAATTCCATGATAGTAAATGAATGATAATATTAATTAATGATTATAATCACTGAGATTATAACTATTTTTCCTTGGGAACTGAAAATACTTCACAATCATGACCTAATTAATACACTATCCTATTCCTAAAAATTATACAGCAGAACTGAACACATTTCACAGAAATAAACTAATACTAATGTTCTGAAAAATATATTTCTGAGCCTTGCCATAAGGCAACTTAAAATTAGGAAAAACGTAATGATCAATTAACCAACCAACAAGCATTTATTGAGAATCTACTATGTGCCAAGCACAGTGCTAAGAGATGGGGAAAGAAAAGACAAGATCATCCCTACCATTAAGGATCCTACATTCTTCCATGGTAAACAAAATATTCGAAGAGAATAAAAACAAAGTCAAATACAAGGTAATTCCAGAGGATCTACAGTGGAATTTTGAAAAATGTTATGCAGAAGGTGGGAGACTAGGGATCTTAAGAGGTAGCACTGAGGAAAGGGTACTTGGGATAAGTAGTTCAGTTTGGCTGGACCACAGAGTGTATAAAGAGAAGAAATATAGGTATGGTTGGCAAGAGATGTGAGAAGGAACACCTAGGAAATGAGGGAAGAAAGGCTGAGTGGCATAGGGGAATATGCCCTGACCACAGAGGCAGAGGACCTTTATTCAAATTCTACTTCTGATGCTTACTACCTGTATGACCTTGGACAATTCACTTCTTTCCTGGGATTAGGAAATTTACTCATATGTAAAATGAGGCAACTGGCCTCTGAGGTCCCTTCCAGCACCAGATCTATAATCCTAGGAGAAGACCCAAAAGAGAGCAGTACCACAAAAATCCAAAATAGAGAGAAAATCTAGAAGAAAGTAGTCAACAGTGTCACATACTGCAGAGAGATTATGAAAATAGGTGGCCACTGGATACAGCAGTTTAACAGATTATCAGTAACATTGGAGTGAATGGTTTCAGTTGATTTGAGGATGGAAGCTAGATAAATTATATAACAAATTAGTTTTTTAAACACAGATTTGTCCAATATGAATGCAAAATTAATATATAAAAATATACTTAATGACAAAAACATTACTATAACTATACACTAAATAGTCTAACATTAATTTTTTTAATATTCAAAATAGCAGTGTTTAACATTAGCTACATTTAATGAGGAAAAACAGCAGTACCTCACAGTGGGGAAAAGAATCATTTAAAACTCAAAGCTGTCTAAAAGCACTGGCTGTAAACTGATCCTACTATGTATAAGAAGAACACAAAGCAAAGAATGAAAAGACCTAATAGGGCTAATTTATGTACTAGAGTCATCAAAATGAATATCTACACAGAATGATCAAATGCCAATTTCCTTCTTAAATAATGGATAAAGAATAATTCAAAGGCTCAAGTCTTTAGCTAAAGTCTTTCAGGTCACAAACTTCCAGTGAACCTTAATTTAGCACAAGGAAACCACAGGAATAAACTGATAATGTCAACCCAAAACAAAGTGTACTTAAGAATATTCTTGCATTCTAATATTCTATGATAACTGAAAAAACTATTGCATAGTAATTACATTTTTCTGTGTCCGTCTTTCACTATTCCTTCACAGTTAGACTTCAACAACAGGTCCACTGGTAACTTCTTTGGCTTAACTAACAGGGAGTGCTTGGGATTTATAGTCCATTTGTTGTCTACAGAAAAAGACTCAGAACAGCATTTTTTCTCTCTTCCTTTATTCCTATATTATTACCCTATCTTCTAAGCATAGGGATAGGACTAATCAAAATAGGACCTTTTCAATTAACCTTCAGATAAAGCCAAGCAGAAGAAGCGGCAGCTAAATCTACTCAAGTTTCAATCAAAGATGGTCAAGATATGAGAGAAGGTAAAGTTATACTTCAGTGGCACTAATGGTCTCTTTAGTGAACACCACCACAAAGAATAGTAAAATTTCAAAGCAAGATATGTGTGACTTGTCACAAACTCATCAAAGACAAAAAAAAATGATAGCTTAAAACCAAAAATCTGCAGCTTTATCTGTGCATCTGTACAGATTTCAAATAGTCATATTAGGACTACCTTTTTTGGTAGAAAATATATTTGATATTTGATTCCTACCATAAACCATGCATTAAGCATAATAATAACATACTCATCCATGCTAGCTGATGTACAGGATGCACAATGTTTCAAAGTAAAAGTAAAAACGAGCTTTAAGAAGTTTCTTTTAATGACTCAAAAGTAAACTGTATACAATATAAGCAAGCCTTCAAATTATATTAACAAATCTTAGGTACTATATCTTCAAAAGAAAATGTACAAAATAAAGCATTCAAAATGTTAATTCGTATGCTTTCTAAAAACGGACAGATGAATTATTTTAATTTACCCCCAGGAAAATACATCGATGTAGGAAACATGCTTAAATATCAAATAATGTTAAGAGTTACCTTAATACCAAAGGTGAAGACAGTCATTATGATTTTAAATATGAGCGCTAAACACAGTTGCCATATGGCTGAATATACTCCGATGCCTGCTGGACGGTCAGGAATATCATCCACAATTTTACTGGCATTCATATCATTTCTGTAGTCACAGAGGGAAGAGGATTCCAGAGGTCCGCAGTCTGTAAAAAGCTCTTTGATCAGTTCACTGGTATTGAGCCTTGTGTATGGATTTGGAAAGGCTATCACAGCTGTAATAGCTGCAACTATGATGACTTCTAAAACAGGATATTTCCCAAATTTTGTGGATTTGCGCCGACGACACCAGGCAATATTTGCCCGAATGAAAAATGCTCCCCAGAGGCCTCCAAAAACCCCTAGGAGAATGAAAGGAAATAGTTCAAAAAGGTACCATGGAGTGTGATATTCCACATAAAAAAGGACCAGGCGGCTATTTCCAAAAGGATTGATGGATCTCAAAACAAAGGCAGCCACTAAAGCAGCAAAAAAGGACCTCCATAGAGTTTTCAGGGGAAAATAATAACTAACCTGCAAAGAAACAAATGAAAAATGACTAGTTATTCATTTAATCAAATGTTGCTCATATTATGAAATAACTGGCAAATATCTTACGTCTATATTTGGCTGACAAAGCTTATATTATAGAGATAGTTTTTCTACTAGGTTAATATTCATACAATGCCTTTAAAATTATTGTTTCCTGATTTGCAAGACAGACCAATACAATACATTTAAACTGATCATAAATACTTAGTAATTTTTATTTAAAGTATTTGTCCTGGATGATTTTCCTGAGAAGTTGTTTAAAGTACTCTAGAGTAGAAGTACCTTCATTCTTATTCTTTGAACTACAAAAATATGTAAAAAAAAAAAAAAAAAAAAAAGGATGTTTAAAGTTAACTGTATCCTCTACAATCAGTGCTTCCCAAACCAACTGAGTCAAGAAATCTTTTTTGGCTCGAAATATATCAAGATGCCAGAGTTTAAATACTGACTCAGGAGACAGAGCTTGGAATAACCCTAGGACAAAAAGCAATAAATATAACTAAGTATTTTAACATAGCTATAAGCTCATCAACATTTCACAGAAGAGAATTTAGGAAAAGCCACTATAGCTAAAATGCAAAAATAGGTTTAAAAATATATAGTAAAGAAAAAATGTTTTCTACCCGCAGAGATTTGAGTTTTTAAAACTGTTTTACTGATTAAATTTTTTCAAATCAGTGATAGCATTTTAAAAATCACAAGAAAAATTCAGAGATGTAGTTTTTAACACAAATTAAAGAAAGCAAAAATTTTAAAAACCAAAATAACATTTCATTCTTCCACAGACCCAAAAGTAAAAAAAAATTTATTTAAAATCTATTAAGAGGATGTATTTATAGGTATAACATTGGGCAATCTACCATTAGAGCTATACACACCTCCTCCAGACTAAAAAGGACTCCACCAATTGGGGCACCAAAAGCAACAGATACTCCTGCTGCTGAGGCAGCTGACAGCACCTACGGGAAAAATATCACAAAACTTTATAAATCCAAATGAAGAGAAGAATCGCTATTTCTTCTTATATAATAGTACATTAAGACTTCTTTGAAGTGAACATCATCTTGCCTCTGCCCTAAGTACCAAAATGAAGTAATGATTCATTCTCTTCCTGTCCTGCTTTTTTTCTATTTCCAATGAACAAATTTCGGGGCAGCCAGGCGGTACAGTGAATAGGGCACCAGCCCTGGAGTCAAGAGAGCCTAAGTTCAGCCTCAGACACATAACACTAGTTGTATGACCTTGAGCAAGTCACTTAACCCCAACGACCCTGCCTTCCCCCCCTCCAAAAGCCAAGGCAAATTTTAAGAAGAATCTTCATGAAAGCTGTCCTCTTTGTCTCCCAATGTTTCTTTATTCAACTATATATATTTTTTGTCTGTAATAATTAAGACAAGTATTCTCAAATATTTGCATAGCGAAGATACTGCATTCCTCATCACTTCATCAAATACCATTTGAAATGTGCATCAACTATGGTGGGAGCTATGACTCCAAAATTAACAATACCAGGCTACATAATCATCTTACTGGGGAACCTCACACTAAGGTATCATTAACAGGAGCCCAGAGTAGGGGTTAGAATAGGGTCAAGACCTGTAATTTCCCTGGTATAAGGAACTCCCAAGTGAGGAATCTTCCACTATAAATGTCAACAAACACTTTCTCTGAAATGCTAAGAGTTCTTAAAGACTTGCTTGAAGCACTGATAGGTTAAAGCAACTTCCTCCACAGTTACAGAGACAGTACAGGTCAGACGGGGACCTGAACCTAGGTCTTCCTAACCTTGAGGCCAGTTTCTCTATCCACTAGGCTACACATTAGGGATAAATAAAACTCCAAGAAATAGAAGAAAATTCTGAATGATGCATACAGGTAGAGGACAAAAAGTAACATGATTTCTATTTGGTGAGAAAACTAACTCCATAATTTCTTTTTGCTAAAAATTTATCTTGCTTATTATACTTGGGATAACATTATACCTAGTCGGCTTAAAGACTAGATAGAATCTGAGTTCCTTGAAGGCAGGGAAGAACTGTTTCATTTCTGGGGAGGCAAGGTGGCGCAGTGAATAGAGCACCAGCCTCAGACACTTAACACTTACTAGCTGTGTGACCTTGAGCAAGTCACTTAACTCCAATTGCCTTCCCTCCTCCAAAAAGAGGCAAAAATCTTTCATTTCTGTCTTGGTGTATCACTAGTGAGTAGTACAATGCCAGGGCACAGAATAGATGCTTAATAAATACTTGTGGACTCACTGTTTTGCATCCCATGATTACTATCACCTTACACTTAAGATAGTGGTTCAAAAGTTACACTGGTAGCAGAGAAAAGGTCAGCCAGAATTACTTTTGCAACATGACATCGCTGATTCCCCTTGTAACGCTGTTTTGGTGACGCTCTTCTCTCTTGGTTCTCGTGAAGGCTCAGTCCTGATCCCTCTTCTCTTTTTTCTCTATGCTGTCTCACTTGGTGATCTCATCGGTTCCAAGGTGACTTCCATCTCTATGCAGATGATTCCCAAATCTATAGATCCACCCCAGTCTTTCCAATCCTGTCTGCATTTTGAACATGATGTCCCATGCGTATCTTAATCTCAACATGACCAAAATAGATCTCATTATCTTTCTCTCCATTCCTTCCCCTCCTCTATTACTGGTAAGGGTCATCCTTCCAGTCACTCAAGTTCATAATAACCTCAGTGTCTTTATCACCTACGCATGTTCATTCATCCCATATAGTTCATCAGCTGCTAATCTTGTTTCTACCTTCACATCTCCCACATGCGTCCCCTTCTCTCTACTCATACAGGCACCATACAGGGTCAGGCCCTCTTACATCCTGCCTAAACACGATTTCAATAGTCTCCTAATCTATCCCTCTTCCACACAGCTGTCAAAAGTGAGTTTGCTGAAGCATAAGTCCGATGACATCACTTCCGCCAATCAATAAACTCCAAGACCAAATACCCTGTTATCTCCAAAATAAAACAGGAAGGCTTTTATTGGGCACCGAAAGATCTTCATAACCTATTTCCACTTTATCCCCCTCCACACAATCTACAATCTTTCATAATGGCTTATTTACAATAAATAGCAATATTTGATGTTTGCTCCAGGAAATTTTTAAACTGAAATCCCACTAGAATAAAAAAGATTTTCCTACCAAATGAATAGATAAAGCACTTACCTCCCTTTTTTTAGCTTCATTTGTGCTGTACTTTGGAAAGAGGTAGGAAAAAATGTTTCCACAGCAACAGGCTACATGAACCAGAGGACCTTCTTTCCCTAAACTCAAACCTGATGCTACTGCCAGCACTAATGTAATGGTTTTAATCATTAAAGTCCATTTTCCCAAGTAACCTCTAATGATGAATCCACTCAAAATTGTTTTAATCTATAAGAAAAAGATCAAATTTAATTTTATTTCAGAAACTTTTTGCCTTAAAACAAATTGCTAAATATTTTTCATAGTATATTTTATATTCTAGTACCTTTATTATTATGCTATATAAATTATATTAATTCCTTACCAAGATGGCAACTATTTTAAGATGATTTTGCAAAGAATATAAGTATCTATAGTAAAGTGGCACAATACCCTAAATGTCAGGAAAATTTTGTAAAACTAGGAAAATGCCAGTTCAGATATCTGTCATATCAATAAACTACACTTAAAATATTTCTGAAAGTCTGCTAAGAGTTAACTCTTAGTTTGAGGTATCTCCCCACTTAGGAAATAAAAATATTTATAGAAAGTTTAGTTGTAATTACATGCAGAAATATAAGACCTTTTACAACAATGCTGATGAAAAGTGGCATAGAAGTATTTGCTATTGACACATTTGTATGAAAATCTAATTTGAATGTGCACACTTATAAATAGCAGCCACGAGCATATTATGGACAAGGCTTCTCATTTCTCTGATCTAAACACTGGTTAAATTAAGAATCAATCTGTGTTATTTTACATTACTAAGCAAAATTAAGTTTGCTTTTTAAAAAATTGCCTGTTGCCCCCAAATAATTCTCGATTATAACATGGAGTAATTGCACTATCACTGCTAAACTGACAATGTTTTCAAAACAACAACAACAAAAAGATTCTTAGCCATCACAGTTCAAAACCAAAAACTTCTAGAAGTCTAAACAGTAAATAGTGAATGACAAAGATTCTTTCAATCATATCAAAAAATCATCTTAATTTTTAAAATTTCCCTATATAAGCTTCTCTCATTTATATCAATTTCTAACACATTTAGTTTTAAATTTTATTCATATTCTAAAAGGCAAGAAGATATTTATCATAACATATTACTAAATTTTTAATGCTGTTAAATTTTTCATATATTACCTCTGGAATTCCAGAGCCACAGGCATATGGAGCAAATACCTTCACCAGGGAAACAGCTAGAAAGGCAAAACTCAGAGCCCAGAATATGTACATTATGTAGTTCATTATGTAAGAGCCCGGACCCTAAGAAAAATCCAAACAATTCAGTATTTAGTGAATTTTAAAATATATAGCACCCACTAACGCAACAGTAAGCTCTTGCAGCATAAGAAAAATGTATCAGATTTGGAAAATGACCCTGGTACCTTTTTCCCATGATGGAAGTTCTATATAAAGTCTTATACTTTTCAAAAGGAACAGGTATTGATATACCAAGTCTGTTTCTCTTAGGTTTTCTTTCTTCAGTCCTACTACTACAAAGACAGGTGCTCTACACCCTGCCTAACACACACACATGCACATTTATGTATGCATACTTGTGTGCATGAACACCCACGCTATTGAACAGAAACAGAAGTTAGAAACAAGATAACTACTTTCTATACTACTATCGTTCATTATATCTGTAGATTAAAGCATTGCTATCACTAATTAATTATAACTCCTGTCTTAAGTATAAATCCATTTAGTTAGGTCAAGTAAGGACCTACTATTCTACAGAAATAATTGCACTGATGGCCACAGTATTGTTTTGTTTTTAGTTTCAACACATATGCATAACAAAGGCCCTTTCAAACACATATATACTTATGTTTACAGATACAGAATTTTAATTGTGTTATTCATTATACAATACCAGCATGTCAAGTATGTAATCCTTTAATCATAGCAATGATTGACCCTCCCCCACCTCCTTCGAAAAATAAAATTTCCTGAGTATTTCTTAGAAGAAATTATTCTACCACTTTTCTGGCTGATTCAGTCTCTCCTTAAACTGTTTTAGCCATTTTAATGATGCTGTATCAGAAGTAATTAAAACTTCAACTTCACAAATTATCTTGTAAATATTCTCATGCTTCCTTCAATTGCTATTCCTTCCTAAAACAGAATAACTTACCTCCGCTTGACCAATGATTAATTCTGCCCATGTTTTCCACTGCGGACATTTATCTCTCTCTTCAAACGTTGTTTCGTTTGATCCCCAACAACACTGTTCATGGTTGTACCACAATGCACTGAGGCAAATTCCCTCTTTTAGGTCAGTCATCCAGTCTGCAGCAATGTCTATTAATCCAGCCAATGCCCCTATTAGTCAAAAGAGTTATTCATTCATTCAACACCTATTTGCAGGGCACTATTTCCAATTTTATTCCTTACTTATTTATTTTGATTCTGAATTACTGATTGGATTTAATGACTGAATGCTTAACATTTTACAACTCAAACATTTAGTTGTCTTTCATATACAATCATCTTTGTGCTCAATTACTAAATGGGTTTGAAAGCTCTAAATGAGGTACATTCTGATTTCCAAGTGTATTTTTAAAGAAAAATCACTCCAACAATGATTTTAACTTTGTGTGACAGAATTTTGCTGGGGAAAGGGATTTATAACCTCAAAAATTCAAGCAACCATCTTTCTCAGACTTCAATTGCACAGGAAACCTCTACTCAAATTTCTAACAGAGCTACTATTGTCATATATTCATAACTTCATGACAAATTCTATTTCTTGACTGAAATTATGCACTCTTATTTACAGATATATTTCATTAAATAAATAGCTTTTCACATCCTCTATTACTCAGTCTATATATACAGGTGTGCATGTACGCGCATGTGCACACACATGCATAGAATGCTTTACAAAAACAAAGAGGAAAAAAAAGCTACTGCTTGTCAGGCCTCAAGTGCACCAGACCACCAAGCTCCCTAGTATTATAAGATATAAATTTCCAACCTCCTATAAATTCCACATGCATAAAAGATAGATTATCTCTAGTCTCTAGCCTTTATGGTCTCCTTGCTGTGGAAACTGCTTCTCAATAGTTAATGTAACATTAACAATCCATCTGGAAATCTTGCTCTAATTCTTATTTTCTGTACTAATAAAGTATTTAAGCATATCAAGTTGAATCTGCTGCAACTGTATGTCATGGTTTTCCAATTCTTCCTGTAAAAAAATGCTCATTACAGCATCAGACTTCTTAGTAAACTATTAGTTATCAGCCTCTGTTCTCTTGTTTCCAGATCTGAACATATATTCCCAATATTTTTCACCCTTCTCCAGAACTCATGCCTTGCAAAAGATGCTGACACATAAGCTTACAATTATTTTCATGATGACTGATTTCCTTTTGTTCATCATGACCAACACAACATGATCAAGTATACAAAGAGTTTCAGGAAATAATGTTTCTGGTTGCCTTTGGACACAAAATAATGCCAATTACTTTACTGGGCCTTGAGGAAAAAACTTGTGAATATCTCTCCATTTATTTCCTTAAATCTTCTACTTTACTGTAGATTGTCAACACTGATATGATTCAGTTCTGTTTGTAATGTTGTCTTTTTGGTTACTAGACAGGGATTTCACATTTAGAATACTAACAACTTAGTTAATTTTTTAGACTACCTAAAAATTATTTCATCTTTAACACCTTCTGACCCTTTTTCTGCCACTCAGATACCATCACTGTGAAAATAGAATGGTAAAAAGGGCTGAGGGCACTGGTATCTATGTAACATCAAGAAACAAAATAAGTCCCCAACATGTTGGGTAGACCCCCTGTGAAGTATTTCTAAGTCTCTCAAAAAATTAGATGTGTGGAGTGCTGCTATGTACCATTAAAAAATCTTCTGCATCAATAATAAATCCCTTAAAGATTAAAGCATAAATAGATACGCTTCAATTATACAAAAATGCAGCAAGAACTATTTTTAAGTCTTATTGGGAGAATCAAAGTGAAAACAGTTGACATCTGAATTCTGTACACTAAAGAATAGTGATTTTGACCCCGCAATACCACCTCTAGGGCTGTATCCCAAAGAGAACACACAAGTGGGAAAATGACCCATCTGTACAAAAATATTTATATAGCAGCTCTTTTTGTGGTGGCAAAGAATTGGAAATCAAAGGGATGCCAATTAACTGGGGAATGGCTGAACAAGTTGTGGTATAAGAATGTAATGGAATACTATTGTGCTATAAGAAATGAGGAGCAGATGGAATTCATAACAACCTGGAGAGACTTATATGAACTGATCCTGGGTAAGGGGAGCAGAACCAGGAGAATACCATACACAATTACAGACACAATGTATCTGTGATGACTGACTGATAGACTGGGCTCATCTCAGTAATTCAAGGTTATCTCCAAAGGATTCATGATGGAAAAGGCCATCCATATTCAGAGAAAGAATTATGGAGTCTGAATGCAGACTGAAGCAAACCACTTGCTCTCTCTCTTTGTGGTTTGGTTTGTTCTTTCTTTCTTTCTCGTCCATTGCATTGGTTATAATCCTTCTTTACAATTTGACTATATCTTTTTTTAAGAATGTGAATAACACGGTAGTCTTTGATCAAATGATCAGCAGTTGATTCCTTATAACAAAAATAAAGGATTTAAAAGGAGAAAAATGCTTATAAAATTTACTAGTAAATGAAAATGTCAGGAAAGAATTACTTCTGCTTCCAAAATGCAGAAAAGTCTTTTAAAAAACATTTTACCTGATGCCAATCCTGTTAGTGTTACTACTAGCCATCCCGACCAAGCATCATACAAACTTTTTGTCATTTCCCATGCTGATTCTTTCTTTTTGCTGTTAATCTGAAATTAGAAATGTTTAAATAAAAATAAAAATCTGAAAGTTCCTTTTTCATCCCTGAAGAAAGCAAATGCGAAAAAGAGAAATCTAGCATGTAGAGTATCAAACTTTGCAAACGAGAACACACACTTATGCCTGTGTACTCACGTGCAGTGTCTCTCAGAACAGTCACACACTCATCTTTCCAGGCACATCACACGTATGTATAACACTCACAATAGCACCATACTTGAAGTATGAAGGTTAAGCCATCTATATTTCAGAATAGTACATGCTCTTAGATGGCAAGAACAATTTCATTTGCTTCTCTGTACCCCTACCCCAGCTAAATGTTTGTGAAGTTAGAAGTACATGAACCTCTAAATAGGTAGCGTCATTGAAACCAAATTCTGTCTTACTATTTTTGTTCTCAATCTAATCGTTTAGCTATGATAGCAATGGTCCTCATAGGCTGTTAGTATATCAAAAGGACATTTTTTGAAACAACCAAAATTATAAATTATATGTGCCTTTACTTCTTATTTCTGCAGCTAATTAGAGTAAAATTGTAGAGTAGGAAGGACTGGAGATTGTCTTGGGTATATGTGTCTATATAACTTCTAATTTAAGAACTGAGGATGACATTGCATGGTGGTGGAAGCACCTCAAATATAACAAGCAGTATAATTTAGACTAGAGCCATAAGGTATGTAGATACTATCACAGAAGAGCCACAAAAACATAAGGTCACCCAGCTCTCACTAGCTAACAAAAATTAAACCTGGACTAACTGTTAAGCTACCAGTGGGAAGATGTGGAGAGTTAACAAAACCTGAAAAAGGATGCAGCAAACCTTCTGTATGTATTTCAACATAATGGTGAGTTTTCTATGATGGGAGGAAAGTAACTTCCCTATCCTCTAGGAGTGGAGTGAGTTAACGACAAGCTGAAGTTCTATTCTATGTTCCATCCTACTTTTATAGAGAAAAGCATGTCTTTTCCTCTCAAAGGACATTTATGCTGCCATAGCCAGAAATTATCCCCGTGTTCTTTTGTTCTACTAGAGTTGTGTGACCTGAAAATTAAGGTACTACAAAAGCCAGAAGGATAACAGTGAAATTTAGCCTCAAATAATTTCACAGTGGGAATGTTTATGTGGCTGGACTTCACTAGCCCTTTAATGCTCTTGTAATTTTATTTTAAGCTGAATGGGACCAGCAGAAGACAAAGACAGTTTAAACATTTCATAACTGTGAAAGTCGAATGGAGTTATTGCCATCTCTACTGCTACTCATACAGGTCGTGTGACTCTGGGCAAGTAACTTAAACTGCCTGCCTCAGTTTAATTAGTGATAACAGCACTTACTTCCCAGTCATGAAGCTAAAATGAGATAATGCTTGTAAAGCACTTTGTAAATCTTAAAGCACTACATAAGAGCGATTAATTTATTATTGTCGTCATTAATCATTACACCAAATACTATTGAGAAATATATGATACATAATTTTTTATCATTGTTCCCTAACGTACTATGTTCCTTTCTTAGAGAAAACTATATTGTTTAACTAGATATTACATTACTTATGGACTGTATCCAAACTGCTATATTTATGTAGTATCTATCATAGTGATATAAGCATTATCTAACGTATACTCGATCATCTTTTGAAAACAGAAATTATTTCCCCCTAGAGTTGCAAGGAATGCTCTCTCTTTCTACAATCACATTCCCTTAGTAACCAATACACTTACGCTGAATCTGTAAGAGTGCATTTTATCCATACTATAGTGTTTATCTAAGACTCTCAAGATACCAATAACATTTGTGTACTCTTTTGATTTTAGTACGCTGTTTTAAGTGGTAACTTCTTTTTCTGGTAATACCCATTTCCTGGTGTTTCAAAGGCAAACACAAATCAATGTGGCAAATAAGTTCTATAAATAACACTCCAATTCCAAATCTAAATAGGTATTTTACACATACGTGACTCATGTGGCTTTACAAATAACCTAAAGGAAAATGGATAGAGACCCAGCAGGCACACGTAAGCTGCAGCAAATTATCAACAGCCCAAGAGAAGCAGCATAAAATTTTCCACGACATGAAGTAATAAAAAACGAGAAGAAATAAGTGGATAGAATAATACTCCACTCCTACAGAATAAGAGAATGGGCTACAGAATTAGAGAACGACAAAGAATAGGGTTTGGTCTGCAAACTCATGGCAGAATATCTATACAGATGAAGTCACAAGTCCATAAAAGTATGGCAAGTAATAGCCATATTATGTTCTCAAAATACTGATTTTCCTTTTGTAGTGCCAGGGCCTTACAGAACTTTGTGATATGCAAAATTACGTTAGAAAGGAGATGTAAATTTCATTTTCTTTGAAAAATTTGTTCCAAAATGATGTTATAGCAGCAGAACATAAACAAAATTTGTTACATTAGAAAGAAAAGGAAAAATTACAACTTGCTAAAACATAACCGCCCAAGGTCAATAGCTAAAAGTATAATATTAAATATTCAAAGTAAGCTCATTCTCAACACATTTTACCAAAAGCTTTACATTATTATAATGATATCACATACCCGCCTATGCCTCTCTCTGTCTTTACATTTTTCTCTAACCCAATCGATGGTGTGGAAGTCATCATATGTACCAACACCTGGAATGGGTTCATCCAGAAGATCCAGTAAGTGTGTGGAACTGTTAATGCTGCCTCCATTTGTCATTGTATAATGTGTTCCTAGGGAGAAAAAAGAATGAAAAATAATTGTTTTGAGAAAGATAATAACAAACTAGGAAATCTGCTTAATAAGCCTCCTCATGAACAAAGTGATAGTAAAAGGTTTTGGTGTGCTTTTGTGGTTTTTTGAGGGGGAAGGTTGGATCATATTGATGACTTCATTGGCACAGAGAACTTCCTAACTAATAGATAAGTCACCTCCTTTGCAACTTAGAATACTCTGAGTTACCTGGCTCACTGACAGGCTAAGGTACTTGTCCAGGACTAATGTGTGTCAGAGAAGTACCCAGAAGAACCCAGATGTTCCTGATAACACTACACCATGTTGCCTCTTTGGTTAGTTTATATTACTTCAACTGCTGTCCTTCTAGTACTTAAAACACTAATCAGAACTAAGTAGACTAAAAACCAACCGCCAATAAAAAAATAATCAAAATCTTCTGGCACAAGTTGACAGCATGACCTCCCTCATGTAAAAATGTGTGTATGTTTTACAACTGAAAACCACAAAGAATTTTTCCCCTCTAAGTACTTTGAAGTTATTAAGATGCAATGAGGGGTACAAAGAAATTCGCATACTTTAAAAGCTTATAATCCAGTTGGGAAGGTGAGAAAAACTCATTTTAAGGGTACCCAATATCACAAAGCAATAAACAGTAAGAATTCCAAAAGGGATAGAGATAATAACTGTCTGTCAAAGGAGGACAAGAGCTCTGTGTGCTGGGGGAAGACCAAGAAAAACCAAGAAAAAAGGAAGGTTTCTGCAAAAGCCTTAAAAGATAGAGAATTCTTTTTTCTAAAATTTATCTGCTTATTTTTAGTTTACAACATTCAGTTCCACAAGTTTTTGAGTTTTAAATTTCCTTCTCCTCCCCAAAATAGTATGCAATCTGATACAGGCTCTACACATATATTCATGTGAAACCAATTTTCACATTAGTCATGTTGGAAAGAAGAATTATAACCACTGGAATGAACCATGAGAAAGAAAAAAACAAAACAAAAAGGGGAGAGAAAGCAAATAGTGCGCTTTGATGTGCGTTCGGACTCTCTAATCCCATCTCCGCATGTGGACAGCGTTTTCCATCGCGGGCTTCTGGAGCTGTCTTAGAGCCTTGCACTGCTGAGAAGAGCAAAGTTTATCAAAGTCAGTCATCACACAACGTGGCTATAACTGTGCACAATGTTCCGCTCCTCTCACTCAGCTTCAGTGTATATAAGTCTTTCCAAGTTTTTCTGAAGATAGAGAATATTCTTAGGGGAAAAAAGAGATGGAAAACGTACGATGAAAGTGGAAACAACATGAGCAAAATAATAGAGACAGAAATCCACAAAGTATGGTTAGTAAAATGTTAGTTAACCTAGCTAAATGAGATCCTTCCTATTGGTCAACTGGTGACAAAATTCCCTTCTTTCTTACATCACAGATTTATAGATTTTGTCTATGCTGCATGTAAGGAAAAGTCACAGGTCAATAGATATATGAATGTGTAATTTTCCCCTCTTCTGAATGCTTATAATATGTATCTTTCTCATTTTTATACTTTTTTTTTTTTTTTTGCTTTTTGAAGGGGGGGGAGGCAGGGCAATTGGGGTTAAGTGACTTGCCCAAGGTCACATGTCTGAGGTTGCATTTGAACTCAGGTCCTCCTGACTCCAGGGCTGTTGCTCTATTCACTGTACCACCTAACCACCCCTCACTTTTATAATTTCAAACAGGATTAGCAAAACTAGAACAATTATCATGATTTCTATATACATGGAATGTCAAACTGCAACTCCTTAAAAAAAATTTTTTTTTGCTTTTTTTCACTGGTGAGACAAAAATATATGAATAACACACATCCAACTGGATTTTTACACACTTTAAGACATCATATAAAACTCATATCAGTTGGTACATACCATATCAGTACGATTTACTTTTTAAATTATCATAAAAAATACTACTTTCACTTCCTAAGAAAACCCAAATACTAAATAATTCTCCCTTGTAACAAAGAAAAAATTGTAAAAAAGTGAAATTAACATTGATAGTATGTGACAATATATTTAGCACCTGTATTTTACCTCCCCTCTTCTAGTGAAAGGAGGGAAGTATGTTGCATTATCAGTCTTCTGGATTGGTCATTGCATATAATGTGAATTGTGATATCTTTTAGTACTATTTTCCTTATTACTTTGATTATTATGCATACTGTTCTCTTGATCTAACTTCCTTGGTTCTATTTATAATAAGTTTGTTTCTCTGAGTTCATCACAGTTACTTTTTGCTATAGATTATAGCACAATAATATTCAATTATATTAATAAATCACAATTTATTCAGTTATTTCCCAATAAATGAGTACCCAATTTATTCTCATTTATGCTATCAGATATTAAAATTTGCTACACGTTTCTTTTTGTCTTTTACTTTCTTAAGTCCTATAGTGGGATCACTAGGTAAAAAGATAAAGAATTTAATCATCATCCAAAAATTTAAAATTATTCTTCCAAAAAACTGAAACAATTCACAGATTCCCCAACAAGTATCAGTGAACCTATCTTTCCACAGCTGCTCCAACACTATTTCCATTTTTTATCATCTTTGCCACTTTGATAAGTGTCAAATAAAAGCCCAGAGATGTTTCATTTTGCATTTGGATTATTATTAGCTATTATTAGCTACTGGAGCATATTTCATATAGTTGTGGAGAGGCTGTAACTCCTCTTTTAAAAATTTGTCTGGTTTCAGACAGCATCTGGACCTTTGATTGCTTATATACTGAAGAAAGGCTTGTGTGTGTGTGTGTGTGTGTGTGTGTGTGTGTGTGTGTACTGCCCCTGTATCTTGAACATCAGACTTTTAGAGAAGCTTTTAAATTTAATGTAACTAAAAAGGTAGGAAGGAGTTTAAATGGCAATTCAACAAACATTATTAAACCCCCACTGTATGCAAGGCCAAAGAAAATTTGTTATGATCCCCCTTATTCCTTATTTGGTTATAAATACTGCCCCTAAGGACAATAAAGAAAAATACTTCCCTCCATTCTCTCATTATTTTATTGTTTTATATATTTAGCCATATAGCCAACTGGAATTTATTATGAGATGTGGTATAAGATAGTGCTCTAAGCCTATTTCCTACCAAATTACTTTCTAGCTTTTCTAGAAACAGTAATACTTGAGCACATACACATGCACGCACACACACACACACACACACACACACACACAAGTTGGCACTCTACACATTACTGTCTTAGAAAATGTTGATGTCATATGTGTGTTTCTAACTTGAATGTTTTACTCTGTTCGAACTATTTAATAATAACAACAGTAGTATCATTCTTGATAAGCCCAAATTTCATCACTGTAGTTCTTACAAGTAAATGGTAAAAACTGTTCAACGTATTATAGCGAGTTGCAAAAATTTAGTGCCTATTGCCTAGAAAGCTCAAGTGGCTCACCATACTTCATAAACAGATGACAAAAGAATCACTAAACATTTATTAAGCACCTCCTATATGCCAGGCCCTGGGTTAAGTGCTACAGATACAAGGAGAAAAAAAAGACATTCCCTGCCTTCAAGGAGCTTAAAATCAAATGGGGTATAAAACAAGTAAATATAGAAAGACAGATGAGACAGACAGATACATCCAAGATATATAGGAACTAATTAACAGAGGGAAGACAATAGAATTAAGAGGGATTGGGGAAGGTTTCCAGTTAAAGAACTATAATTATAATCTAGATACAAATACAACTACAAATACTAGAAATATGAACTCTCTAAGAATCTTTAAAACTCTACAAATAAACAATAATGAACCCAGAGGATCATCATAGACAAAACTGCTGCCCACAAGTGCCCAGATAAAAGAGTGACTCATAATTTAAGAACAATATTTTTAATAGATGTTGCCACACCAAATCTCATAACCTCCAAACTACAAAGAATTAAAAGCTCCCAAATTATCAAGATTTGCACAAAAAATCAAAACCATGTAGAAAAAGGATAAAATACATATGCCTATCATTCAGTGCGCTACAAAAGGTATTCACAAGATGCTTTCAGTGAACAGAAATGTTGGATCCCACATAATGGATCCCAATATGTTTATTTAACAATAAAAGAGCAGTTATTTTATCCATCTACACAACAGTCTGCTGATCATTAGTCATAAAATAGTAGGATAGTGACCAAACCCTAGACTGTTTCTGTTCTAACAAATATAAAATGAAGACACGAATAATAATGATTATTCCATAAGAAAAGAGAGGAGCTAAAAAGTGGACAGAATAATCAGTGTACTGTGTGACATACTAAGGAGTCAAAATAAAGTTACAGAAAGAGCACTGGGAAGTACAGTCAAGGAGATCTAGGTTCAGATACTGAATATGCCACTAACTTCCTCTTCTGCAAACTGAGTATGTCAGAGCCGATCATCTCTTAGGTCTCATCTAGTTCCAAAATTCTATAAGACTATCATTCTAAGTGCTGTAGAAAGCTTAAAAGGAAATGGGAAAAACTCCCTTACCTCAAAAGATTTTTGTCTAAGTTCCATAGGACAAAAAAAAAAAAAAATCACAAATATTTAAATGATAATCAGTTAAAGATTACATAACCAACCATACTTTATATGTGTGTGTATTTACTTACCTTTATATTGAAGGGAATCCTGGAAAAATAATGATAATAGCACCAAAAAAATTATTCTGAGAAGCCTTCACAGAAGAGGCTAGTTTTGTGCGAAGCTTTGAAGGATTAGTAGATACAGTATGGCCATATGACCAAAAAAAGAAACTGGAGCCACAACTTGGTGGCTTGTTAGTTTGGGTAACTATCAAACTTGCGAGAGCTGTAGTTTATTTACAGATAAAATGGAAATGTTTGTGCTGCTTATCTCAAAGGATTATTATCATCATCTCACACAAAATGTTTTGTTTACAATTGTACAAAACAATTTTCTCACAAACTCTTTGAGGAAGAGAATAATTATTGTTCCTTTTTCTTAAGTGAAGAAACCAGAACCCAGAGAAATGAACTGATTTGTCCCAGGAATACACAGAAGATCAAAGTTTGACTCTAAGCCATGATTCAAACATAGTTCTTCTTGCTCCAAAATCAGTCAGTGCTCTTTCTTACTGAACTTTTGTAAAACACTATACTGATAAGAGCCATGTTGGAAACTCTGTTGGAAACATAGCTCACAGACTAAAATAGCTGAATTGGAAACAGGAGATCTTTTAAAAGTGATGTTGATTAGGATATAGTTTCAAATGAGAAAGTCATAAAGATCATCTAGTTACAAAGAATCATGAAATACTCATAAATGCATTTCTATTTTACATTTAAAGTAAGCAGATGCTACTGTAGATTTCAGAAAAGAGCCGAAATACAATATAAACAATCATAAACTATTTATATTACTTGTGGAAATGGATTGCAGATATATTTTTTTAAATGTAGTAAAGAGAAAGTTACCACATCCAAGAGGGAACAGTGATGAGGACCTGGATTAGAACTGTCAGATATTCAAAACAGTAGCAGAGAGAGAATACTACCTGGCTGAAAATCCAGAGATTCAGGTTTTCATCTCAGCTCTGCCACTAATGGTATATGGCCTTGAGCAAACACAATCTCTCTGGATCTCAGTTTCTTCATGTGTTAAATAAAGGGATGGGTTAGATCAGTGGTTCTCAACCTTCCTGATGCCGCAACCCTTTAATACAGCTCCTCATTGTTGTGATGATCCCCAACCATAAAATTATTTTCACTGCTACTTCATAACTGTAATTTTGCTACTGTTATGAATCGTAATGTAAATATCTGATATGCAGGATGTATTTTCATTGCTACAAACTGAACATAACCCACAGGTTGAGAACCACTGGGTTAGATGATGTCTAAGGCTCCTTTTGCTCTAAAATACTAATGTTTTGATAAATAACTAATAGAGAACAACTGACAAGACCCTTCCAACACTTGTAAATGGGAATGAATGAGATAAAGAGTACTAATGACATGGGTAATAGAAATACACTGGTGGGAACAATAATGGGAAAAATTTATAAACATACAGAAGAGGAACTTTAAAAGTTTCTTGTCCAAAATAACTTGATTTTACAAAGATATCTAATTAATGCAGTTATCTAATAATCGTCTTTAAAATCCCAGTTTATTAAATAACACAATACCCCTAAGTTCATACGTTCACAGATCTAGAGTTAGAAGAACATAGGAAGTCAACAGTCCAGCCTCCTCACGTTAAACAGAAACTAAAGCCCAAGAAAGTTAAGTGATTTGCTAAAGGTCACAAAGTATCAGGTGAAATTTGAACTCAGTTACTCTCTCTATCCAATCATACAGCCTCTTCCTCCCAACAAACAGATGGTGACTGATGCCCTGAGTTGGCCCATCCTATGTGACTCACACAAGGACTTTTAAGAGCTCCACCACTCCCTACCCAACAGCGTGTTTTACTACTGGATAACTCAAAATGCTAGCACACTTTCTCTTATCAAGCCTCAATTTGTATTTCTGTACATCTACCCACTGCTCCAAGGTCTGACTTCTGGGGCCCAAGACAGCAAATCCCTTTACTCCTTTGGTTGAAAACCTTCCAAATACTTAAAGATCACTAGCATGTTTTCTATTCCTCTGGCTAAATATTCTGTTTCTTCAACCTATCCATATCCCAAGAAGTTAAGGACCTTCAAGATCCTCGTTCCTTTCTTCTGGACTCTCCCTGGTTTATCTATATATATCCTTAAAAAGTGGCCCCAGAAATGAACATTATTCTACATATAGACTGACTTGGGTAGGATGTAGCTGGACCTCCTTATTCTTAGAAAATAAGCCTCTAAACGATCCAAGATGACATTGATTTCTTTGTCATATCACACTGCAGACACAAAGAAAGCTTGATACCCACCAAAACTCTCCGACATTTTGCAATTCTCCAAGTTCTCTAAGAAGGTTCATACCAAAGATGGTCTTTCAGTTTAAAGCCCAAGCCATATCTCCAGAAACGTCAAAAGCAATGTAAAGCAGAGACCTACTCAAACTTACACACACACACACACACACACACACACACACACGCACCCTTTGTCCACAGTGCCCACTACAACAATTAATAATATTCTAAAATGAAAAAGCATAAAGTACTACACACCAATTAAAGGGCTGCCCTATTTTTCCAAATACGATAAACTTTTTTAAAGAGGAAGATATCTGCCTGCTTAACATGATGGAAACAGATAAAAGAACAAGGTACAAATGGAGACAGAGCATAAAAAAGGAGTAACATAAATGGCAAACTCATTTTCTTTCGATAAGCATTCTTCTCAGACTTCTAATGACTGTAGAAAAGGAGACAGGAGAAAAGAAATGTTCAAAGGAGACAGGAAAAAGAAAACTAGTTCAAATGTTAACCCCACGCCCACCCCAATCCCCCCCACAGCTGAATTCTTACACTGTCATAGAATCAGTTTTTTATATAGCTGCACATGATACATACTTTGGTGGCACTTTAATACTTCATTTGGTAGCTCTTCCATAAATAAAGAGTATCACTGTTCTCTTTCCAAGTGTGACTCTTGTCCATGACCTCCCCTAATCCTTCCACAAAGGATACCACCAAAACGTTTGGGGAAATTTTTCTACATTTCTTGACAATAAACAAATTCTACTAAAACACAGGCCTTCCATAAATTAGTCTGGCTCACCTTCTTTAATGATCATATATCTTTTCAATGCTATCATTTATGCAGCTTCTCTGGCACAATTCTTTGTGGATAATGTGTTATATAGCCTACTCATGCTCACCACATATCAATCTATTATCCTTTGTGTAATCTTCAACTTTACTTCTGCTGCATTCCATGACTCCTAGCCATACAGCATCATCTGAAGAATACTTATCATTGTTAAAAAAAAAAAAAACGATAAGCCTTAGTTTAATGGAAAAGATTCAGGGTTTATAACAGTACTACATAATTTTTCAAAGTTAGATCTAATCTATACTCTTATTCAATCCTAGGTCTTCAAGGTAAGTGTCAAAATAATTTATTTTAACACTACTAACTAAAATCCTAAAATGGTTAAATTTGAAAATGTTTAATTTCTATGCAATTTCAGATAATGAAAAAGGCTGATATCCTTGCCAAGAGTCTCTTAAACTTAGATAAGAGCCTCTCAACATGAAGCCTGTGAACTGGTGTTTTTTTGCAGTTTAATAACTGTATTTCAATATAAGTGGTATCCTTTGTAATTCTACATTTTTTTTTCAACGTACTTGAAAACAGTATTCTCAGAAGGTGATCCACAGGCTTCATGAGACTATCAGAGACCCTGAAACAAACAAAAAAACCCTGAAGAATCTTCAACTATTTCTTTTATCCAAATTTATTTCATATTAATGGCTGTTTAAATGGTTACATAAATACTACAAAGTCTGAGCAGTGTGCCAAAGCTTAGTTAAAGGATCATCTAATCAGTCAATTATAACGGTTATATTTATGCAATATTTATTGCCACAGATTGGACTGAAAGAAAGAAAGCAAATTCCTCCCTATAATCCTAAACAATTCTGCAACTGTGCTGAAAGGGTGTATAGCAACTGAAAATGCTTTTTCTCAGAACATGTGAGATAAAAATATCAAGAAATTACAGGACAGTCTTACCAGTAATGTTTGCCAAGATACGAAGATTTGTCTCCCTGTGAGTGGGATTAAAGTCATCAGATGTACTATATCAGTAATGGTCAGTCTCCCGTTTTATTATTTCGCTTATAACACTCATAGATGGTATCTTATGTTGCCAAAGTAAGCTTATATTGGAGAGCAAACACCTAAATAACTAAGCTGTTAATTTTTAAAACAATTTAGTATTAAACTGAATAAATAATATTATATCAACACATAATTAGAAATGGATAGCTTTCAATATATTTCCAATGATGACCTAGACACAAGACTTAAATAAAAAGGGTATCATCAAAGAAACATCATTACAAAAGGAAGTGGAGGGGTGGCTAGGTGGCACAGTGAATAGCGCACCTGCCCTAGAGTCAGGAGGAGCTGAGTTCAAATCCAGCCTCAGACACTTAACACAAAACTAGCCATGTGACCTTGGGCAAGTCACTTAACCCCAATTGCCTTACTTTCCCCCCTCCAAAAAGTAATAGATAGATAGACAGACAGACAGAGAGATAGATAGATAAATAGAGCAAGTCCCAAAATGAAGTGGACTGGTCATATAGGGAAAGAAGCAAGAAAGGGATAATACCTAGTAAATATAAAAAGACCTAGAAGGTAGCCTCCACCTCACTGGCTTGGTCCTCTATAACGGACCTATGGAAGACCATATATAGACAAGAATCATAAATCTACTAAAACACTTAAGTATTAATAATTATTTAATAACTAAATTGTTTTCTCTGCTCTGAGAAGAAAAGATCTATATTTGCCCAGAAGCCATTTACATTTTCTGAGATGAGACAGATTTTACTCTATTATCAATTACATTTCAAGAATTAAAAAATGTCTCTTGCCAAGGGCAGAGCTTTAAGAGGCTAATAACAACCCAGAACAGTGTTTATGTAAAACATTTATCCTAAGTGTTTATAAGATTCAAATACTTGATATTACAGAAGGTGGTTTTTTGGTCTTTTCCTGGTAGTAATAACTTCAACTTTGAAGAAAGCCCACAGGAATTTCACAAATTGTCTTAACAAAGAAAAAAGAAGAAATTTGTTGAATTAATCTATTAGTACAGTGCTAAAAATTTCAGACTTATTAAAGTTGACAATTTTGATATAATTAGAAGAATAAATATAGAGAATCAAGAGATATCTCCAATATAAAGTTGTCTGCAAATAGGAAGCAACTGATAGTCATCACTGTCTGGATACTCCTCTTGCAAAAACTCTGACAGTGAATACCTGAGTATATGGCCCTCTGTTTTTAGGTCTTTTTAAATTTATTAACATGAATCTGGTTGAAGAAAATTATCTGTTATTGAATAAATTGACCTTTTGTAACGTTAGCTTTTATAGTGGAGATTATCTAGAGTCTCTACGGGTTGTCCCTAAAGTCTGGACACATAGGAAATCTCATTAACTATACATATTTTCAGGAAATGAAATGAATGAAAATTTTCAACAACTTCATTTAATTAGCAAAATGAAATCTCATAGGAAGATATAGGAAATCTCATTAATTAATTAATCTCATTAATATGGAAAATAGTCCCAATAGCTAATGAAAGTTTTTATTCCATATGAAATTGTCATGGCTAAAAATTTGTATTAATTAAATAAAATGTTGAAAATTTCATTCATTTCTTGAAAATATGCATAGTTAATGAGATTTCCTATGTATCCAGACTTTAGGGACACCCTGTATATTCATTCCTTCCAATGTACCAAAACTGTCGGTAAGGACAGTGGTATTGATTGATGGGGTACTTGGACCCCAGTCCTAACATCATGCCTCTGGAAGCCTCCCAATTTTTCTGTAGGCCTGTACTGTAAGAAAATTTCTCTTGTTTCAGAACATGTTCTCTTATGAGTTCTCTTATGTGACAGTGGGGTGTCTGGTCCAAGGATTTTTGTCCCTGGCTGGCCCAAGGACTCTCACTTTTAGCACCAGATGCCCATCCATGCCTCTGACAACTCCCTTAATTTCTAATATACTCCCTACACTTTCCTACCCATAACTCCCAAAGACACCTGGACCCCTCAGATCACTTAATCAGTATCTCTGGCATAACCCTTTTCCATATAAATCCCAGCACCATCCTCAGTCTCTCACAGGTTCCCATAAGGAGCCGTACCCACTTTTGCTAAAGCATTACAAAAACTTTTTGCCACCTGACAAAGAGAAGGCTTAAGTGTATGAATTCATTCCAGGTGATCCTGCCTTGGCATTCTCAGGGTTCCAGCACTTCAAAGCCTCTTCAGCATCAAACTCAAACAGAAACTGGGGCAACTAAACCATACACAAGGATCTCTGCAGATCACAAAATAACTTAGAAAATAACATGTTAACATTGTCTATGTTTTACTGTATTTTTATTCTTTCATTACATAGTTCCCAATTACATTTTAATTGGGTTGCACTTGCAAGCGTTGTGGGCTGAATGTGTTCCTGTGTTTGACACCTCTGAGTTAGGTATTTGGAAAGACAGCGGTACCTTTAACAGTAATAGGGAAGTTGTGAAGGAGGGAAAATGAGTCCTTTTTTGGGATGTGTTGTATTTGAGATGTCTACCTGACATCCTGTTCAAAATATTCATTCAATAACTACTCAAAACTCAAAAATCATAAGAAAATTTGAGAATCATCTGCACAGAGGTGACGAATGAATTCAATGGAGTTAATGAGATCACAAAGTCAGAGCAGAGGTGTTTCACTATTCATTTTATGGACCCCCAAGAGATCTGTGAACTTGGGGAGAAAAAAGAATTTTTTTTATTTCAATGTACTTGATTTCCTATGTAAATCCCATGGACGTAACCCCCATGTATTTACAGATTTTATAATGTTATTTTGAGAAGGGACCATTAGGCTTCAGGAAACTGCCGAAAGGGTCCAGGACACACAAAAGGTCAAGATCTCCTGGTATAAAAGGAGAAGAAAAGAAGACCAAGGACATACCTTTGTGGAACATCCATAGTTAATGGACATGACTTCAAGGAATATTGAGCAAAGGAAATTCAGGAGGAGTGGCCAGAGAAGGAGGAAAAAAAAACCCAGCAGAGGGCAGTGTCACAAAAACTCAAAAAGGACAGAATGTCTTGGAGAAGAGGGTAGTCGATAGTGGCAAAAGATGTGAAGAACTTACATTCTAATAAGAAGGGACAAAACAGTGAGAAAACGATGGTCTGGGAAGGGAGTATAAACCTAGTATAAGCCTTTTCTACATCTTTTGAGATAAGAATCGAGAAAAGGCCATTAGATTTGGCAATTAAGAGATCATTTAATAACTTTGGAGAGAGCTGAGGGGCAGGTGGTGGGATTAAATAAAAAGACTGGGATTTAACAAGTGGTCAGCATCAAAAGGAACCTGGGGGCAAGGGATTGAAGAGTAAAAGCCGTGAAGAGCTGGATTGGTTAACTATAAAATCAAGACTGGGAAGGGAGAAAAGGGAGATTAGGACAGGTGTGATAGTCTAGAATAGAGTTGGGGAATAATGACCTTCCAGGCCTTAAAGTGTGGCCTTTTGACACAGTCCAAGTTTTTCAGAACAGCTCCTTTTATTAAGGTGATTTGTTCTGTGAAGTTTAGATTCTGTCAAAGGGCTGCACTTGAGGAACTAGAAGGCCATAAATGGCCTTGAAGCTGCATAGCCCCCACCCCTGATCTAAAACAACATAAGCTACAATATAATATATTGTCTTCAATCCTATCACACTTCTGTAAACTCCAAGGAATAGTAGTTCTTGTTACTAGATTTAATTCTGGATCCTTTGCGCTCTCTCTACATCTGTCTCAGTGATCTCATCAGCTTCAGAGTATAATTATCTCTGTGTAAATGACTCCCAAATATATGTAATTAGCCTTATTTTCGTTACATTGTCATCTACCAAGTAGGATGTTTCCCTCTGGATGATGTCCTATATGGTATCTCAACTTAATTCAATCAACAATTTTTAAGAGCCAACCATGTGCTGTCCAAAGGTCTTTAGCATATAAAAACAGAAATATAAAAAGTTCCAGCCCTAAAGAGTCTTACATTCTGCTGGGGGAAACAACATAAGAGTCATACATTCTGCTGGAGGACACATTAGCAAATTTACTATATATACAAAGTTATTTGGTTCAGGAAAGCATTAACAACTGGGAAAAGCATGAAAGATTTCATTTCAGAGGTAGAACCTGAGCTGAGTCTTGAAAAGAAGCTGAGAATTTCAAGAGACAGAGTCGAGGAAGGAAAGCATTTCAGGCACTTTGTGTCATAGCACATGCAGAGGCTTAGAGGCAAAAGATAGAATGTCACATGCTGCAAACAAGGAGGCTAATTTAGGTAAGCCAGGGAGTGTATGGGGGAGATTAGCATGAAATAATTAACATGAAATTTTAAAAAGTAAATAAGTCTGGAAAGAAAAGGAAGATTGAGCCAGGCTCTGAAGATCTTTAATGGCCCCAAAGAATTTGCATTTTGTCCTAGAGGCAACTGGAAGCCACTGAAACCACTTTGAGCAACTGGCAGCTGGGTTACAAGATAGATCTGAGAGTGATGTCAAATGACAAGGAAAGTACAATAATCCAAATCCCTGAATTAAGGTAGTGGCAATATAAATGTAGAGAAGAGGATGAATGTGAGAGATGACATGGTTACATAATAAATAAGATTTAACTGAGTGTATCCAGAATAAGCGAAGAGAAAGGAGAGTAAATGAGAAGGAATTTACATTCTAGCAAGAAAGCAGAACACAGTATTTGAAAAGCCTGGCCAGGGGAATTAAGATATACAGGCACTGGGGTAAGGAGATCCACCTTGCCCTACTGGAAAGTCAGAAGGGTGATGGGGGAGGATATAGGAGAGAGCCAGACTGGGGGAGGGGGTATACAGTGGGATGGCTGCTTTGGGGTGGTGGGTAGGGGAAAGATGAGGAGAAAATGTGTAACTTAAAATCTTGTGGAAATGAATGATGTAAACTAAAAATAAACAAAAGTTAAATAAAAAGAAAAAAAAATCGTCGCCAGGGAAGGGAATATAAACCTAGGGAGTCAGAGGAATGTTGAGCTGATCAATGTACAGAATGTTTCCAGAAGGAATGGTAGTAAGGATTTGTTTGGGAGTGTTGGCACAGACACAAATGGACAACAGCAAGCTTGCCAGAGCCAAAGTCCACAAAGGAGTGTGGAGCACGGCCTGAACTAGGACCCACTAAATACTGTGCTTACTGCATTCTCTCAGCAATCAAGACTATGCAGCACAATCTCAAGGAAGGAGTTCCCAAACAGTGAAAACTAACTCCCAAAGGCATTGGGGGAATAATTTCTGGAGGTCCTGTGTGAAGGGTGCTGCTCCAGGTAGACAAAAGACAGGAGATCCTAGGGCCAATAGCAGGATATCAAGGGTGACATCCACAGAAGGACTGCAGAATCCTTCAAGACTTCAGGTGCCTAACTTCTAAGTCTTTAAACATCCCTTCTCCCTATTCCCCTTAGTATCCTCTCTGGGCAAATTACTTATTATTGGCCTATCTGTATATGTGTGGTGTTCCTACCCCCAGAAAAACAGAAGTACCTAGAAGGTGGGCACTAGTATTCTTGTCTTAGTATTCTGTGAGATGAAAGAGTTCAGAGTTTGAATCTGAGGTCAGAAAAGATCTTTATTCTTTCTCATGAGAAAGGATTCTGTTCCTGTCGCCCACATGGCTTCTGCAGGGAGAGAGCAACAGGTAGAAGCCAGCCCATGGTTATATAATCTTCTAAAGCAGAAACCCAACCCCTCCCCCCCAAAATGGCCTTCACTGGCATTGGTAGGGGGACTGACCCACAACCTAAGCACAGGAGATAAAGGACCTGGAACATGTGGGTGTCCAATGAAAGCAGTCTTAACCTTATTTGGCATATCTTGGGCAGAGGTGGCACTGGGGAGAGGTCTGCCTTGCTCTAAAGTCCCAGATTGCGGGGGGGTCAGGCAACCTAAACCTAGGCCTAGTGAATACTGAAGCCATTCTAGATTTGATTTTTTAGAATGGGGAAATTTCACTATAAATTATCCCTCACAGTATCACTAGTATAAAATCATGATACAGACCTTTCCACAACACAATAAAGGTTTAACAACAACAGTGTATTTACACAGCACTTTAAAATTGCAAAGCAAAGGATGCAAAAGTGCTATCTCAACTGATCCTCACAACAACGCAGTCAGGGAAATGCTATTATTATTTACATTTTATCTACGAGGAAACTCAGACAGGCAAAGATTAATTAACTTGTCCAGAGTTAAAAAGCCAGGAGGCATCAGAGGCCTTAAACTCAAGTTCTTCCTGATTCCCAATCCAGTGCTCTATCCACTGCAACACAGGCTTGACTCCTAATAATTACATTAATAATTAATAACTTATTTTCATTACCTTAGTGTCTGTTGAATTTGACCACAAATCACTGAGATACAGAAAGGTTATAACATTATATTAGCACTTAACAAAATCCAAAAATCAGACAAAAATCTCTTATGTTATCTATTTTATTTTTCGTTTGTTTAGGGACCTAAGCAATTGTACATACTATCTAATAAATAATTTCCATTTTAAGACACTGAAGCAGAGGAAATTTTTTTAGTAACTTTTTTAACAAAGTTATGTTATAATTCTGCTTATCTAAAAACTTATTATTTTTTAATTTCTAAAAATGTCTTTTAAGTGACACAATTGCACAATCGTGAGTGAGAGAGGTCAAAAACTCAGACTGCAAAATCTAGTAAGACTTTTCCTGGGAAATGGGCCCACATTCCCCTTCCCCAGAAATCACATGATTTAAAAGGACTCAAAATTCAGAGCCAGAGAGTCACCCCTCCCCTCAGTGACACCTCAGCGTAAGATATGCCAAATAAGAACAGAAGTGCTTTCTCAAATGTACATTGGGTGGTCTACGGTTTCCTTGTTGCAGTACTCCAGGTAGACTGCCTTGCTTAGATTGTGCACCTGACTTCCAGCCAATGGAAGAAAAGGGTCAGCAGAGGGGTGGGGGAGAATTCCAGAGTAAGGGCTTTATAACTTCCACCATTTCCTTTTGTAAATTATTAATCCTCCTTATTTGTCAAAGGGGAGGTTGCCCTTTCTCAGGATCGCAATAAACTATTCTTTTCTGCTTTCTACCTTGAGAAGCCTCTGTGTATAATTTGCCTAAGGATCTCTGTTGCACACAGTTTTGGGGTGCATAATTGTATCATCATTGTTCTATCAAACATGGAAAAATGAATACTCCAAAGGAAGAAAAAAGAAAACCTATCTTACTGTGGCAGTAGAGAAACTTTATCTCTTCAGCAGATAAAGTACCTAGGAGGAAAAGGGAAGGGTGGTGGGGAGAGAAGAAGAGAAGAAAGGGAGAGAGGGAGAGAAGGGAAGGAAAGAATGAGAGAGAGAGAGAGAGAGAGAGAGAGAGAGAGAGAGAGAGAGAGAGAGAGAGAGAGAGAGAGAGAGAGAGAGAGAGAGAGCGCGAGAGAGCTCTAAAGGGGGGCAGGGCGTCACACAGCTTATACTATATCCCCTTTTATACTATCCTGAGGTAACTTGTATCAGGCTTTTTGAGACTTCATTTTATTATGTGTAAACTTTTTTAAAAATCTATTTTAAAAAAAAGAATGGACAAAAATCAATTGCATTTGTCCTGTGGATATTACTTTCATATTCTTCATCCTTCCAATAGCTACAGCTTCTTCTTCCCTACTCACAATGCGCAAATCTTTATTACCTCCCATTACACTCACCTATAGTAGCAGGTAAACTCCTGGAAGGCAGAGACTTGTATTTATATCCTCAGTGATTAAAAGATTCCCTTACCTAAGGCTACTGAATATTAAACTGAATTTTAATAATCTTTCCAATAGATTTTCCCACCTCCTTTCCTCTCCCATCTATCCTCTATTTTGCTGTTCAATAGTTTTTCTTCCTCTTTCTTTCTTTCTTTCTTTTTTCTTTCCTCTTTCATTCTTCCTTTCTTTCACAAAACCTTAAAGAAGTTCACTCCAAAGCTCCAGACTGTACCACAATAGGGCCCTGCCCAAGCTTTACTTAATGGCTGTGTTTTGGGCCCTCTCAGCTTAGAATGAATGTCAATGGTAACTTTCTCTTTGGAATAGCAACCCTAAGGGTCTTCTCCCAGCTAGATTTCTTTTTCTTTTTTCTAATTAAAGGGGCCATCCCTAGACTCACTTCTTAAAGAGGCCTATTCACTGAATGGGCATCCTGGGTCATCTCCAGCCATCCTGATGAGTATCTAGTCCCTGGATACAGATGGCTCTGGAGGAGAAAGTGAGGCTGGTGACCTTGCACAGCCCTCCCTAACTCAAATCAAAGTCAACTGCAAGTCATTTCATCATTTCCCTGATGCCAATGATCCTCTTCAAAAATGAAGGACAAACAAACAGTTGTTTCAATTGTGTCCAAATTCGCTCTATAGAAAGATTCAAAACAAATCATCTTTCCAAAAGTGTCATGTTTCTTCAATACTCAAAACCTTTCAGATGGTTTCCTATGCTTCTAGTACAAAATGCAAACTCTTCAATCTGGCAATTAAAGTCTATAATCCGACTGTAACCCAACTTGTTTCATAATCCTCCCCTATATACACTGAGTCCCAACCCAACCAAACTACTAGGTATTCTATTTCCCCAACATGACACTGAACTTCCACCTCTACAAAAAACTGAACAAGTAGTCCAAACCCTTCCCCACCATGTACTTTTTCCTCATCTGCTAGATAAAATTTTTTTCTTCTTTCAAGGCTCAGCTTAAGTGACAGATCCTGCTTCCTTCATTTATTCATTCCATGAGCATTTATTTATTGACTACCTACTTGCCAGATTCAGTGCTAGGTGCTGGGAATACAGCCACTCCTGCTGCTGCTGCTTGTCCTTTGTTCACCAACAGGACCATGACATCAAGGAGGTGATGCCATGACATGCAGGTGAACTGGATTTAAGTGAGGAAAGGCCATGCAAAGTCATCAGCCTCACTTTCTCCTCCAGAGACATCTAGGTACAGTGGCCAGATATGGATCAGGACAACTGGAGATGGTGCAGGTTCTTTAACGGGTCTGTTTGAGGCAGCACCCATTCAGTGATTAAGATTTATGAGGCAAAAGAAATGAGGCAAAGAATGGCCATTCATTATAAAATACAAAACACAAAACACATACAAAGAAACTTTCCAAAATACAGGAAGTATTGGGGGGAAGCAGGGAGGACCAACCTCTCAGGGCAGGCATTCAGTAGAAGTAAGCAGCACTGAGGCACAACCGTGAAAGAAGCTAGGGATTCAATAAGTAGAAGGGATGTGTAAAAATAGTGAAATGTGAGACAAAAGTAAGGTGGTCAATTTGCTTGGAACATAGAAGGTGTAGCAGGGAATTAGGTGCAGCAAGCTAAGAAAGGTAGGCTAAAGTCACCTTGTGAAAGATTTCAAATACCAGAGAATTTTGTGTTCTAATCTAGATGCAATTAGGTAAGACAAGAGCTTCTTGAATCAGGGAGTAATATAATTGGACTTGGTTTTTTTTAAATATCAATTTGGAAGCTGTGTGAATGTTGTAGCAGGAGACTAATGAGAAAGCTGTCCCTATATCCTTTATCAGTGGTAGGAAACCTGCAGCCTCGAGGTCACAAGGGCTTTTCAGGTCTTCAAGTGTGGCCTTTTGATTGAGTCCGAGTTTTACATGACAAATCCGTTTATTAAGGGGGCTTGTTCTGGGAAGTTTGGATTCAGTCAAAGGGTCCCACTTGAAGACCTAGGCAGCCACGTGTGGCATTGAGACTGCAGGTTGCCCATCCCTGGTCCAAACAAACAAGCAGAAAAGGGATATGGATAATTCCCAACACTTGAACCTCACTCATCTAAAATGTCAAAGTAGGGAATATACTCATACAAGGTAGAATACCTTGCTGTGGAGTATCCTCCGGTAATCTCCTTTACAAATGGGCTCTGTGGCCTAGTGCCCCTTTCCCCTGAGCCAGGTCATCGGTGATCATCCGGCAGCCCACTGCCTGACAGGGGCTGCTCGGGAGCCGCCACTAAGGTTTACATCATAAGAACAAGCAATATGGCAGCAATCCCGTCTAGCGGCTCACTTGTAGCAACCCATGACTACTACTGAAGGCGTCTGGGTTCCACTTCCAGCAACAGCTCCTGTGGAAGTGCTGAGTACTCTGGGGAAGTGATCCCCCACCCTCCTGGTCTACCCAAATCAGACCCAGGCCACTGATGGGCAAGCTTTTTCTTTGGCAAGTCAAATCATACATTCATGACAACTGTATTGGAATCCCCAGAGCACTCAGGAACTTTCCAGGATGCTCATGGCATGATCACCCGTGACCTGGCTCAGGAGGCCATGAGGAAGTGGCATGTCAGCGAGTCCAGCAAAACCAGTACTGGGTCTTCTGCGTGAGCAGCAGCAGCCTCCTTGCTGCTCGCTGCTCCCCCCCCTTTCTGAAGTGTGCTAGGCATCAGAACCCATTTCCTCCCTCCCCCCTTCCCTCTCCCACCTGGTTCCTTTAGAATAGATAGGCTGCTTAAGTGTAGAAGTAGTTGGGGAGGGGGGGGTGTTAAGGAAAACAAAAGCAAAACACCAAAAAACAAGTAAAAGAAACCACACTGCTATTGTTTTGTCTTTTTACTATCGGAATCACCTGTGTGCTTTTAAGCAGCCTCACTAAACGGTTTACTTTGTACTCAGCTGAAACTAATAAACTTTGAGCAGCCTTAAAAAAAAAAAAAAAAAAAGGCCATCCACATTCAGAGAAAGAATTAGGGAGTCTGAATGCAGATTGAAGCAAGCTACTTGTTCTCCCTCTTTTTCATTTTATTTTGTTTCTTCTTCCTCATTATTCAATTCACTGATTATAATTCTTTTTTACAACTTAATGTGAAGGCATATGTAGTACCTATATTGGATTGCATGCCACCATTGGGGGTGAGGGGGAGGGGAATTGGAACTCAAAAACTTGGGGAATTGAATGCTGTAAACTAGTAGTAAATACTTTTTTTTTAAAGTGATAAGCCTAGACATAGATTACATTAAAAAAAATCGGTCTAAATACTTGTTATAACAAAGCATCACATAAACAGTAATATTAAACTATCAATGCTTATGCTAAAACCCTCTAAATAGAAATGTATATAGTCAATTCAAAGAAGAAAACTTGCTAAATATCAGGTAAAAAAATACTCAAAATATTTGATGGAATTATTTCCCTAAAAGTATTTTCAATATTACTTTGTATTACATACAATGACAAAAATAAGGAAATAGAAAAACACCAGACAGCTCAATTGATAAATTCAATTTAACAATGTTAAAATAGGATCAAGGAATTGTAGATGTAAAACTACCCTGTGTGAGTATTACTCTGCAAAGCTTGAACTAGGAGATGATGGAGAAATTTAAAGGGTACTGTTGAAAACTTTTGTACTTCTTCAACAGATAGAGAAAAAGCCTACATTTGGCAAGAACCATTCGTTATAATAGCATCTTATAATTTCCTGTCCTTGGTAGCTGTTTCTGGAGACTGGTCTTTCCACTACAGGGAATTATCCTAGAGCTTCTTCCAACCACCACCAAAACTGAAACCCAAGGTTTCTCCCCAACAAAAACTTAATTCATTCTGTGCCATAATTGCTAGCAGTGGCTGGATGAATTGAAAATACTTAATTTAAGTCCTCCCAGAGATAAGTGCTAGAACCAGTCTAATTTAAAATCTTTATAAGGTCCTAGAAGTACACAGTGAAATCTCTAGGTTTACCAACAATACTAAGTTTATCCAAGCAGCCTATTTTCTAAAAATTGTCTATACTGTTTAATTGGGCATCTTACTCTAATGGGATATAGCGAAAAGAGGAACACCTAATGTGGCACTAGAAAGGCCCTTTGAGAATATCCAGTTTAACTTGTTCTTTTTACTGCTTGGAAACTGAGACCCCAAAAAGTGAAATGCTTCATTCAAAATCATCAGTAAAGGGGAGGCTAGGTGGCACAGTGAATAGAGCACTGGCCCTGGAGTCAGGAGGACCAGAGTTCAAATCTGGCCTCAGACACCTGACACAAAAACTAGCCATGTGACTTTGGGCAAGTCACTTAACCCCAACTGCCCTCCAAAAAGAAAAAAAAAAATCATCAGTAAACATCAATTAGTTCTTTTATTTAAAATCCAGAGCTCTTTCCAGCACAATGTCTCTGAGTGGAGACTGGGGTCTAATCCCAAGCTTAGTGTATAGCCCCTTAAACAAGTCCCTTTACCTCTCTAAGCCTCAATTTCTTCATCCAGAATTTAATTCAGCTCAGGCAGTGAAGTGAATACAGCACTGGCCCTGGAGTCCTGAGGACCTGAGTTCAAATCCTGCCTTAGACTTAACACTGCCTAGCCATGTGACCTTGGGCAAATCACTTAACCCCAACTGCCCTGCCCTCCCCCCTCCAAAAAGAAAAAAAATTCAGAAAATTCAAGATTCTTTGATTTAAATTATAAGATATCAATAAATAAAACATTTATTATGTGCCAGGCATTATACAGAGGGAAGGCACTGGAATTAAGAAGGTCTGGGAAAGGCTTCCTGTAACAGGTGGGATTTTAAGTGAGATTTAAAGGAAGCCAGGGAAATCAGTAGTCAGAGGGGACAAAGGAGAGCATTTCAGACCTGGGGGAGAGTCAGAGAGAATGCCCAGAGCCAAGACAAGTCTTGTTCATGAAATGGTCAGGAGGCCAATATCATTGGATCAAAGAGTACATGTTAGGAAGGGTAAGACAGTAAGGAGGGAGCTTGGTTATAAAGAGTTTTTTTTGAATGCCATGGGGAGCATCTTACATTTTCTCCTGAAAACAATGAGAAGCCAATGCAATTTACTGAGGTGATCAGACCTTTGCTTTAAGGAAAATCACTTGATGTCTGAAAAATGGATTGGAGAGGGAAAAGACTTGAGACAAGAACCACCAACAGGTTACTGCTGAAATCTATAGATGATGAGAGCCTACCAGAGTAGTGGCAATTTCAGAGGAGATTGCAAAGGTAAATCAACGGACTGAATTGGGGGATGGGAGATAATGAGGAATCCAGGAATGACTCCTAGGTAGTGAGCCTGAAAACTGGGAGGATAGCATTGCCTTCCACAATACTATGGCAGGTAGGAGGGAAAGAAGGGTTAGGCAGAAGGATAATGAGTTCTGTTTTAGATATATATTGAGTTTAAGGTGTCTATTGGACATCCAATTCAGTAGCTGGAGATGTGAGACTAGAGGTCGGCCGTTTGAGAATCATCAGTATAAAGATAGTAATTAAATCCATGGTTGCTGCTGAGATCATCAAGGGAAAAAGTAGAGGGAGAAGAGAAGAGAGTACACGACAGCCCTGAGGGACACCTACAGTTTCCAAGAATTTTTCAGGCACACATCTGCTTCATAAAACCAGGTAACATAAATGATTGTTAGGATATATGTTGTGTTATGGAACGAAAAAGCAGGTTTGGAATCAAGAGACTTAGAAACCAGTCACTTTACTTCTCAAGGCCTCAGTTCTTCATCTGCAAAACATGAGGGTTGAACTAGATAAAGACTAAGGTCTCCACTTTAAATTCTATGATGTCATGATTCCCATTTCCCAACAAGTAATTGTAGTTGGGCAAAGGTATGTCATAAAGTAAATATGGGATCTTGTTTTGAAAAGGGTGAAGTAACAAAATCAGATGTTTCTACAGGAAAAGTGTTAGCATGTATCTGAGTTTATTCTCTTCCCCCAATAAGGGTCTGGCCGTATCCTTCCCTTAAAAGGCACAAGGAGCTCAAATTGTCCTAGAAGGATAAAGAACTAGAAGGAAAAACAAGCTGTTAATTCTAAGAATTGTAAAACTGTAAACATGTGAAACAGTTGGCATGTATTCAGGCTAAGGTGTTTAAGAACTCTTCCTGACACAAGGTTCCAGAAGAGTGGGAGTGGAAATCAAATACTGGCAAATCCTATAATTAATGTGACACTTAAAAAAAACAAAACAAAAACACCTCATGTAACCTTTGAATTGACCTTGGACAAGTCACCTGTTTTTTCTGGGCCTCAATTTGCTTCTATACAAAATAAGGGGAGAGGGGTGTTTTCTAAGGTTCTTTCCAGCTCTAATAATTTGCAGGGCAGGGGAAGTAGAGAAGAACTATCTTAATGAATCTATAGGCTCAGAATGAGACTAAAGAGAACACAGGGTAGGGGAGTTCCAGAGATGAAAGGCTGGAGAAAAAATAGTTAATAGTTAAACAGTGATGTATCTCTTGTACCCAAAATATAAACAGGAAAAAATAAAGCTATAGGCAACAGAACCCAAAGAGTAGGTTATGTGGGATTATACAATCACAAATTTAAAATTAGATAGTGCCTTAAAGAGGACAGATAAGTAGCACAGTTGCTAGAGGCCTGGGTCTGAAGTCATAAGACTCATCTTCCTGAGTTCAAGCCTGTTTTCAGAAACTTACAAGTTGTGTGATCCTGGACAAGTTACTTAATACTGTATGCCTTGCTTCCTCATTTGTAAAATGAGCTGGAGAAGGAAATGGCAAACCACTCCAGTATCTTTGCCAAGAAGACCTCAAATGGGGTCACAAAGAGTCAGACAGGGCTGAAACACTGAACAACAAACAACAGCAGCCTTTTAAAAGCCATCAAATTCAACTTCTTCATTTTACAGATGAGGAAACTGCAACACAAAGAGAATGAGTGACTTGCTTCAGGTCACATTGCAAGTAAGTGTCTGTGGCAGGATTTGAACCCAGTCTGGTGCTCCAAATGCTACATCGAGCTGCCCTCAATTATATGAGCACTTAAAGCAACTAGGTGGCATAGTGAATAGAGCTCTGGGCCTGAATTCTGGAAGACATCATCTGAGTTCAAATCCTGCCTCAGACACTTACTGTGTGACCTCTGACAAGTCACTTTACCTAGTTTGCCTCAGTTTCCTCATCTGTAAAATGAGCTGGAGAAGAAAATAGCAAACCACTCCAGCATCTTTGCCAAAAAGACTCCAAATGGGGTCATGAAGAGCAACTGAACAGCAACAGAAGTTAGGGCACTGTCCTAGCATTCAGGAAATCTATACTCCAGTCCTAACTCAACCAATAACTGTGAGTTTGGACTTCATCACCCTGGGTTTTCTTATCTGTCCCTTTCAACTCTAAAACTTTTATAATTTTGCTACAATTCCAAATGCTCACGAAAATTAAACATCCAGAAGCAGGAGAAAGGCTAGTCATAGGTTTTTGGTTGGTTATTTTTTTGGTGAAAAAACCCAGAATGCATTGACAGATTTGTTGAGTCCAAGCTTAAGTAAAAAAAAAAAGAAAGAAAGAAATAGATCAGAGCTAGAACAGATTTAGCTCTTCCCAAGGACAGCTAGGTACCTAGAAGCAATAAGTCAGTCTCAGTATACTAGTAAATAACAACAAACCAATGGTCAGTATCTAGAGAAGGGACAGGGCACAATCCTGGGCAATCTCTTCTTTCTCTACATTTACTTAGTGATCACATCAGTTTCCAAAAACGACATATCCAATCCTCATCTCTATCCTGCTTAAGTCTTCAAATTCAGTTATGTTCAAAACAGGCCTCATTATCTTTCCTTCTAAACCCCATCTCTCCTCGTAATTTCTCTATTTCTTTAAAGGATATACCATCCAGTCACTCAATTCACTCAATTAAATCAACAAGTATTTATTAAACACCATGTGCCATGCCTTGTGCTAGGTGCTAGGAATACAAAAACAAACAATACAACAAATAATGAAACAATCTCTACTCTCAAGGAACCCACATTCTAAAAGAGGAGACAACGTATATGAATAAATATAGAGACTACAAAGTGGTCAAATATCAAGTTGTTATTTTGATTAAAAATTGATTCAAATTGAATCTTTAATTCCAAGCTGACTCAACCTCCATGTCCAATCTTGTAAATTCCTACTCCTCAAACAATCTCACAGGTCACCTTTTCTTTACTCACAGGCCTCATCACCTTTTACCAGTACTACTGGAACAGTGAAAGTGGTTTCCTTGGCTCTAGCCTTTCCCTTTCCCAATCCACGCTCTACCCAGAAGCCAAGCTAATATTCTGAAAGCACATATAGTTGATTTTCATGACTCATACACAGTCCATATCTGTAAATTCATCTACTTGAACCACAAAATCACTATTTGCAGTGCACCAAAAAATCTGAGTTGCCCAATTATGTACATTCTCAGCTGCAGTCAAAAATGGCAACACGCTCTTATTACGTCAACAATTGTCCTTTTCGTGCTGTTTTAGTGCTGTTTTCTACATTTCTGTTGATAATTTCACTGTTTAAAGTGGTCCCCAGATATAGTGCTGAAGTGCTGTCTAATTTCTAAGTGCAAGAAGGAGAAAGTGCGTTAGATAAGCTTCATTCAGGCACGAGTCATAGTAATGATGGCCATGAGTTCAAAGTTTCAAGCATGAGTTATAGTGCTGTTGGCCATGAGTTCAATGTTAATGAATCAACAATGTAACAAATCCGGAAGGAGGAAATTCACCAATCTGGAGGTGAGGCTGCTCTGAAAGTGCTGCTAAAGTAAAATGTTGTAACTAGAGGCTCACTGCAATGTCATCCAGTGTTTCCACTATGAGCAATGAATTCTGGGGTTCAAGGTGATTATACATACTGTAACTACCAAGAATGATAAGTATGTGACCATTTCACTCCGTTACCCAAGGAGATTCAATGGTTCTCTAGTGCTTTTAGGACAAAATATAAATACTTCTATTTGGCATTTAAAATCCTTCTTCATAATTAGGTCATAGCCTAATTTACCAGACTGGTTACACATTACTCTCATTGATGCTATACTCACTATGCTTCAACTAAACTGGTCTATTTAATGATGTTCTTCACATCAATAAGTCCATCTCTAGCCTCCATAATTTTGCACAGGATGTCCCACTCCTGGAATACTCTCTTAGACCATACCTCCTTTTAAAGTTAAGTCCAAGTACTACTTTCTTTCAAGAGACTTTCCTAGTTCCCCTGGTTTTAGTGTTTATTCCATCAATTCATATTTACTTTGTATATAACCTGTATCAGATTATCTAAGAATATGTTGCATCTTCCCACCTACAAGCAGCTGTTGTGGCTTTTTGAAAGAACTACTTTAACTTTTGCCCAGCAGAGTAACTAGCAGAATAGGTCCTTGATTTTTCTAGGAGCCAGAATTATTCTAAGGGAGTTTCCTCCAGAGCCTATATGGTACTTTAAAAAAACTAGGCAAGTTAATGATACTTGCAGTTTTTGTGGAGAGGTGTAAGACCAATAACACTAGCACACACAGGGGCTGCTAGCACAGGTTCTTTGATCTGATTTTCCACAGAAAAGACAAAGGGCTCAACAATTTTAATTTTAACTTTAATTAAATAACACAAACAGGTAAGAAGAAAGAAGTATCCAATTAAGAATTCAATGGACAGGGCTCCAATTGTCTAAACAAAGAACAGAACTATTTATACACATCACCAGACCACAGAGCACCAACATTTGAGTTCACTGGAGGAGAACCTGTAAGCTTTCAGCTCCTGAATCTAGGTGATTGTCTGGCAGATTCAGGAGGGAGCTGGGACCAGCGAAGAGGATCCAGGGAATCAGAGAGACCACCCAGAGTCAAAATGAAGAAAAGGCTTCCCCTTGGA
>CM053601.1:63328354-63345095 GCA_028646575.1 Pseudocheirus occidentalis | reverse complement strand
TTAAGTGTTAAGCTGGTTTCTCCCTTAGGGAAACCAGCTGATTCTTCTTTTGTTCCTTGTTCTGAAGATTGTATATAATATTGTGAACTGTTGAAACTGTGAATATTGTACTGAACAAAGATTTGTAATGGAATAAACAGTGTTCACTAATACTATGTAATCTGAATCTTAAAAGCTCTTCACAGTAGCATTACCTCAGGAATCTACTGCTGATTGGCGTTACATTATGGCCTAGGCCCCTTAACAACTCTATCCAGACTCTTGTCTGGGGCATCAACAAGACCTCAGGTGAAATTCCTCCCAGGAGTGAAGCCCAAAGTAAAACACCAACCTCCCAGTGTATACAGTTTCCAACTAATAGGCTCAAAGCCAGAAGGCATCACAACCCACAGGACTCAGTGCCTAATAGGTTTAGTATCAAAAGGTGTGAAAGCCTTCCAGCAAGGAAGCCTCCACTTAAGTAAGCTTCCTCCTAAGCAAGCTCCTCCACCAAGGGAATATAAATCTTCCTGTATGGGCTCTTTGTGACTCAGAATGTGTCACAGCTATGAACTGGGTCAGATTTCAAAGCAGCAAGACATCTGTGATTGAAATGCCCCTGTACCTTTAGAACTGGGAACACAGCCCCTATTCAAAGGAGAAAAGGGAACACATGTGTTTACATAGGCCTATTAATGGATGGGGAAGATCTTGTATTCCATTAACACTACAGTTGGTTACATGAGACTACTTGTTATTCCCAACACAGTACACAATGTACTTAGAAAAATCACATTAGTGATTTAAATGGAGGAGAAAGTAGTAGGAGAGAGAAAGTAAGAAAAGGCACTAAACTTTCTGAAAGGCTATTCTAGTCTCCTTTTACCTTGGCAAAAGAAAATTAACCTAAGACCAAGGGCCAAGATGAAATATTGTCTCTCTCTTCTGCCACGTTTCTGTATGTTTTGTGACAAATTCGTATTAGGAAAATCATATTTTTCTATTACTATCCACTAATTCATTTATGATGTGTTTGGTTGAAAAAGATTATCTGTAACTGGATAACACTGAAAGAATTATTTAAAGAAATAATGGTTTAAAGTCATATGTTGAACAGAAAAAACATTTATAAAATAGGAGAATATTAAAATATAAGTAATAAAGTGCCACACCATGATTCAACATTCTGGGGAAAAAGCACTATCAATGGGCAGTGCTGGTAACAGTGACAGTTAAGTAGAATAGTGACTAGCAAGACAGCTCTTTGTAGCTTTTTTTAAAAAACAGATTGTAAAATATTCAGAAGGCAGTTGTCCTAATACGTAACCTTAAATAATTAAGTCCAGAAGTCAGAAAGCAGAGAAGACAAGTGAAAAGACTATTTGCTTCTTTCCAACTAGCAGACATGCAAGTATGCAGCAAAAGGTACAGTGGAAATCTAGTTTTCAATGTAATGTAGATTTATAGAATTAAAATATGCAAATTCATATTAAGATCACTATTTTGTGTTTTCTAGCAATGTGACATTTCATATTTAATAAACGAAAAGCAAGATGGCAGAGAAGACCGAATTAAAGTTGAAAAAAATGAGGTTCAGGTTTCTCCTCATTCTTGATATATACTAGCTATGTGAGCATGGCAAATCACTTACATTTCTCAGTAGCATGGGCAGTTCTCTAAGACCACTGTTTTAGAGTTATTGATTTGGGAGGGAGTTTCATCACTGGTAGCTATCTACATCAATCAAATTGTAGGTTCAGACATAAAAATAAATTAACTTTCCCTTTCATGATCCTAAAACACACCACTTCCTTTTCCCTCATATTCATTCTATGAAAATTACTATGAAAGATCCTATGTGAGATCAAAACTGGCCCCTAATCTAGTCTAACACCCTTAACTTTACAGGAAACTGAGGCCCAGAAGTGAAATCATTCTCCCTAGATCAAAAAGCAAGCAATGACAGATTCAGGCCTCCAAATGCCTAATTTTTCACTTAAACTTATTACTTGAGTCTTTCCTTATCACAGACTTTTTTGAAAGAAAAACAACTTCAACAAGTCACCAAACATTAACTGGCTGTGATAAGCAAGAGATGGTGTTTGGGTTAGTTGTTATTTACCACTAGCTGAAAATGCAACAAGAAAATCTCATCCTGATATACGTTAACTTTTATATATAGGGAAGCTCTCAGAATACTATATATAACCTAATGGTCAGGTATTTCTGTGCCTATCTTCTCAAGTTTTCTCCATTCTCACTAAGGAGCTCACAAAAAAATAACTGCCTCCTCTCTGTTCCCATGTCTTCTGAATGCTCCCATTTCCTCAGAGGAGAAAAATGTTACATAAAACGCAATCTTTTTCCTTCAGTCCCAAATTCAAACTACAAATGCCCAATTATCTTTAGCATAAAATACAGTTTCCCATTAACTTCCTAACATTCAGAGCTGTCCAAAAGTTGAATGGAATACCATCTCATAATGTAGTGCATCCAGTCACATCCATGTCAATTACTGTGTTCTGCTTTGGGCACCACATTTTAGAAGGTACTGGTTTTTGTCAGTGTATATACAATGTATACAGTGACTAGGAGGCAAGATAACTTAGAACTCTTTTCAGTTGAAGACAATCTTCAAAAAGAAAGGTTTGAGTGGGATATTATAGTTATCTTCAAATACCTGAAAGTTATCATAACACATTTTTTCTATGCTATTTCAATGAAGAGAAATTATAAGGAATTTTTTTTTAGGTAAAAGGAAAACTATACTTAATATTTACCTAAGTATTGACTCCCATAAGGCAGTGATTTTTTTTATTGCTGGAGGCGTTCCAACAGCCTGCACTTCTGCTTGTCAGAGGTATTTTAGAGGGGAAGCAGACATTAGGAAGGTGGGTTGTTATATAATTTATTTCTGATCTGTGATTTCATTGGTTGGAAGGAGGGGAGGAAGGAGGAGAAAATTTAAAATTTATGGAACTGAATGTTGAAAACTAAAAACAAATAAATTAACTTTTAAAAAAAGATCTCTCTACCAACTCTCTACCAACAAAGTTTTATATTAAGAGAGCTGTCTCCAGGACAATGAATCAAAAGTAGAACTTGGACCCAGGTCATCTTGACTTTGACACTGATTTTATATCCATTGCCTCATTTTCCTTTTTATACTAGGTAAGCTTTAAGATCCTTTTCAACTTTAAGGTTCTATGCTTTTATTAGTTCTCTCTGGAAACTCTTTTCTGGAAGAACTCTTTTCTTGAAGAAAAATGTCTTTTGACTTACATCATGTAAAATATGAAATTAACATAATTAACAGGATGGTGAAATTATAGAAACAAAACAGGTGAAATATACAAACAGGAAATACTATCAATTTCAAAGTAAGTCAATCAAAGCACAGAAAAATATGAACTTTTGAAATGGAGTATTACTCTTTGTATTGAATTAATCATTCACAGTTAAAACACTAATTACAACTAGGAAGGTAGAATATTATACATTTGAGCAAAAACCCTCTCAAAACAGTATTCCAAGATTTCTCATGGGTCATGTACAGAATATAATAGAGTTTAGTTACTTATATTGCATATTTCCTAAAACTGTGTAACTCTTAAAATCTGAAACAGGTAAACCACACCAGACTGGACTTTTCTCAGCAACGCAATGTTATAAGAAAATTCTAAAAGACTCATGATGGAAAGGGATATCCATATCCAGAGAAAGATCTAGAAAGAACAGAATTTCAATGCAGACTGAAGCAAACTACCTGCTCTCTTTCTTTTTCATGTTTGGTTTTGTTTCCTCTTTCCCATTGTTCATTCCATCGGTTACAACCCCTCTTTACAATCAGACTAATGCCTAATGTGAAAGTATTTGCAGATCCTACACTTGACTGCAGGCCACCATGGAAAGGGGGGGGGGAGGAGGGGAGAAAATCTGAAACTCAAGGGACTGTGGAACTGAATCTTGTAAACTAAAAGTAAACAAACAAATCAATTAAAAAAAAACAACTTAAATCTCTGTGCCTGCTTACCAAAGTCTTTGCAACACTAAGTTCTTATGATTACCAATTTGTTGGGTATGAAGCAAAGTCTCAGAGGTAAACTAATTTGAATTTCTTATTACTAGTGATCTGAAGTATGTTTTCATTTGGTCATTTACACTTTGCAATTCTTTTGAAAAATTGTTCTCAATCTTAAACTGCTTACCTACTGGGGTGTGGTTCTTGGTATTATATATTTATGTCAATTCCCTATGTGTTCTGGTTATACAACTTTGGTAACATATAATGTAAATATTTTTGCCCACTCCACTATTTCTTTTCTAATTCCATCTTTGATGATTTCATTCAAAGGGTTTTTTAAAATTTTACATAGTCGAGCCTATTTTTATCTTTGCCCCTCTATTTTTCAAATATGAGAAATGGAAAATTTCACATCAGTTTTTAATGGCCTTCATGAAATTAATACTAGAAATTTTAGGAAATGTTTAGCAGTCTTACTATCTACAAACATGGCCATGTTTCCCTTGTTGAAAAAAAAAACCCTCACCTGGTCGTTCCATCTCTTCACTCTATATCTCTTATGCCCTTTGTAGCCAAACTCCTCAAAAAGGCCATCTACAATGGGTGCCACCTCTTTCTCTTCCTCTTGTTCTCTTCTTAACCCTTTATAATCTGAATTTATCATTCTGAACTTATCATTCCATTGAAACTACTCTCTCCAAAGTGAATACAGATCTCTTAGTTGACATATCCTATGGGCTTTTCTTAATCCTCATTCTTCTCCATCCAGATACCACTTTTTCCTGATTTTCCTCTTATCTTCCTTCTGTCTCCTTTGTTGTATCCTCCTCTAGATCATGCCCTCTAGGTGTAGGTTACCCTCAGGATTCTGTCCTGGGCCCTCTCTTCTTCTTCTGTACTACTTTACTTCATGATCTGTTTAGCACCGAAGGATTTAGTTACTTTCTCTATGCTGACAATTCTTAAATCTACTTATCCTTCCACAGCCTCTCAGCTGACCTCTATATATTTCCATATTTACCACTTACTGATTTGTGAAGAGAGAAACAGGAGCAAAGAGAGGAAAAAAGTAAAAAATGTCAGGATAGAGGAAAATACATAATTAAGAATCATAAACATGAACATAAATTCAACAAACACACCTATAAAATGGAAAAGGACAGTAAATTGGATTAGCAAACAGAATCTAGCAATATGTTGCTTACAAAAAAAGATATTTGAAAAATAAAGACTCATACGAAAGGCTGGAGCAAAATCTATTATGCTACAGCTGAACTCATAAAAGCAGAGGTAACAAAGGTATTTCGGAGAAGGACATGACAGAAACAGATAAGCAAAGAAATTGCATTATGCTTAAAGTCACCATAGACAATGAATCAACATCACTATTTAATCTTACACACCAAAAAGCACAATATATAAAATACTTAAAGGAGAAGTTAATAGAATTTAAATGGACAATTAATAGCATACTGAGGAGAATTCAATTAATAGAACTTTAGAAAAAGTAGAGATGATGAACCTCTGGCAATTAGCAAATTGAAGTAAAGGGAAATTTGCATCTTCTCAGATTATGTCCTATACAAAAACTGACCATATACTGGGGCAAAAAAAAATCTCACTAAAAATGGTAAAAAAGCACAAATCCTAAGCACAAATCACTAAATAATCATAATAAAAATAACATTTTTATTTTTAAAAATTAAAGGCCTTTGAGGAAAGAACTGAAAACAAATTAGAAATAAAGCATAATTCTAAAAAATTGGTGAGTAAAAAAATAACAGAAAAAAAGCAAATTTCATCAAAGAAAGTGACAATTAAACCATATATCTAAATTTAAGGGGAGGCGGAGCCAAGATGGTGGCATAGAAGCAACAAGGTTTTGCAGCTCCCACATATCCATCTCAAAATACCCATAAAATGAGACTCTAAACAAATTTTAGGACTCCAAAACTCACAAAAATACAGAAAAACAACTCTCGCCAAAGGCAGCTAAGCAGGAAGGACTCATCACAGCACAGTGGGACCAAAACCAGTCCAGCCTGCAACTGCGGCTTGGCCTCAGGGCAGCCAGGACTAGCCGCAGCTGGTGCCTTCAGGAGAGTAGATCAGCAGCAGCTGTGGCAGTTTCCAGACTTATCAAGCCATAAGAAACAAGGACAAAGCAAGACGTCAGTGGAACTGAGCTAAATTTGGGGGAGAAAAGCTGGTCCGGCCAAACTGACTCCAGGGCAAGGAAGCAGCAGAAGGGGTGGCCCTGCAGCCACCTCCACGTGGCTGTTTCAGAAGCTCCCAGCCTGCAGACTGCAGGGGGGGCCAAGCAATCATTCTTGCCTTGAGCTGCCTGGATCTGGATAGTGGTCTTAGGTGGTGGTCCTGGGGTGTGTTTTCAGTGAGCCAAAGCTGAAGGGGGCTGTAGGAGCCTGCTAATAGCTCCAGCAGCTGTGAAAAGCCCAGCAATTTGGGACACAGTTTTCTCCTCTGGAAGCAGAGTTTGACAGAACTAAAAAAATCAAGTAATTCACTGGCAACATGAGCAGGCAAAGGAAGCAAAGTAAGAATGGCAACCAAACTTTGGATTCCTTCTTTGGAGACAAAGTGGATCAAGGCATTGAACAGGAGGAAGACAACACATTCAGAGCTCCTACACCAAAAGCTTCCAAGAAACATGAAGACTGTCTAAAAGCCATAGAGCAGCTTAAGAAGGATTTTGAAAACCAAATAAGAGAAGTGCAGCAAAAACTGGGAAGAGAAATGAGAATGATGTAAGAAAATCATGAAAAGAGTCAACAACCTGACTGAAGAAAATAATTCCTTAAAAAATACATTAACTCAAATGGCAAAAGAGGCTCAAAAAGCCAATGAGGAGAAGAATGCCTTAAAAAGTCGAATTTCCCAGATGGAAAAAGAATCTCAAAAGCTTTCTGAAGAGAATAATTCCTTCAGAATTAGAGTAAAGCAAACGGAAGCAAATGACTTCACGAGAAATCAAGATACTATTGAACACATCCAAACAAATGAAAAAATAGAAGGCAATGTGAAATATCTCCTTGAAAAAACCACTGACCTGGAAAATAGATCCAGGAGAGATAATTTTAAAATTACTGGACTACCTGAAAGCAATGATCAAAAAAAAGAACTTAGAAAGCATACTTCAAGAAATTCGCAAGGAAAATTGCGCTGATATTTTGGAACCAGAGAGCAAAATAGAACTTGAAAGAATTCCCTGATCACCTCTTGAAAAAGATCCCCAAAAGAAAACTCCTAGGAATGTTATAGCCAGGTTCTGGAGTCCCCAGATCAAGGAGACAATATTATAAGCTGCCAAGAAGAAACAATTTGAATACTGGGGAAACACAATTAGGATAACACAGGATCTAGCAGCTTCTACATTAAGGGATCGAAGGGCCTGGAATATGATATTCCAGAGATCAAGGCAGCTAGGATTAAAACCAAGAATCACGTACCCAGCAAAACTGAGTATAATGTTCCAGGGGAAAATATGGTCACTCTGTGATGTGGAAGACTTTCAAACATTCTTGCTGAGAAAACCAGAACTGAAAAGAAAATCTGACACTCAAATACAAAAAACATGAGAAGATAAATATGGAAAAGAAATCATAAGGAACTTATCAAAATTGAGCTATTTACATGCCAACATGGAAAAACAACAATTGTAACTTACGAAACTCAGAGGGTTTATATATGCATATGAACACATATCTGAGTATGTGTATATGAGTACATAGAGGGCACAGGATCAATTGAATAAGAAGGGACGATACTCTAAAAGGTAAAATTCTGAGGTGGGAGAAGATTAGAATGAGAGGAGACAGGGAGAGACAGAATGGGGTTAATCATCTCGTATAGAAGAGGCAAGGGATAATTCTTACAATGGAGGGGAAGAACAGGAAGACAAAAGGGAAAGGGTAACTTTACTCTCATTGAATTTGGCTTAGGGAAGGAATGACATAAAACTCTAAACTGGGTATCTTGCCATACAGGAGAATAGGGGGGATGGGGATGAAAGGGGTTATGATGGAGGGGAGGGCTGCTGGAAGCACACACTTCTGTAAAGGGACAGGGACAGGGTAGAGAACAGAACAAGGGAGGGAGACAGTATAGGAAGGAGGGACATATGATCAGTCTCTCACAATATTCCCAGGTAATTATACATGTACAGCCTACATTTAATTGCTTGTCCTTCCAGTGGGGGTGTGTGACAAGGGAGGAACGGAAAGAATCTAGAATTTAAAGTTCTATGGTCAAATGTTTAAAATATATAAATATATATAATAATTATTATTATTAACTATTTCCAACTGGGAATTAAGATACACTGGCACTATGGTAGAGAGATCCATCCTGCCCTACCGGAAAGTCAGAAGGGCCAGGGGGAGGACACAGGAGAGAACAGACTGGGGGAGGGGTTATACAGTGGGGATGACTGTTTTGAGGTGTTGGGTAGGGGAAAGATGGGTAGAAAATTTGTAACTCAAAATCTCATGGAAATGAATGATGTAAACAAGAAAATAAATAAATTTATTTATTCAAAAAAATAAAATAAAATAGAGAAAAAAACTTAAGGGGATGCAGATAAAGCAGTTGTGAGGGGGTAAATCAATGAAGTGGGCACACAATTTTATAAACTTAAGTGAAAACACACACACACACACACACACACACACACACACACACACGCAAAATGGGAAAATTAGCAGTTCCTGGAATTTGTTTTCTATTTCTCTTCCCCAAAGTAATTTATTTCACAAAGGGCTTTTGTCTTGATTATAGTTTATGATGAGAAATAGAAGGTGGTTCTGTAAAATTCAAATATATCTCTGGAAAGACAAATATTTTTATTTATTAATGGATGGTATCTAAATGAACTTCCTCTTTTGTGGCATTTGACAAGCTCCAAGAGAAAGACCTAGTTTGGGTTTGGGGGAGGGGGGGAGGTAAAACTCAACTCAAGTTATTCCACATTATATTTCTATCTACATCATTACTACTAAACTGTAGTTTAAACTGTATGTAGGCAGAAGGAGCCTGTCTGATCTAAAATAAATGAAAGCTAAATACTAAATTCATTTCTAATACCCATTGTAATAATGAACCACAAATGGTCAAAGGATATTTTGGGAAATAAACCATGTACCTTTTACATCCTCATTTCCACATATCCTCACCCTACAGAAAAGGCACATTTTGGGATGTGTGGAGATTAGAAAAGTTGTACTACTTTCCTGTGGAGCCACTTAAAATATATGAAGGAAGTACTGTTCTACATGGATCATTCCATCCACCAGAAGTGGTAGAATCTATGTCAACTGCATGGGTTCCCTTAATTCCCCTCTAATATGCTCACCTTTAACCTCTCTTTTTACCCTTGAGCACAGTTCCATTATAATCGTGATAAGGAGTCAAGATGCAGAATTTTACATACATTTTTTAGATATGGTCAATGTGGGAATTTGTTTAGCTTGGCTATACATGTTTCATGTTTATTACACAAGGGAAAGGAAATAAATGCTTTTAACTTTTTTTTTTAATGTTAAGTAAAAACAAAAAAATTAACCCATCTCCAAGGAGTAAAGGCAGGGGGCACTATGATTACACTCCAAATTTGCTCATAGAAAAAGTATCAGTCACTATACCTTCTGCATGATTATGCCTTTTTGCAAAAGAGAACCAATTTATAAGGTCCAATCCTAAGACTGCTTCTCATAACCTTATGAAAAGGGAACCAATGAAGTAACCTGTGCCATAAAACTTCATATTATCACATACATATCATATCCTTCAATATTCTCCCTCAAATCCAAACATAAAAGCATAGAAAAAAGCCAAACAGTTGTCAACAGCAACAAAAAGATATGTGGGTAAACATGGTAAATTCTCTTCAAACCAATTCTAAAAAAGACAAGCAGGCATTGCAAACAATCGTACTTCCATAAAATAATACAGTATGTATCATCCATTTATATACCTATACTTGTATCAAATAACGTAATTATATGCTTAGCCTACATAATATATTGGTTTACAGGCTTTTCGAAATTCCCTATAGTAACAGCCTTGTAGTGTCCCAGAAGTCTTAATTTAATCTTAAAGCCTTAACAGCTTAAACTTGCCTGTTATCATCTTTTTTTTCTGTCATAAAAATTCTTTCTCATGTCTTACAAGTAAACCTCCCTCCACCTCTGCTCTGCTGAAGTTGGTGAACAAATCCATGATCATTTTACTCCTACCTTCAAGGATATTATGGACTAATGGATACTTAACCAGTTTTGTGTAATGGATACAATCCAATGAAGTCTGTGGAATCTTCTCAGAATAATATTTTTAAATGCATTTTTAAATTTTTTTTTTGCTTTTTTTTTTTTGGAGAGCAGTTGGGGTTAAGTGACTTGCCCAACGTCACATGGCTAGTTTTTTGTGTTAAGTGTCTGAGGCCGGATTTGAACTCAGGTACTCCTGACTCCAGGGCCAGTGCTCTATTCACTGTGCCACCTAGCTGCCCCCATTTTTAAATTTTTAAAAAACCAAATATATTGAAATAGCTATCAAATACTTTCTAAAGTTTGGGGACTTCAAATTAAGATCTCCTGTTACAGACACTAATCAAACAATCCCTCAAGAACTGAACAGACTTGATATTAAAACTAGCAAGACTATTAAATACAGGTTGAAGATAAATTACCAAGATGTTATAAATTAAACACCTCATGAGTGACTGCTAGTAATAATTATGCCAGCTCTCACAGAGATCAAGGCGTGGTTTACATTAGCAGATCATAAGAGAGGCACTAATAAGACAAGTACTATAGGGGCTGACAGGTTTCACATAAGGAATGCAAATTTCTTGATCCCCTGGCTTATCGGATAAGTTCACTATGAAAGTATGTTGTAATAGCACAGAGAAAACACAGGCTACCTTGTTTTCTTGTTTGCTTATCAAACAGTGAATAATGTTACAATTGGTGAACAAGTTCACCTTCTTTGTAGCTTTCACTTTTTCCCCCATTTAAAGGGCTGTTGGTAAAACTGTCAAGCTCAGAAACATGAAGTTATTTATGACCAAAAAAGTAAGATTTTTTAAATTAAGCCATTCTGTTAAACAAGTTTATTATTTAAAAAATCCAGAAATCATCCAGAACATTACAAAATAATAAAAGAGAACTGCTCATTCTAATTTAACTCACTACCAAAATAAATCTGAAATACACAAAAAGTCTTGAAATCTATAAAGCTGACAAGCAAAAGAAATTCATGACCTAATTATTTTTCCATGTAAGAATCTGAACAAAGGCAAAGCAAATTTGGAATTTCAGTTCATAAACCAAGTCTTCATCCTAAAAGATGCAGTGAATGTCAAAACCTTTCTTAAACATTAAACGGTGACAGGACATTTTGTAGTAATCAATTTAATGAAAATGAGAGCAATAAAATCCTGCATAACCAGCAGATGATGAAATGCTGGCCAAAAAACTTATGTCAAGAAATGCAATATGTTTTTCCTTTTTACAGAAACTAATTAATCTTTTGTGTAGAAATAACAACAAAATTTCTGTCAATATATTTTTACAATGAAATTCATGGCAAGTTTTTTTAAAAAGTAACAAAAATATGTCGTTTATCATCACTTAATTTAAAAGAGAATCAGAATTTTATACTAAATGTAAAAGGCAGTTTAAAAGGTTCATGATAACTGGATGCCAAACACATCAAGTTTCTAATTTACCATAAAAACAATGAGTTTTCCAAAGAGAGAAAATACATTGTTTTGCCAACGTCAACCAATACGGTCTGGCTAAACCAGTAAAACTAGTGATAAATACGCCTGCTATAAAAAGAAAATGGAGGCATTCCCGACATGATCAGAAGCAACATTAAAATTGCCACAGGGGGAAAAAAAATCAAGAACTGCATAAAGGTCTGCAAAAAGGCTGGAATACCGAGCCCCTCCCACCTCCCCGGTCACTAGAGCACCTAAAGCCTCGGTCAGGAGGAGGAAGAGGGAGGAGGCGGGAATGGGGAGAAGGACGAGGGGAAGGAGAGAAGGAGGGAGGAGGGGAAGGAAGGGAAGAAGACAGAAGGGAAAGAGGAGGACGGGAGGCGGGGGCTGCAGGACAGCCGGGAGGACTCGGCCCGGCCGCCGGCTCCGCACGCACGCAGTCCCGACCCCAGGGGTGGCGTTACCTCTTTTATGTAATTCTCGGAGGGGAATGTTGTCTCCTCCCCCATCGTAGGGTAAATAAGGATCGGAAGAAACATCCATGAGTAAAATTAAAATTGGGGGGGAAAAAAAGAAAGAAGGAAGAAAGAAAAATTAGAAAGAAGAGCGGACTTGCTTGCTTAAAAGTCCGAGAACCCCAGCTCCACGGCGGCGGTGGCGGTGGCGGCGGCAGGCTACGAAGGGGCCATATTTGATCCGACTTAGAACGCAGGCAGCTCCGCGGCTCCAGCCACCGCCGGCCCTTCCACAGCCAATGATGTCATCAAAGGGAAATTATTGCAGCCTGGTTGCTAGTGGCTACAATCTAGCAGAGTTTAGGGGCGGAACAGCCTTTTTAATGGGACACAGCTACGTAAATGATGACTAAGCTCCAAGTAATAACAGACAAAACTGGTTTAAGGGGGAAAAAAGGAAGCCACCTTTAGCTTCCGAAGCAGCTACAGGAAGAAAATGCATGCAATTTTTCTTAACACTAAAAAATAACTATCCAAATAAGAAAATAAGTGTTTTGGGGACAATACTCATTTTCCTTTGAGTGCATTCGACTATTGCAATGAATGTCTATTTGCTTAAATTATAGCTATACATTTTCATATAGCAAATGACTTCTGCTGAACAATGATGTAAGAAATCAGAATTCTCTACAGTTTCAGGCCAGAACATACCAAGAGGCCCCAACATCCTTGCTATGAGGAAACACCACCAATTTTGTTATTGCCATACTAATAAAAAAGCTCATCAATGTACAGCAACCTTCCATAAAGAAAGGTCCAAGTTCATGCAACTGAATAGTAGTCACATTCTCCTGGCCATTGTTTTCAAGGGACTACTTACTAAAAGTTACTAATAGTGAAGAGAAATGGAAAATATAAAGAGAATCTAATAAATTTAACTACAGGTGAAAAATAACATGGAATTTTTCGAAGTTGTACCCACACAAGTAACCTTACATGTTACATAATTATTTAAATATACATATATATGCATAGATAGCACACATATGTTCCCTACCCAAAAAAATGGGGCAAGGTTATTCTCATTTTAGCAAATTTGGAAATTGAGGCTCAGTGAGAGGTTGAAATGACCTACACAGGTCACACTGGTAATATATTCTAAAGTTTAGATAGTTTATTAAACTATGCTTCAAATCTGGAACTCCTGATTCCATTATAGCATGCTGCCTCTCCATATGTAAACTCATTTTATATGCTACTTAATATATATAGACTTGTAGGTTATATATCATGTTGTATATATGCTATGTTATATTTTGCATATAGTTTGTCATAGAGATAACAATGTAAATCATGCTTTAAAGTTTACCACACACTTAACTCATGACCATCCTGTTAAGTAGTGTATTATCCCCATTTTACAGAGAAAGAAACTGAGGTTCAAAAAGGGAGTTAAGTGATTTCCCACAACCACTAAGAAGTGGCAGAGCCAAAATTCAAACCCAGGTTTTCTGACTCCAAGTTTAGCATTCTCTCCACAATAAAAACATATTAATATCCACTATAATATATATATATATATACACCTATGCAAATATATAGGTATGTTTGCATCAGTTTTCTCTTTCTTCGGACATATTACTACATGTTTACAGATATGTACACATATAAGAATTCAAAGTGCGTATGCGGGCTTGATCTTTTTCTCAAGCATATACATTGAAATTAGAGGAAATATGATAATATAGTTGGAAAAGTGTGCTAGATTTGGTGTCCAGAAGACCTAAGTCCAAAACCTGACTTTCTGTGTGACTAGTCACATATAGTTCTTAGGGCTTTTATTTCTCTATTTATAAAATGAGGAGAAATGATTATCCCTTCAAACTCTAAATCCTATGATTCCAATTATTTTTAGAGTATAAGGGCAATTTTATTGGACACTTTTGTAGATTAAGAAATAAAACAAAATTGTCTTTGTGATGATCCAATAATAATTATAATACTATTGGTGATAATTTAAGATCTAAGTCCTTTCTGAAACTTTACTAAGAAATAGTTTACATTTTCCTAAAACTAAGCTGGTTAATATAGTTCCAATAAATAAAAGGAGCTAACAAGAATGATCATGAATGATCTAGAGTTAAACATAAGAAAGTCACTATAAAGACTGTTCCCCTTTCCATTCCAAATACATGCAGAATCTGTTTTTTGGTAGGAAGCAAAAACAATGAAACTGTTTGCTGCATCTGTAAAAGTTTTCCTCAGAACTAGTGCAGTCACAATCACAGATCTTTATAACAACACATTATCATCATCACAAAGAAGAACTGTTTATTTAGGCCTACTATGTACAGTTTCTGTTAGACACTTTTTTCCTCCTCTTGATTCTAATACTACCCCCCTCCAAATTAAAATGGTTTTATTGTTTTCGTTAGAAAGCTTCACAAGTGGCTATTCCTGATCTGAAGCTGAGGCATACAGGAAAAGTAAATAAAATAGGTCACCAATGATTAAAAAAGTAATTTTTTTATATATCAAGAATGTTTTTAACATAGAATATGCTAAGCAAGTATAAATATATAAAAAAAAAGTTTTACCTACACATCAGATATTTTTAAAACCTATGTACAAAAACTTGTAAATACCCAGAATGAATCCTCTAAACCTGCTGATTCTAAGGTAAAGTACTTCTGATTTGCATGGTTAGAAAGGACAATAAATTAGGTGTTGTAAATGAGGACTTTGACTCAGACTAGACATAACTGACTTATTAATAAGTAGGGTTAAATGGCCCAAATGGTGGTGGGGAAAGAGAGGCTGAGAAATCTGCCACAGACTCAGTTAAAGATTCAAGAATCCTAGGCAGTTTTAGGAAATAGCTTACTATAGAGCCTATAATAAAGAAACAAAACAAATACAAAAACAGTAATACATAAAGTAGGCAGAGATTCAAATTAAAGATTTTCACTCTCAAAAATTATGCACAGGATGTGTGAACTGAAAAATACTGAACTAAAAAAAATTATTTCTTGTTACCTCCATGAGTTCAACTAAATAGAAAACATTACCTTTCTTCCTCAAAGATACTATCAAGTATCTATCTATCTATCTATCTATCTATCTATCTATCTATCTATCTATCTATATACTATACTGTAAGATACTATTAGGATAATAGACTATATTAGCTAACAAACTATATATACTTTTGTCATGATTTTTTTTTGCCATACATGTTAAACATTTACACCAGGATATGTTACATTATTTTACTATAAACTGATGTATAACAAGACAGTTCCCATGAAGCTGACAAAAAAAGGAATTATTTTGTAATGTTCAGACATAGTAACTTTGGGGAAAGTATTATGAGTCTCAAATTAATGACTTCATATATTACTTTTTCCTTTGGCAAGTAAAAAATGAGCACTTTTTTCTCAAAAGGCATAGAAATGCTCTATTTAAATGAGGGCATCTGGATAGGAGCCCTGAACCTCAAGTCAGGAAGACTTAAGATTCAAATTCAACCTCAGACATTTACTAGCAGTATGACCCTGAAAAAGTCACTTAACCCTGCATGCCTCGGTTTCTTCATTTATAAAATGAGTTAGAGAGAAGGAAAGGGCAAACCACTCCATTATCTGTGTCAAGAAAACTTGATGGATAGGACTATACCTCAGGGACACAAAGAGCTGGACGTGACTCAATAACAACAAATATTTAACTTAATTCAAGAAACATTTATCAAGTCTTTAGTGTAGGTAGAATATTTGTAATCACTAGAAAACCATAAAGTTTAGAAAATACAATAATCCTTAAAGAGCTTATAGTCTAGTAAGGGAAATATAACACTAACACAGGCAACTTTTACACCCGATAGCATGCTGAAAAAAGAAAAAATAAAGTGTTTTGTAAGGTTAGAAGAGAAGACAGATTCTGAAATGGAGTAAGAAAAGTTTGTTAAAGCACAGTATCAAAGTTGAACTTTTAAAAAGACAGGTAAAATGCTGAGTCAAAAGGAGAAAAAAAAGGCATAAATTAGGGCATAGCAATTTAAGTAAGTACAAGATATGTCTGAAGAACAGAAAGAGTGAAATTTAAATAATACTAAGGGTAAAGGAGACTTTTGATATCACTCTAGATGAAAGTACATTTTTAATAACAGAAAAAGTCTACTTTCCACTGTAGATATAGATTTTATTATTTAGTCTGGTTACATACGTTAGAAAAAAGGTTCATCTCTAGTGGTGAGTAGTACAACTTCACTAATACACAACACTGAAGGAAAACTGTCTTGAATAAAATATTTTTTCTCCTGTGGAATGCTGCCTAGTATAAATGAAGTGATGCAAATGTTTTTATAATTTTTTTTAACCCTTTGCACTCCGAACCATTCTGGACATTGGCTACCAGCTACTCGACGCTACCTTGCAGCGAAAACGTGCATTTACAGACCCTCGTATTATTTAGTATAATTTTGGAACCTAGTAACGTATTATAATGATATTGGACTTATATGAATTGGGTGACATCGAGGAATGTATA
>CM053601.1:63293617-63327854 GCA_028646575.1 Pseudocheirus occidentalis | reverse complement strand
AACCCAGAATTGATTACATAAATTGTTGTCTTGCCTTAAGATAATATTTGCTGCATTTGTTTTTAATTTCTTCTTCATTAGTTTAGCTTTTGGTTTTTCGCTGAGAAAAATTTCAGTGTACCAATTTAGAACCATGCTATTTAGAGCTGGAAAGGCAATCTCTTTGTTTTTATAAATGAGAACACTAAAGCCCAGAGTGAGGAACTATTACAAAGTCATACATCCAAGTAAGTAGGAAAACAAGGATGCAAACCCAGGTTCTCTGATGCCAAAGCCAGTATACCATAGGTAGAGCCCAAGAGCCTTGGAACTAGCCATGCTTCTGGATAAGTTCCCTTAGCCATCATTCTGGGAAGTAACCACTATGGAGATCCATCCTGGAAACTTCTCCTGCCACATCTACTGAAGAGCCAGAAAAGAAAGTTTTTGTTGTCAAAGTCTTTGGCATTGTTAAATGATTCAACATCAGAAACTGATATAATTTTACCAGTGGAGAGGACATTAAAGAAGAGATATTAGCATCTGTTTTGCTGCTGTTCCCTAAGGACAATGGGCCTTTTCCAACAGACTTGCAGCTAAAAATCTTCCATGTGTATTGTCTTCTTTATTATAATATGAGCTCCTTGAAAGCTGGGACTATCTGACTTTTTTCTTTGTACCTCTAGTTTTAAGCATAATGCTCTGCACAAAGTAAGTGCTTTCTAAATGCTTCATTCATTCACTCACATAGTACAAATAGTTGTGTTACATCCCTTTACTATATTGTATGCTTCATGCATTCCCTAAACTTAAAATAATAACAATGATGCTATCCTATTGATTGCAAGGTGTTTTCTGTGACAATCATTTGATTACCATTGAGTTACAAAGCAAGGAGCTGTGCTTCCTGCTTTGAGAGAACATATAATTTAAATGAATATAGATATTTAGTCCTATCTACATTTCTCCTCTATTCTACTCTTTTGAGTTTAAATGTCTCCTTATCATTAGCTAATTAGACCTAGTGTACTTTGTGGAAAATGTACAATACCCAACTTCCAGAGGATTTAGTCAGCTGATTTTTGAAAATGATCTTGAGGATGACCCCATCTTGTTCAAGTGTTATTTCTGATCAGAAAAAAAAGCAGCACTGAAGGCTGTACACGAAGAATTGAAAAGGAGATGAATAAATATGGAGAGTTTTATAATTTAGAATTATGTTAAGTACTTACTAAAATTTTCACATATGTGTCATCCAGAGAGCCTACTATTGGGATAGTAGGAAGATAATGACAGCAAAAAAAAAAGGAAAAGAAAAATAAAGAAAGAAAAATAGACCCACATTTACAAAAATTTAGTTGCACTATTTATAATGATAACATGCTGGAAACAAGTTGTGTAACCAATAATTGGAAATGGCTGGACAAAGCTTAGTTTATTAATATATTACAAGGAATGACAACTAAAGAATTCATAGAAACATGGGAAGACTCAGCATGAAGAAAGCAAAATATAAACAAGGATTGCAACACTCTGAATAAATAAACACTCAAAGGCAACAAAACTGATGATAATTATGTTGTTCAGGACTGGTACTTATAGTGACCGTTCTTCCCCTAAAGTCACTAAACTGTGCATACTTCCTGTCCTAGAAATGCTACTGCAATGCTTATACTCCAAAGAGATCCAAGAAGGAAAAAAAAGATCTCTATATACAAAAATATTTAGAAAAACTCTTTTTGCTATAGCAAATAGGAATGGTTGAACAAATTATATATATGATTGAAATGGAATATTATTGCTCTGTAAGAGATGATGAAAGAGAAACTTAGGATGACCTCTATGAACTGATTCAGAATGAAGTGAGTAGGACCAGGAGAACAAAATACGTAGTAACAACAACATTCTATAAAGACAAATGACTTTGAAAGACTTAAGAACTGACTAATGCAGCAGTCACCCAAAATCCCAGAGGATTGATAATGAAACATGCCTCCCACTTCCTGACAGAAAGGTGATAGACAAAGTTGAAGAATGACACATATTTAATTTGTTTTGCTTGATAATGCATATTTGTTATAAATATTTTGGTTTTTCTTTTTCTTTTCAAGGGGTAGGTGAAGTCAAGAGGGAGAAGAATATTAGTGGTAAGGTCGACAAAAAAAAAAGAAAGGAAAAGAAATAAAAAAGGATCATTAAAGTTTTTTTTTAATGTATAGAACATAAAGAAGACCAGAAGAAATCACACAGACTGGTCAGCTTTCAAAATTACATGTTGAATTTTTTACATACTTAAAAAGAAAATAAAGCTATAATTGAGATCCACAGTTTGATGTATAATCCTTTTTTTCTGTTCTAGAAAACAATAAAAAGATTAACAAAAAGAAAATTAAAGACAAAACCATGCTTCTTGTTAACATTTGTGAACTACAAAAACTGAAATGGTATGTACTTAATATGCAATTAAACTATTTAGACAGTTTTGTTTAGTTGTTTTCTAGAAATTGTGTGTGTATGTGTATATGTATTTGTGGGAGGTTGCTTTTCCCAAGTGTCTGCTTTGTTAAACCAAAATGTATACTTAAAATATGTAGATGAGTAAATTCTTAAAAATATAGAATTTAAATTCTCTACAAAATCAAAGTGGGTAACAATTATTCTATTAAGTCAAAGTGATTCATTCAGTGGGCTGGAATGGAAAAAAAAATTTTCAGAAGTTTCAGTTCATTGGAGGTCCCTAACTAACACGTGCTTAAATGACATTAATAGGCATTCTTTGAAGGAAAAAAAAAACCCAACAAGTCATGGACAGCAACATATAAAAAATTTTTCTAAATCACTCATGAGAAGGGGAGGCTAGGTGGCACAGTAAATAGAGCACGGGCCTTGGAGCCAGGAGGAGTTCAAATCCGCCTCAGACACTTAGCGCTTACTAGCTTTGTGACCTTGGGCAGGTCACTTAACCCCAATTGCCCTACCTTCTTCCCCTGTCCAGAAAGAAAAAAAAATAGAATACCAAATCACTCATGAGAGTGAATGAAAATTAGAGAAATGAAAATTAAAGCAATTCTGATATTCCACCTCACATCCATCAGAATGGCCAAGATAGATAACAAAAAAGAAAGTAATAAATATCTCAAAGGCAGTGGGAAAAGCTGCACATTAATTTACTTATGGTGGAACTCTGAACTGGTCCAGACACTCTGGAAAGTAATTTTGAACTATGCCCCCAGCTATTCATACCTTTTGACCAAGTGATACCACTACCAGGCCTATACCCCAAAAAAATCAAAGAAAAAGGAAAATAATGCTTTAATATTTATAGCAGCTCTGAAATGACAAAGAAACTAAGTTTATCCATCAATTGGGGAATGGTTGAACAAATTTTGGTTTATGATTATAATGGAATATTGTTACACTGTGAGAAATGATGAAAGGAGTGGTTTTGGAGGAACCTGGCAGGACTTCTATCCATTGAAGCAACATGAAATGAGGAGAATCAGGAGAACAATTTATTCAATAATAACATAAGACAGCTTTGAATCATTTATGAACTTTGATCATTGCAGTAATCAACTACAATTCCAGACACAATGATGAAGCAAGCTCCCCACTCCCTGACCCAACTGACGGACTTAAGATGTCAAATGAGACATACAGTTTTGGGCATGATTTATGAGGGAATTTTTTTGCTTGACCATGCATATTTGTTACAGTAATTTTTGTTTTCTTTTTCTTTTTCATTTCTTTTTTGGTAGGGTAGGTAGAAAACAAATGCTTACTAAGTTAAAAAAAAAAGTTTAAACAAAACCTCTCACAATTCATCGAAAGTCATGAGCTATGAAATACTCTTTCTGGGTCCTTACATAGAAACTACAGAAAAAAAAGCCCAACCCCCAAACAACAGTTAATTAAATCTAACCACTTAGTGCATTCTCTCTTCTGCCTCAGTGTAGTGCATTAAGTGAATTCTTTCCTTCTTCCCTGTTTTGGATCATTTTTCATCAAACCTACTCTCACCTATCTCTTTTCTGTGCCTGAAACACTGCCTTTGCCAGCCTGACCCCCAGGGAACCAGAGAATCAAATTTTGAGCATCTGCTTCAGGACTTGTGACATAGCCTGTAAATTCTGGGAGGGAGAGATAGCATCTGTGGTGAGCTTTATCTCAGGCTCACCCTTAGTCTTGGTCCTCCGGACCTCACATCTTATCATTATTCTCAGGAAGTCCTGACCATTGAGGTCCAAAGCTCCCTGGAATCTCCTCCTTGTGGCCTGATACCATGGTGATTTGTCAGACTTGCTAGATGAAGTTAATCTAACTCTTAAGCCAAGGAAAGCTGTCAGCTACCCACAAAAATGTTTTTAAAGGGATTCAAGTAGTTAGTTTCCACCTGTTCTCATTTCTAATTCTCATATATAATGAGAATTATGATTGTGTCCATTCTCCCCTACCCTCTTTTGGTACCTTTGATGATTCTAAAATTATATGGTCATCTGTCTTTCTGCCTATTTGTGGTACACGAATTGTATTGTGTTTTAAGTTGCTAAATTTCTATGGGGGCAGAAATGTTTTTTATCTGGTATAAATAATAAATGAAGCTTTCTATAAATGTATAATTTCATGTAGGTTTTCATATAATAGGTGATAAAGTGAATAGTGTATAATTCTTTTCATTTGTTATAACATTGTGCAGCTGATTAATAAAAATCTAAAAACTCATCACAATTTCCCAATTTTAAGAGAGGTATGGGACTCCAATAAGGTAACCATAAAAGCCAACAATACTTAATGGACAAAAGAGAAATAAATGAAGGTATCAAAGTCTAGGGAAGAGAATGGGAAGCAAAACATGATTCTAGGGACTATAATGAAGGACTCAGGTTTTTTTTCTCCTTAAGATTTTTAAGGTCAAGTTTCTCTTTTCATGTTTCCATATGACTTTCTCCTCATTTTCCTTCCTATAGATAGAGGATTTATTTCTAAAGTTGGCAGAATGACTAAGTTTTACTGACTTTTTTGCTTCATGTTCTAAATTTATTCCACAGAGTACTGGGCATTTTAAAAATGTGGAAGCTTTCCATGGATTGTTTTGGGGGGTGAAATGTGCTGTAAATAAATTAAACATGCTTTAGTTTCAGTGTATATCAAAGCACCTAATAATGCTGTCTGCACCATGTCCAGGTATTAATGGAAATGGTAGTGTTTGGAATCGATTGCTGGGTTATCTGGAATTATTTTAATAGAAAACTTCAGAAACCTGGAGGTAAATTTGAATTAAATGGGAAAGAAATAACATATCCTGTGTGGAAACCTGTTGCTCTAGAAATTACTCTTTAATGAGGTCATAGGTGGGAGTAGGAATGGGGATTTAAACATTTCAGTTCTTTCCGTCTATAGGACATGCTTTAGAGCTTCTCTGCCAGCACTCATGGTCAGTGGCAAGTTAGGTTATCAGAGGACATCTATTCTGTCGTCCCATCACATCTCTGGGGGTAAATTTAGGGGCTGGAGCTGTTTTTTCTACTACTGTAGCTCATGTACTCCAACTAGTGTGTTTTCTCTCCCATGATTATTAACTGAAATCAATTACGCAGCCAGACCCGATTCATGTTCAGAAGCAGATAATTTGCTTCAGTGGTATGGTTGTAATAAAACATTCCTCTCAAATTCTCTGACATGCTCTTCCACACTTTGCTCATTGGACTGTAAGCCTCTTGAGGACAACGGCTGTCTTTCTTTTTCATATTTGTATCTCTAGCGCTTAGCACAGAGCCTGGTACATTGTAGGTGCTTAATAAATGTATATTGACTATTGACTGATTAGTATATACAGAATCTAAGAGGCTCTTGGTTAATAGCACATGGCTTTTGAAAATCCCTTTTAGGTTTTCTGGTGAGTTCTTAAGCTGTTTGCCTTAGTTTTTGTTTGGGGCTCCTTTTAGAGCCTTGAATTTGACTTTCCTCACTGCATTCAGTCTATCCTCAGCTCTTGATGCAGAACACTACTGTTAACTCTTGCTGTCATGGGGATACTGCTAGGATGTCAATGAAAAGATGAAAATCCTCCAGTCCTCTGAAATTCAGGAGGTTCTCCTTTAGCCAAGGGTGTGTGTGTGTGTGTGTGTGTGTGTGTGTGTGTGTGTGTGTGTGTGTGTGTGTGTTAGGTGGGGAGAGGAGGAAGGGAGTGCTGTAGAAGAAACTAAGGTCCTACTGCCTTGCACTCCCAAGGAATTCCTTCTCAGAGGATAGTTGGCTGGTGTCTTCCTACTGCCAGATACTCGGCTCCCTTGATTCCAAACTGTCTTGATACTTCATAGATAAACAACAGAGGATGACTAACTTCCTTAGCTAGTCTGAATACATTTTTGTGCCAATTCACTCTGGTTCATCCAGTGTTCTCACCTGATTAAGGAATGCATGGAGCCAATTAAGGAGCCAAGATGGTGGAGTAAAAGCAGGAACTTACTTGAGTTTTCACCAATTACCTCAAATACTTATAGAAAATGACTCTAAACATATTTTAGAGGTACCTGTGTGGGGTTTGGGGACCCCCCAAAATCCCCTAACCAAAATTTAAAAGTCAGAGGTGTCTCAAGATAAGAACAAGAAGCTTTTATTCAGTTCTTATGAGAAGAGGGCATAACCCCTTCCCCTACCCCCGACCCCCAAGGACAATGGAATGAGGGATGTTACAGAAGACAAAGCAAGGTCAGTCAAGCCATCTTCCACCACTACCCCTTGCTCCAGCTGGCTGGGAGGCAGGCTTACAGTCTAAGGGTGAAATCCTCTCTAGTGACAAGGAACAAGGAAGCCCCCCATTATCCCTCAGTGACTGGGAAGCAGGCTTACATTCTAGGCACAAAAGAAGACGAAGAACAGGGAAACAGAGGATAGCCAATCCAAATGTACGTTTGGCAAACACTAAAGCAAGGAAGGGAGAAGGGTCCTGAAAGACTTATAAAGGGCTTAATGCTAATGTGGCAGCAAGGGAGGGGGAAGGGTCCTGAGGTGTATAATTTTTTAGGAAACCCAGGACTCAGGTCTGTCCAGTCTTACAAAAGGTCTGTTTCTGGTTTCAAGGTAATCTCTCTCTCCCTTTTTCCTCACTCTGAGAAATTTTTACAGAGGGTGTATCCCACTCATATAGAACCCACAAAATGACAGAATGAAATAAGTCTCCAGCTGACCACAGCCTGGCAAAGCAACAGGAAGGGTCTATCTCACTGGGATGGGAGCAGAGCACAGTCCCATGTGGGCCATACCAACACAGACCAGCAGCATAGACTAGCCAGAGTAGACTTCAGGGGACTGAATCCCCTGGCAGTTGTGGTGGTTTCCAGACTTCTCAACCATAAATGCCAAAAATAAGATAAAAGGTAAGTGGGAAAATTCTGTTGAAACTGAGTGGAAGTAGAGCGTGGTCCAGCCCCTACCCCTGAGGTGGCAGGGGTGGTGGTGGCTGCAGCTTCTGTTGCAGCAGCTGCTTTAAGTTCCAGGCCTACAGACAGTAGGGGGACCAAGCTGACTGACCAGAGGGCAATTGCAGGAATCTCTCTGTTGGCACTGAGGCACTATGTAAGGCACATACTCTTGCTTTGTCCTGGTTGGATCTGGGTCACAGTCTTGGGTGGTGGTTCTGGGGTGAGGAGCACTGGCATGGCAAAGCAAATGGCAGGCTCATGACAATGCAATTGCCCCTTGCAAGAAAGCACCAGGCTACCATCATCGGTGCATGTTCCCACCATGATGAATCCTGATAAGGTCAAAGAAAAAATTTTATGAAGACCCTGGAGACCCTCATCATCAACGTATCAAAAGAGGACAAGCTTGTAATTCTGGGTGATTTTAATGCCAGAGTAGGCACAGACTATCTGACATGGCAAGGAGTCCTTTGGAGGAAAGGAGTCAGAAACAGCAACAGTAATAATCACTTGCTACTGAAGACTTGTGCATCTCCTGACTTCAGCACCAAACCATCTTCCTTTTACCTAAATGCAATAAAACCTTGTGGATGCACCCTTGCAGCAAACATTGGCAATTAGTAGAAGAGAAAGACAGGATGCAAGAGTGATGAAGGTGATAATCACAGGTTTAGCCTCTCCAAGCTAAACATTCACATTCAATAAAAGCTGTAGCCCCAAGGCAAGATTATTATCAGAAGAATTAATGCCAACAGATTAGAGGCTTCTCTGAGTGTAACAGTTTGTTGCTAACTTGGAGGGAAAGTTGAGCCAAAAGCCAGTTGGCAACAGTGGAGCAGAAGAGTAGACAACTTTAAGAGACTTGCAGTACTGCATTTACTCATCCGGGCTAGAATACTCGCTCGTAAACATCAGGATTGGTTTGATGAAAATGATGGGGAAATTCAGAAGTTGCTAAATGAAAAACAAGAACTGCACAGGGTTTACCAGCATGATAGTTCATCCATCTCTAAGAAGGCAGCATTTAACTGCATCAAAAGTGCAAATGCAGCTTAGAGAAATGCACGGTTCTTGGCTCAGTAAGGAGGCAGATAAGTTCCAATCAAAAGCACTTTTATGATGCCCTGAAGGTTTTTTATGGACCTATGATGCATATCAACTGTTCAGTGCTGATAAAGCCACGTTGAAGCTAAACTTCCATGGTCTTCTCTACAGACCATCATCAACTAAAATTGCTCCCAATAAGAAAATTACCCTCAAATTAATTTTAAACTAAGAATGAGACATTTCAATCACTACATTAAAGAAAATTTTAAAATGCAAAATGATGCTTTGGAAACCCTTAGAACTGGAATCCCTGGGGTAACTTTTTCTATTGCCATTATGTTAAAATATGCCTTTGTTTCCTGGAGTCAATCAGGATTGAGTTGGGAAATCAACTATGTCCTTTCCTTCAATACCTTTCTGTTGGTCTTATTTTTGTCTGTGCCATTTTGCTCTTCAGCCTGATAGTGTAAGGATGAGTGCTGTTAGATGCCACAGCTGGATTTCATGTGCCTAACTTCCCCCACATTGCATGCCCTCTAAAGCAGGAAACTAGAAACATGGCTTAGTTGATTTAGATCAAAAGTTAAGATCTATGTTTTTTATTTTTTTCAACATCCTGCATTTCAAGTCCTTTTGCTGCCTCATAGTTCCTATAGCTCTTGTACTTTTGAGCATAAGTTTGGCTGTTGGGTGCAGAGTTTTAAATTCCTCAACAATTTAAGTGCCTACTATGTGCCAGGTACAGTGCTAGGCACTAGGGATACACAAATTATAAAAAAAAAAACAAACCCAATGGAAGTCTCTTCCCTCAAGGGCACTAAAGTCTCCTTAGATTGTATCAAAGTGTACTCAAATAAAATTTCCAAATTATTTTATACCTCACTTTTAGCCAGAAACCAGAAGGCTAGATAACTTTTATTGTTATTTATTTGGTAGTATTATAGGAAGGGGAATACTGAAATAATAAACCCCAAATCTAAACAAGCATTTAGTCTCTAAAGTGCAAATGAAAAAGTCTAGACTGACAAGCAGTATAATACTAAGATTCAAAACAAGTTTTAGACTTTAGATCTTTAAAAAATTCTAATAATGATCATTTTTTGGGAGAACTTTTACAAACCTTCAGTGGCCCTGCATTATTTACTAGGGCATTCAAGACACTCCATTATCTGACACTACCATTCTTTTCCAGCGTTATTTCCTATGACTCCCTTTCACATATTTTGTGTTCTAATTAAGCTAACTACTAGCTATTTCCTTATCTCTTCCTGCCTTCTCCCACCAATGGGCAATTGTACATGATGTTTCTGATGACCAGAATTGACCTCCCCTCCCATTCTCTCTTATTGAAATACATACCTTATCAGTTTAAGTACTTGCTTTAGTCAAAAGGAATTTAAAGGTTCAACCAAATTCAATCAAAAAAGTTGGCAATTGGGGCAGCTAGGTGGCACAGTAAATAAAGAACTGGCCCTGGAGTCAGGAGGACCTGAGTTCAAATGTGGCCTCAGACACTTAACAAACTTACTAGCTATGTGACCTCAGACAAGTCACTTAATTGCAACTGCCCTGCCTTCCCCCCTCCAAAACAAACAAACAAACAAAAAAGACTATTTAAAAGTTATATCAGTTCGCGTTAGTGGGAGGAAATGAATCAAGTTCTCCCAGGTTTATTATGAAACTGATGCTATTTCAGGATCATGAGTATATTGGATCATTTTTGAGGCATAGGATGATATAGAAAGACGGATAGGCAGCAGTTTGACAGAACACCTGGGGAGTTCAGCAGACCACAAACTCAAGGAGTTTATAGCATGATTTAGCAACCAAAAAGGCTAATTTGATCATTGGCACTATATTGAAAGAGTCATAGCTTCCAGGAATAAGATAATGATCTCTCTATACTGTCCCTTGATAAGAACACCTCTGCAATACAGTATATAAGCAGGTGGCTAAGTGCAGGGAACATAGGGTTTGGAGTCATGAAGACCTGAGTTTGAATCCCACCTCATATACTAGTTGTATAGCCCTAAAAGTGTCACATAACCTCTCTGTGCCTCAGTTTCCTCATCTGTAAATGGAGGTTAAAATAGCACTTTACCAAGTTGTGAGATCAATTGAGTTAACATGTAAAGTGCTTTGTAATTCTTAAAGCACTATGAAAATGCTAGCTATTACTTCTACTCCCCAGTTCTAGGCGGCACAGTTTAAGAAGGGCATCCGTGAGCTGGAGAGAACCCAGAGGAAGATGGAAGAATTGAAAGGCTTTATTTCCATGTCATATCAGGACTGGTAAAATAAACTGGAATTACTTAGGAACTGACGATTCTGAGGGAAGTGAGAGTTATACACTTAAACATTTAAAGTACTGTCCTATGAAACAGGAATGAAATTTATCCACCTTGACCTTAGGAGTCAGAGCCAGGAGCAATGAGTGGAAGAAGCCAATGTAGGTTTGATGCTGAGAAAAACTTCCTAACAATTAGAGCTGTCCCAAAGTGAATGGGCTGCCTTAAAACTACTTGTGGGGTTCTCCCTCTTTGGAGGTCTGTAGGTATCAATTGGATTACCCTTTCTTGACTATGTTACAGAGGGATTCTTTTAGGTATGAGTTGGTCTAGACGGCTGCTGGGGTTTCTTTCAGTTCTAAAATTTCTCAGTTCTGCGAAATAAAGTATAAATAGTAGCCTGTTTGCCTCCTAAACAATGCAACATTTTGCTGCCTACATATCACTTTTGTGTGGCCTTTGTTCCTATGACTATACAATCCATAATATGAGGGGAAAAAAACTGGAAAAATTCTTAAACAGACAAGGAAAATCTCCCATTCACCCATCACTTTGATGAATGGTGTGGGAAACCAACTTGCAATGATTGTCTGCAGACTCTGACTGCAGTGTGCCAGCATTTATCTCCTGAGATGGAAATCTTTTGATGGTGGTGACTAGATTAGAGCTGCAAAATGAGTGAGAAGATGTCATTTGGGAGTGCTCCTGTTGAAATAACTCCTCCAGATGGCAGAGACAGATCCTGGCTATGTTTGTTCTCTGGGACTCAAACGCCTTCGAGATAGGCAGCTGTTTATAGGGAAATGTTCACCACAATGCATTACTCAGAGGGAGGAGGTACTCTTTAAAGCTTCTCATGTAAAATTTCTAATTCCTTAAAGAGCTAGACTTTAAGGGACTTAAAAATTAAGCAAAACTAACCCTTTGAGCAACATTACAGGGAGTCTCCTGCCCAAATGCTTATTCACAGTGGTTTATATGAATTTAACACGCAGACTCTGGGCTCACTCTGTTGACCCCCCCTCACTATATTGGCAGGTTAGGTACCCAGAGCAAGGTTACTTCTTCCCCTCAGGGTTCTAGAAGTAGCCCTGAGGGATTAGTGGTATTTTTTCTAATACTATTTATTGTTCATGACCCCCTGTCTCATTTGTCTCCCTCCCCTCCATATTATTCATCCAGACTAGTTACCATCTCCCCCAATATTAATTGCTAGTCGATTTTTCAATATCAATTATCTAATTGACATTGATTAAACTTTAAAAGGAATATTTACTGAGAAGTTATAGCAAGAACCTAAGTACAAAAACCTCTGAAACCTGGATTGGATTCTCCTCTTCTTTGGTCTCTAGGGAAAATGGGCCCACAATTAAAGTGGTTATTACAAGCATTCCTCAGTGCTGGGTGCTGTGCTCCATGCTTTACAATTAAGATCTCATTTGGTCCTTACCACAACCCTGGGAGGTAACTGCTATTATTATCCACATTTTACAGGTGAGGAAACTGAGGAAAACAGAGGTTTAAGTGACCTGTTCAGGATCACACAGGTAGTTAGTATCTGAGGCCAGATTTGAACTCAGATATTCCTGACTCCAGGACTGGTAATCTACCAGTTTTGTCACAATGTAATTGAGGAGAACACGAATAATTTGGGGGGATCAGGACAAGCTTTTTGTAAGAGATAGCCTTTGAGCTAACCTTGAACAAAACTAGAAGTCACAAGAGGCAAAAGTGAGAAGTATGCCTATTTTAAGTATGAAAGACAGCCTGGGCCTAGATAGGGAATGTTGTATACATGGAACAGTGAAAAAGTCAGTATTGTGTGTGAAGGAGAGTAACGTGTAATAAGACTGAAAAGGCAGGCTAGGGCAGCTAGGTGGTGCAGTGAATAGAGCACCGGCGGTGGAGTCAGGAGGACCTGAGTTCAAATGCGACGTCAGACACTTAACACAAAAACTAGCAAGTCACTTAATCCCAACTGCCTTCCAAAAAAAAAGCAAAAAAAAAAAAAAAAAAAAGAAGAAGAAGAAGAAAAGGCAGGCTGGATTCATATTGTGAAGGGCTTTCAATATTGAAAGACAATTTTATCTTTTATCCTAAAGACCATCAGAACTTCTTGAGCAGGGTAGTACCGTAGATATCTAAAATATTTCTAAGATACTGCATGTAGATCTACCAATGCAGTCTTCACCTTTCATTGCAACACAATCATACATGCCAAGCAAGGGAAAATGGATCATCTTCCCTCCCCTTGTTTACTGTTTTGACTCAGAAAACCTGCTTACCCATAAATGATGGTCATGTGTTAGGAAATGATGATGTCTTCTGAGTTTAAATTTGGCTTTTTTCCAAGAGGACTCAGGCACTGACAAATAAATAAAAGTTGGGTAATGTGAAGGAGAGCTACTACTTACATAACATCCATCCCTCCATCCATCCCTCCATCCATCCATCCATCCAAGGTACTAAGTATCAGGATATAAGATAATGCATGCCCTCAAAAAGTTTTGATTAGAGGAGGGAGGGGGGAAGGGATATGGTGTATATATTGATAAATATAATGAATATTCTAAATCTAATGTATATAAATTGTCATTTTAGTTAACACAACGGTTCACACAGAAAATGGGAGTTTCCTTTTATTGGGATGTGCTGACTGTCTGCCACAGCTTCCCCAAATGTTGGATAGCTCTAGATTCTATTAGTTAGCATAAACCACTTATCATAAACCAGGCAACACATTTTCCACCAAAAGAATCTCATGCTAATTATATTTAAAAGGAGAAGCCAATGAATATTTTTCTGCAGAATGCACTGAAAAGTCTCTACTTCATAGATCATTGGGTTGTAGACCTTGAGTTGGAAGGGATCTTAAAGACCAACATGCTCATTTTGAAGATGAAGAAACTGAGTCCTGGGGAGGGTAGAAGTGACTTGCCTAAGGTCATACAGATAGCAGCAGAGCTACTATCTTGTGATTCATAAATACAAGGTTTTTTTCTACTGCATCACATCGCTTCCTTTGAGAATTTTTTTTAAATTACTTAAGAGTAAGCACATGCTGTGTTCCCATCGAGTGGTTTCCCTCATATACAGGACTAAGTCATAAGATGATAGGTTAGATTAGAAGTCATCTGGTTAATACTCTTATTTTGAAGATGAAAATACCGAGGTTCCAAGAGTCAATCTTCTCATTTTATAGATGAAAAAAATGAAGCTGACCCCAAATGACTTGTCCAGGGTTACTCCAGTGGTAAGTGGGGCATGGAGGTGGCACAGAGGATACAGCACTGGTCCTGGAGTTGGGAACATCCTGCCTCAGACACTGACTAGCTTTGTGACCCTTGATAAGTTGCTTAACCACTGTCTGCCTTGGTTTCACCATCTGTAAAATGGGAATAATAATAGCATCTCTTTCCCAGGGCCACTGTAAGGATCAAATGAGATGTGTGTAAAGTGCTTGGCACATTGCTGGCAGCAGAGTAAGTGCTTAGTAAATGCTGATTCCCTGCCCACATTTTTGGATTCCAAATCTAGCATTCTTTTTACCATGAAACATTCTGTATTCATAGTTTGTCATTCCAAATTTCAAAGTAATGTATATCATTATATGATTCTCTGTCCCTTCCCAGAAGTAGACAAGACAGACATACCTTTAGGATTCATGCATTGGTGTAAATGGTTTGGTTATTCCAAAGTGGCCTCTCCTATATATGTTGTCTCATACTATTAGAATGTAAATTCTTTGAGAACGGAACAGAACTTTGGTTTTTTAAAATTTTTTGCTTTTTTATTTGTGTCTGTATTTATTAGCACAGTGTTTGACATATATAGTAAACACTTAATGAATGAGTTTTCATTCATTCACTTATTTGGAATAGAAATATACTTAATACAAATATAAGAGAATTTGAGGCCAGGCTATTTTAATGCTTAACTCATTTGTGTCCTGGGACTGCTCACTTTCATTTTGCTCATGGTGATGAAGTTGTGTTTTTATATATATATATATATATATATATATATATATATATATATATATATATAATAAGATTCCATGACCCTTGGATTCCTGTTTACTGCCTTTTTTTTAAAACAAATTGTCTATTTTTTAAGTGGTTGTTGGTTACAAACTACCAGGTTTGGGTGTGTCTTCAAGGTTTAAATGTATCTTTGAATTAGCTTTGAACTTGCCCATCTTCATAAATTCATCCCTGGCCTAGAAAATTTTCTTCTTTCTTCCCTCTGGCTGTGCACAGCTGAATTCACTGAGCATAATGCCATTAAAAATGCATTTACCGTGCTACAACAAACCATATGGTGCTTTTGAAAGGGGCTTTATAATTATGTTTTTAAAAATTCAGGGAGAACCCAAACTTTTCCTCTTTAAATGATCAAATTAGATGTTTGCTTTTTAATTACAGAAACTAATACCTCAAAGGACATCTCAATTAAGGTATAAACATGGAAGAAACTCAAGATTTGGGATGGAATATGAATTTAATGTACATTGAAGGGAAAGGGGCACCTATTTTGACAACAGCTAATGGCTTAATCAATTTTTCCAAAAGGATAATTCAAGATCCACAGAATTTTGAAAATATATATTGCTATAAATTTTGCAGAGCACTTTACAAATATGATCTCATTTTATCTTTTCAGCAACCTTGGAAGGTAGGTGCCATAATTATACCCATTTTATAGATGAAGAAATGGAGGCAATAGAGGTTAAGTGACTTGCCCAGGGTCACACAGTATTTGAGGCTAGATTTGATTTCAGGTTTTTCTGACTAGTTCCAGCACTCCATCCACTATGACGATGTTTTCAGATATGAAAGAGATTTCAGAACTGTCTACTTGTTTCAGCCGCCTAAATTAACTCTTAAAGTGTCTAACAAGTTCAAAATATCTTCATTCTGGTTCAGTTTATTAATTTTTCAAGATATTAGGCAATTCAATGTAATTCTGAAATATCTGAACAAAATATGAACAATATTTCTGAACACCAAATGAAGTAGTGCCCTACTTTAAAAAAATCTATATAAACGATCAAGTTTTACATAACTCAAAAGATTTTTGTGGTAGAGATTTTCCCATTTTTGATTTATTTTTAGTATGTTTCATTAAATGCTTTATCAGATGATAAGGCTTTATCATTTAAGATTGGATAGGGCTTGAGTGAAATATATTTCCCCTACCCTGAGGTGAAGGGCAGGGCCTAATTTTATATTAACAAAATAACTTTGGGCTACTTTATTTCTTCCTGTAGGACATCCCTTCTACCTTCTCTGACCATTTATTTAGTTTCTATTTTTAGAGCTTTGGCAACCTGTTTTTCTAGGACCAAATTAGAAATAATTGCTGTTAGCTACTTCTTAGAACTATTAATATCTTGCTATAAAGTAAGCAAGACAATCAATTTTTAAAAAGTCATTCATTTACTTATTCATCAAACATTTATTTTAGAAAAATGCATTAGGGATAGGGAGTGATGCAAGGTTTAGAAAAGGCACAATTCCTACTCTTATGGAGCTTACAGTCTAGTACATATGTAAGACACAGACACAAAACTGAATTGCTGGTTCAATACAGATCCAGTTTTAGGGACCTGACAGAGAGAATAAGTAATTGTAAACAATGTTATCTTCTAATTTACTTCTCATTTTTATCTTCCACGTCTTGATAAATTACCAAAATAGTTCAAAGGTTCTCTGGCTAAAGAAACAAACTTACTGGAATCTCTATTGTTTGAAGTTAAAAAGAGATAGTGGATAATTCAAACCCCATTTAATTCAAAGTTAATTTTTTGGTGGGATCTTGAACTCAAATTAATGAACTTTAGTCATTACAAAGTACCCTAGCTTGCTCACACTTTGAACCAGACTTTCCATAAGATGCATTGATGATATCTATAATGTTTCAGTTGACTTTGAAATTACTGAATGAGATAGAATGATTCTTTTTTTTATTTATTGATTTGTTGTTTACTTTTAGTTTACAAGATTCAGTTCCAGAATCACTTGAGTTTCAGATTTTTCTCCCCTTCTTCCCCTCCTCCCCCCACCATGGTAGCATACAATCATGTATAGGATCTGCAAACTCTTTCACATTGTACAATTGTCTGGTTGTATCAGTGTTGTAGCCAATGGAGTGAACAATGGGAAAAGAGAAACAAAACCAAACGTAGAAAGGAACGACAGCATGTGTTGCTTCAGTCTCTATTTAAACTCTGGTCTTTCTAGATCTTTCTCTGAATGTAGACATCTTCCATCCTGAGACTTGTAGAGTTGTCTTTTAACTGTGTGTTGCTGAGAAGGGTCCAGTTTATCAAGGCTGGTCATCATACATATGATGTGTCTGTGACTGCGTACACATTTTTCCTGGTTGTGCTCTTCTGACTTAGCATCAGGTTGTATAAGCCTCTCCAGGTAAGTATGAAGTCCATCTCTTTCCCATTTCTTATAGCACAATAGTATTCCATTACATTCATATACCATAACTTGTTCAGCCATTTGGAATGATTCTTAATCTCTGGATACAGATACTTTGACGTTGAGGCTTTCCTAGTATGGTTAGTAGTATTCATTGTAACACAGTTATCTCTAGCTTCATGGAATAGATGTGCTATGGAAAAACTGTCTATAAAACTTCTGTCTATGAATGAATTCTATAAGAATAAATTCTTATTTTTTCCTCACTCTTTACTGTTATGAAAATCAAGCATAAGATTCTCCAGTTGAGAACCTCTGGTGGAGAAGAAGTGACCAGCCCCATGGTATGCTGGACAAGGTAATAAATTGGTACTGACCATAATGAAGCTTCTGAAATACTTTCTCAACTCCAGGATTTCACTTCTAGCCACGAAATGTTTCAAACACTTAATAACTGGCACCATCATATGATTTTGGAGAAAATCTTTGGGACTCACCAATTCTTGGTGATTAATTCCTTATTGGAAATAATCTATAATGTTGACTATTCATTAAGTCATGAGACGCAGCCTGGGATAGTGGAGAGAGCAGGCCTCCAAGCCAGGAAGACCTGCCTTTGAGTGTGACCTTGGCCAACTTATTTAACTCAGTGCCCCAAGCAACTCTCTAAGCCAATGAGTTGCAGAGAAGGTTCCTACCTACCCTAACCATCTGCCAGTGAAGTCATAGTCTAGTCTCCATTTCTAGATTGAAGTCATGTAAAAAAAAAAAGTAAACCATCTTTGAATTGAAGCATTTCAGTGGAAGTAAAAATACTCTCTTTCAAAGTTTCCTAAATTCAGACTGACTAAATGTATTTTTCCTAACAAATTGTTGCTCTAGAACTCACAATTTGACTGTGACACAAATAATTTTAATCTCATATGAAAGTTCTTAAGAACTTGCAAGCAACTAAAAAAAGGGGTTTGGAATGCAATCTAATTGCAGCAGAATGACAACAAAAATCACAGCCATTTTATAAAAAAAAATAATAATGCTGCATTGTAATTTTTGGCAGTCACTAAAAAGCCTTTCAAGAATGTAACATCCATGATTAAATCTTTAACAAAGCATGGATATAATATCACCACCAATTTCTTCTTTGTGAAATATAAAAGTTGACAGTGAAAATCCATGAATACAATGATTGTTTTTTTCTCCCTTCATAAAGATTCTTTTATAAGTTCAGCCAGTCTCTGAAAAGCCTAAAATGAAAATGAAGAGATTGTCAGAGGAGAGAGCTCTGTTATAACTTTGTAAGTTCAACTAGGAATGTTCCTTTCCCTTTCCTTGCCTTCCCTTGTCTTGTCTTCCCTTCCCTTGCTTTCCTTCTCTTCCCGTCCATTCCTTTTCCTTGCCTACCCTTCTCTTCCTTTCTTTTTCCTTCCCTTCTCTTTCATTCCCTTCCCTTTGCTACCATTCACTTCCATTCCTTTTCCTTCCCTTCCCATTTTTGATATTGTTTTGTGTACTAGGTAGCACACTAGACTTAGGAAGACCTGAGTGAATAAGTGGATGACCCTAGATAACACTTAACCTCTCTTAGCCTCAGTTTCTGCATCTGTAAAACACACACACACACACACACACACACACACACACACACACAAACCAGGGGAAGGAGGGAGAGGATCCCTCCACACACTACATTTGCAGAGGGGAATGAGAGGTATCTTGAGTTTCTCCAGTCTGACCAAGCACTCAATAGGTAGAGTATCCTTTGGGGAGCAACTGATTTTAGTCAGTTATGGCTACTCAAATAATAACAAAGGTTACTTGTGCTCCATACTCAAAGCCTTTCTAGTTTAGCAAGATTGTCCAGAGCTGCTGCTCTCGCCCTCAGGAACCGAGGGCCACCTTGACACCATGAAGAAGCATTAGAAGAGGATGTTAGTGGACGACATAGCTGATGCTTTCTGATCTTTTCTCCAGACCAGTACAAGGAAGTGCTATGTGGATGTTTCATATCATTTAGGCATCAACTAGTATTTTCATTTTGTCAGAAAACTAAGAAAATGTCTCTTTGGACTCTTAAATCCAAACACATTCATAACAAATAGGGCTGAGAGAGATCTATTTACCGTAGAGCAAGCGTTAGTAAACTTGTTGTGTGTGTCATGACTCCTTGAGCAGCCTGGAGAAGTCTCTGGATTCCTTCTCAAAATAATCCTTGTTGGCTGTTCCCAGTGGTGCTTTCTATTTGATTTGGAGATGTATTCCGTATATGTTGTTTCCCTCATCAGTTAGGATGTGAACTCCTCAAGGGGCTGCCTTACTTACCTATTTGTATCCCCAGGGCTTAGCACAGTATTTTGTGCATATTACACACATGATAAATGCATTTTTACTTATTCATTTGTATATTCATAAGGGCGGAAATGCTAAATTTTGATTTAGAAGTTAGTGAAAATAAAAGATATAATTTTTTCCCTCTCTAAAATCCCCTGAAATCTATCCATGGGTTCCTTGGGAGGGGGTTCCCAGCTTAAGAATACTTGGCTACTGAATAAACTATATTCACCTGGTCCATTTGTTCTGGAGAAGACAGAGAAAAGGAAGCTCTGACGTAAGAACTAGGCTTTGAGTTATCAATGTTGAATGCATCCCCAGGAACTAGTAATACCTAAAAGAGTAAATTTATGTTAATTTAAATGATTCAACTGAGTATAATCTTTTTAAAAGGTTCTTTTAGAAAAGCAATGTTCTGGAGATTAAAAGGGAAAATGATCTATCTAAGGGATAGCAGCGTGATCTCCAATCCCTGAAACCCAAAGTTTAAATATAATTTAAAGTTATGAAAACTTGTCCAAAAATAAGTCATGTTGGAAATTACTATGATCAACGAAAGCATTTATTAAGTGCTTAGCTGCAAATCATGCTATGCTAGATAGCATATGAAGATGCCTTCCCTTCAGAATTTGTGATCTAAGATAAATACTGAGATTCACAGATATCACTGGGACATAAAGGTAAATATCAACAATTAAGTGGCTAAATACACTGACAAAAGAAGTACTCCTACTGGGTGAGTGCACAGATGGGGTTGAGGACCTATCTTTTCTCTTCCAGGTAAATGTTGAGGTAGGAACATTTCAGGAACTGTTGGAGTGACCGGACAAAGCTTGAATTGGAGTGAGTTAGTTCCATATTGAAACTGTAATTTGAGCAGACTTGGAGGAGGAAATGGGATGAGTCGATGAAAATGGCATTAAACAAATTGGGCCAAGTGAAAAGGGACCGCCCATACTACTCTAGAGAAAGAATATTCCTCATCACATTTCTGCCCTCCCATTCTTTATTCAATTTGGTTTTCACCCCCAACCCGACAATGAAATGTGTAATATAGTAGAGGGCATGATGGACTTGGGCAGTCAGGAAAACCAGAGTTTGAAACCCACCTTTCCCATTTACTAGCTATGTGGTCAAGGGTAAGTCACTGAACATCTCTCAGGTGCCTGACCCGTAAAAATAAAGTTGTATCTGATGTCCTCGGTCTCTTCTACCTCTAAATTTACATTGTATGATCTGCTAATAACCAATAGTCAAATCCAACTATCATTGTCCTTGAGCTCTCTGCTTCATGTGGTGCTCTTCAACATCTCTTCCTTCTGGAAACTCTGTCTCTCCTTGGTTTCCATGAGGCTACATCATTCTGGTTCTCCTAATGGCACCTCCTCATTTGTCTCCTTCCCTCTCTACCTCCTCTTTGTTCTGTCATTCCTTAAAGAATCAAAGATCTTAGCCCTTAAAAGGCTCCTAGATCATCAAGTCCAACTTCTTTCTTTTCTATTTGGTGAAATAAAAGACTAGAGATGTGACCTGCTAAGTTAAGTGACTTGTCTTATTAGTTGGTAAATGTCCAAGGTAGCATTCGAACACAGATCATTCTGACTCCATGTCTAACACTCTATTTACTTCCCCACATGCATGTCAAAGAACTTAATAATATGACTGAGCAATAACTGTTTTAGAATTTACAACTATAAAGTTAGGAAAAATGAGAAGATTTGTGGTCACTTAAGTAAAGGATTTACATTTTCTGTTGAGGCTATTAACATTATTATTATTATTATTGTTATTTTCACCTCTTTTTGCAAGGCCTTTTCCATAATTAGTTGTTTTGTATCAGAAACACCTGTAATCTTAATCCACAAAAACATCCCAGCAACCGGGACATGCCATTCTGCCAAACCTAGAAATAAAAGAGGAAGGTTAAACACTTTTCATCTTTATCTGCAGTGATGGTATGAGAGAAACTACTTGATGATACAAATACTTAGCTAATTAGCATGTATTTTGTTTCTCAAAGCATTTCCCCCAAATATAAAATTTTTAAAAATAATTTTCAAAATTCTGATAAGTGACACTGCAAATTTCATTTTGGTCAGTGACACAATCATCTTGTGTCATTCCATTATCCAGGAGAAACAATTAAACCAATTGGGTTTTTTATTTGTTAATTTGTTTTGTTTGTCTTTCTCCACTAAATATTAGGACAAATAGTTCAAGGACAAAAAAAATTCCACTTAAAAAAAATGACTTCCAAAAAAAAAATCTTGGCCTTCATGAAAATGTGTTATGCTTTCTCTTCTCCCACTCCGGTCATTAAAACTTACCAGAGCAAAACCATTATTCTAGTCAAGCAGGCAAGATTTCTATCATTACCAAGACCTGGGGACCTAATATTACAAAATTGTCTCCCTGAAGGTAAGGGCTTAACTATAATTGAGAGAAAGGTTTTATTTTATAAGTGCACCATAGATGGTCATATCAACCACTCATTCAACTCACTCTTTTGTTGAGAAATGTAACTCAAATGACATTTTAAAGACATACCAACAAAGACTAGCAGGCATACATATGCATTTAATGTTTGACATAAGATGTAAATAGGCTAGCAGGATTTAAATCACTTTGGAATGAAAGTGATTTGTCAACAGGTCACTTAAACTGGACTGTTGCCTGAGGTCTCAGAAGTGGTACAATTTACTTCTAAAAGGTTTGTGGCTACTTAAAGCAGAAGCTGCTTCTCACAGAGTCACAGATTCTCACAGCTGGAAGAGGCTTGGGGGTGGGGCTGGGAGAGGGGTGTTTATTTCTTTAACCTTATGTAATCATAGACTTTCCCAGCTGGAAGGGACCTCAGAGGTTCCCTAGTCCAACCTGTATACTTGCAACATTACCAACAGGGGGGTCATTCAGACTTTGCTAAGACTTCCTGCAAGGAGAGAAGGCAGGCTACTTTAGAAGCAACCCATTCTCCTCCTGGTCAGCTCTAAATGCTGTTTCCTTAAATCAAGTCTAAATTTGTACCTACAAATTCTCCTCATTGTTCCTAGTCCTGGGCTCTCTGAGTCCATGTATAATGAGTCGATCTTCTTCCTCATGATGGACCTTTAAATACTTAAGACAACTACCATGCCCCCACTACATCTCTTCTGTTCTACAGGCTAAACAGTCCTAGTTCCTTTAGCTGATCCCTATATAACTTGATTCTGAGGCCATTCATCACTCTGGCTGCCCTCTTCTAGACTGCTCTATAATACTGGTTGCACTACAGGTTATCGAGGCCCTTCCTATGATGTGGTTCCTATATTCAAAGCCAACATTCACATGTAGTCTCAGTGGGGCAGAGGACAATGGGATTTTTACCATTCTAGTCTTGGATACCTTACTTTATGTCTTCTGATAAGTAGAGTCAATCGCTCTTTTTCATATTGTAAGAGATGACTGAATTTTGTTTCCACAGAAATTATATGACACATAATTTGAAGTTATACTGGTAGCTCTTATAAGAGATAAAACTGCTTGTGGGGAGGGAAGGGGTTGAAGGGGCACGAAGGTTAATGGCCTTTTGTTTTGAGAAGGCCCTCTCTCCTATGTATCAGAAGTTGTCAGATCAGGTGTGGTTCACCAAGGATGAAGTCCGTGTCTTAGATAGTAGGACTCTTTCTCATGGAGATCCTGGGATATCTTCAACTCACAGTTTTTGTTAATTCTCTTAGCACTTGAGAAAATTCCTTTCTCATGCTATGGATGATGCTAAAAGCATCTGTTAAATAAAGTATAAGGAAAAACAAGGATGAAAAGGGGAGGGGAAATTGAAATGCACCAATGAAAGATGTAAGCAGGGGTAGAATGGGATGGCAGACTGAGGGGGCTTTTAGGTATTTCCTGTGAACCCTGACCTGACCAATGTGATGCAAGATGGGAAATTTGAATCAAGATGGGTTATAAAAGGGCTTTTGTAATTGTCTTAAGGTGTGCCTGCATGTACTAGGGGACCCTTTTTCACAAAGAGTTAAAAGCCAGGTAATCTGTCACAAATGACGTGAAATAAAAATCTTTTTTTCTAAATTCACTCATGGAATTCTTGGTAAGATGATTATTTCTCATAATATACCACCTTCTACTTGAAGTAATTAAAAAGAAACCTCAAAATTCTAGCAATAGACATTGAACATAATTTTTTAAAAAGGGCAACCTATGGTTCTGTTTAATTTTAGTAAATGTCCCAGATTATCTCTTTAGACCAGCAGTTCTCAACCTGTGGGTCGCGACCCCTTTGGGAATGGAATGACCCTTTCACAGGGGTCATCTAAGACCATCAGAAAACACATATTTCTGATGGTCTTAGGAACCAAGACACCACTCCTCTATCTGTCTCCAGGAGGGTCTGCCCACATATGAATATTAAAGGGTCGCAGCATTAGGAAGGTTGAGAACCACTGCTTTAGACTAATAAATAATAGTAAAGAAAATGCAATAAAAAAAACAAAGCTACAAAATCTTAGTAAATATAAGATAAAGAGCAAATGGATGGGATTGTAATGGATATTTGTTCTTTATTCATTTTCTGATAATTTTGAGGAAAAGAAATTTAGTACTTGAGACTCTTGTTTTGTTTGGGTCTACAGTTCTTAACAATGGGGAGCTGGGTACAGCCCAAGAGGAGTAGTTATTGTTTATTTCTAAGGATGTGATGCACAATCCACTGACCTTTGAGCCACTTGTCTGCAGCTGCCAACATGGCATCCCGCTGCTCCTTATAGAAGGCTATCACCCTAGAAGCCAAAAGCCAATATGAAAAAATCAGAACATTCTTGAAAAGGTCACAGAGGCTAATAAGTCTCTAGAGCACCGTTCAGAAGAAATTGCTCTGGTTTCCAGGTTTCATCAAAGCATGGAGTAGTTGGTAAAAGAATGTAATAAGCCTATTTGTCTATGGAATAGCCCCAGTATGATGAAGGAAAGGACAAAAATGTGGACCTTGAAAACAGGGTCACATTAGAAGCAGCAAAATCAATCACTAGAAAGGAAATAAGGACAATTAGATTATGTTCTCAGGCCCATGTGACAAGAATGACTTAGAAACCAGGTCTACATAAACAAAGTAATAACCCTTATTATTCAGACGGTATGCCTCCTCAGCCCACTTTTTCCAGGTTGCTTTTATATAAATTTCTGTGTGTATAGTACTCACAGCTAGAAATAGAATGTTTCCCCCAAATTCTTAAAGCCATTTTAAGCTATTAAAGCTGTATCTATTGGGGGTGGTTAGGTGGCACAATGAATAGAGCACTGGCCCTGGATTCAGGAGGACCTAAGTTCAAATCTGGCCTCAAACACTTAACACAAAAAAACTAGCCATGTGACTTTGGGCAAGTCACTTAACCCCAACTGCCCTACCTTCCCACCTCCAAAAAACCCAGCCTATACCTATCACATACCAGGGGTGAGAGTCCATCATCCTTTGGATGTTAAGAGTTTCCAGTTAAGCTTGGGAAAACCTGCTATTTGATGCTGCTTTTAAGACTGTTCATGGAAAATCTATACATAATTATTCCATTAACTGACACTTTTAAAATGCCTTTATGATCTTATTATGACAAGCAGTATGGAGAAGTGGAGACAGGAGGTCAGGAAAACCTGAGTCCCAGTCTTGCCTCTGACACAAACCCTGGAGAAGTCATTTAAAGGTTTGGTGTCCTAGGCAACTCTCTAAGAGGAACAGATGCCAACGTGCTCCAGTGGAGAGTATTTCTATACTAGGAGTTCCACACACTGAATAATTCACAGATTCAGATCAAAACCATATGACAAAAAACCAAACTATTATCCCAATGTTTCAGTAGCATCTTAATGAGATAAAGCGATCAGAAGTGTCAGGTGGAAGTGTTACTCCCAAAACACAAATTTCTACCAAGTCTCTGAATTATTTTGGCTGCCCTCTCTACATACAAAAAGGATGAACAAGAAGAACTTCCATAGAGGTGTTGTTAAAAGACATAGAAATCTGAAGCAATTTTCATGTTACCCAAACTCCTACAATAGGAGCACATGTTCAGCATTCATTATAACTCTCACACAGGTGGAAACACCCCATTATGAGTGCTAATAAGCCTCTGGGCTTACAAACCTCTTAACCAAAATGTCAATACCTGTCTACGTGCTTCAGAAATCCCTCTTCTCCCCATTGTTGCAGGAGCTGAGCTATCAGCAGCTAAAAGAGAGACAACAGTGGCCAGGGTCATGGCACTTAGTAGGTACTTAATAAATGCATATTAACTAACGGACTAAAATTTACCTACACCTCACTGCAAAAGGACTGATTACATTTTTTCCCGTGGGTTAGATTTAAAAATTGAGTATGGTTATTAGTCACCTCTAATGAGCTCTGGTTCTGAAGGTTCTCAGATCCTCACTGCCATGAACTGGAGTTCACTACAGCTATCCAAGCCCTGAGTATTTGAACTGACAAGTGAAAAAAATAACATTGGATCAAAGTGAAGGAAGTAAAATTTCATTCTTATTAATTTAATTTTTTTATTGAAAAGCAAAATTCATAGGTACATCATTTACACTTAGAAATGTCATAGGATTTGCAGTTTGAAGGTCCTTTATCGGTTAGTGAATCTGATCTACTCATTTTGCATATTAGGAAACTTAAGCCCAGAGAGGATAGGACATTTACTCAAGGTCACAGAGACAACAAGTAGCAGAGCTTAGCAGCCTAGGTCCTTTGACTCCAGATCAAGTGCTTGTTCCAGGCTTAAAGCTAGAACTTCTTTTGAAATGAGGCAAAGGAAAGATGTCAGGATTGCTGACAGCAATAATATGAAAGCTATAATATTACTATTCATGCTAACACAGGGAAGTAATACCTGAGAAGAAACCACTAAAATTCAGGGCTCACATGGAAAAGGCCAATGTGAGAATATCTGGCCTTTTTGGAAAGGCCAATGGAGGATTTCTTTTCCTTGACTATGCATGTATGTAGAGAAGATACTTTCTTTTTCCATGGAAAGCGGGAGGCAAGAGGAAGAGAAAGTAGATTTTAATTGGAAAAAAAAAACTAAACTAAATTAAAAATAAAAAATAGTATAATGAGATGCTAGGGTATTGTTTCATTTGTGTAGAGTAGATTTGGAAGGGTAGGGGCTTGGAGAGCTTCTGAGGTGGAGAGGGCCACTCCATGGCTAGGAACATTGCCACAGCTTCCCATTTCAATTCAGCTACTCTAGTATGTGCCTCCCACACAGGGTTAGGTGCTGAGGAACATACAGTTATCACAGATGGCCTTCATAGAGCTTAGTAGTAGGGGAATATGACACTCAATTAAGTGTAAATCCAACTAACAGATGCTAAGTGAATTAGAGAGGAGCAAAACAAAATCCAAAGTTATAGAGGGTAACCTCCATCTGCAAGGCTCTCTTTTTTATCTTTCTATTCTGTTGTTTCTTATCATGTTTATAGTTCTGGAACCGTTTTCTTTTCTCCCTTTCTCTTATCTTCTTGGAACAGCAAAGAATATGGTATGCATGTAGTGTTTGAAGGGAATTTAGCTGCCATCTCATCCAATCAATACACGAGAGGAACCCTGACTATAGTCTGACAAGTGGTCCTTCATCTTATGTAAGACATCCTAGCAAAGGGTGCCTCCCATTTCTTGTTCTGCTTTTGGACAATTCCATTGTCTGGAAATACTTCCTGCTCTGAAGCCTAAACCAGCCGCTTTGTCATTGTTTCAATCTTACCCTCTGAGACCCGACTAAGCCCAATCCCTTCAACTACTGGAGCACAGCTTTTGTGTCTCCTCTCTGCCTGATCTTGCCCTCTCTAGGCTAAACATGCCCTCCTTCAAACATTCCTTATATGACATGGATTCAAGGCCCTTCACTATCCTGGTTGTCTTCCTCTGGCTACTCTATAATCTATCAATGTCTTTCTTAAATTATAGTGCACAAAACTGGAATTCCTTAACACATATAGGTGAGGAGTCACACATCTATTCCCTAAGAATGGTATATTGGATGGTTTGCCTGAGTGAGACCCTCAAAGTCATTTTCCTCTGTTGTATAAGTCATGGAAGAAAAGTAGGGTTGCTCTGTTAAGCTCATTATAAGGGAAAATTCCCAATTTTTTAGGTAATCTCCATGGAGAATATGGGAAATTGACATGTGTGGACTGGTCACAGATTCCTCAAATTCAATTAATAAAAGGATGGAAACCAATAATTCATATACAAATCAGTCAATCAAATATTATTAAGAGCCTACTATGTGCTAGGCATTATACTAGGTTCTGGGGATACAAAAAGAAGCCAAGGACAGTTCCTGCCCTCAAAGAGGTTACAATTTAATAATGGGGAAAATAACATGCAAACAAGTAAATATGAAGCAAGCTATATACAGAATAAGTAGGAAATAGTTAACAGAGGGAAGGTACTAGAACTGAGAGTTGGGAAAGACTTCCTAAGCTGCCCTGGCTTCCCTGCCTCAACTTGGACTTGACTGTGACTTTCAAGTGATCATCACATTTGAGCCTGCAATGAGTGGCTCACCTCTTAGACAGGAAGAGGAAGACAGATTGAAAAGCATCTCTGGAAATCTCTGTTTAAGGGAAACCATACCAGGTAGATATTGTTAGTAGAAGGGTCCAAGAGTCTATTAAATGTCAATAAATTTCACCAATTTTCTTTCTTTTCTTTTTCCTTTCTCTTCTTTTAAAAAAAAATCTCTGTTATACCATTCATTTAGGGATGTGTTGACCTCAGTCAAGTCACAACTTCTATGCCTTAGTTTCCTCTTCTGTAAGATGAGGAGGATGATACTTGCATTTCTAACCGCACATTTACTTGACCTTCAACCCAGAATTACCTTGCCATTCAGTCTCAGTTTCCTAATTTATAGAATGGGAAAAATGTCACTTGTAATACAAGGTGTTATGGTGGGGATCAAATGAATATAAACTCTTTGTAGACTAAAGTTCTGTTATTACTATTATTATTGGTTTCTCTCATATATAATATCTACTACCTGGAATAATATTAACACCTAATAGACATTAAGTGATAATTCTATTAGCTTTGACGAGTAAGTGTTCCTTTGGAAGTGATGTCCCAAATTGGAAGGGCCAGATATTATTTAAGCAGATGGGTACATTTTATAAAAAATAATGGAAAACATATAAGGAATACCTTAATGCTATAATAACAGAAAACTTATGAGACAGTATTCTGGAATGTAGAGAAATATGCAAAAATCCCACTCGGGCTTGGTGTCAGAGCACACAGAGAGGAAGACTTTCAGTCACTCACTATCTGTGGGTCACAATCACCCACCTCAGTTTTCTCATCTGTAAAATGAGAAAGTTGCACTAGATAATCTCTTAAGGTTCCTTTCAGCTCTAGTTCTGCAATCCTTTTGTTTTTTCAATCCATATTCTTCAGGATTGTTTTTCTCTATAATAGTGTGTTTTAATTTGGTGACCTTGGGATGGTTGCAATTATTTCTAAGGACGTCATGAAATTCATAGAATAAAAACCAACCTTAATTTTCCTTATTTTAAAATATATAAACACCTAGTTAGTAGAAAGGTAGGAGCATAATTATGTGCAATTAAATAAAATAAGGAGGATGACACGATTACAAGACTACTTAAGAGTCAGAGACAGAAAGGACCTCAAGATACATTGCTTCAGGTTTAATTCAAAACTGCCTTTTCACTATGGTTCTTTGCTCCTTTAGATTCTGTATCTTAATTAAGATCTTACAATTAATTAATTGGTCCTAGAGAAGAGACTATTTTAGAATAACACTTGGGGCTGCAAAGGACCACGGGGATCAGCTAGTCCATTCCCTTCTTTTTATTGTTCTTTAAATTTATTTATTTATTTTTAGTTTTCACCATTCACTTACATAAGTTTTAAATTTTCTCCCCCTCTCTCATGTTGCATAGAAGAATTATAACGAATGAGAGAAACTATGAGAAGGAAAGCAAAACAAAACAAAAAGGAAAATGTCAGAGGTGGGATTTCAACCAAGGTCTTCATGACTCCAATCTATTTACTACCCCGTGTCACCCTCACTTCTCCAAGATCACTTGGTTTATAAGTAGTGAGGGCTAGAAATCCAAATGTTCTCATGAGTGCAAGAGTTCTTCCTGCAACCCCTCCTGCCTATGCCTACCATCCTACTCCATCTGCAAAAAATCTATTTTCCATGTTCATCCCAGAACAGATGTTCCATTTAGTCAATGGTTCCTTACCTGTGTAAAAGTGCTGGTGTGCATTGTTGACACTTGCATGTGCAAAACAATTCGATCAATTAGAGGCTTAGGACCAGTTATAAAACCTATTCTCAACCTGTGGAAGTATAGAAAAAACATTATACAAATGCCAAAAACATGGTTGGCTAGGTGGCACAGTGAATGGAGCACTGGCCCTGGAGTTAGGAGGATCAGAGTTCAAATCCAGCCATAGACACTTAATACAAAAACTAGCCATGTGACCTTGGGCAAGTCACTTAACCCCAACTGCCCTCCAAAAAAAATAAAGCAAACAAATGACAAAAATTCCAGTCATTGCTTTCATAACTAACCTAACTACTAAATTCCTTTAGAAGGCCCATTTTGACTCTAAGGCCATACAGTGTCTTCAATGGTGTGGATGCTAGAAGTGTAAAGCATCCTACTCATATTATTTCACAGCTCATTTAAAGTATGAATTTAAATTTAAGTATAAATTTTTAATGAATGGTTAAACTGACCAGCATTTCTAGAAGCACATCAAATATACATGAAACTGAAAAATCTAGCAGCTAAACTATTCTGAATTTTAGCAGTTTTTCTCAGCAGTATAAAAGCAATTAAGAGCAAAATATCTTTGAAAAATGGAGACTTACTAAAGAAGAAAAGATAGATACTAATAATCAGAACGAAAAGTTGGCATTTTCATTCTCAGGATATTTTATTAAGAATAAGTGGGTGCAAACTCAATGTGCAAACTCAAAGAATAGCTTTTTCATGGTCGACTTTTCTAAAATAAGAAACCTGGTCAGGTTTCATAAAGCCCCTTTCTTTTCTTATTTCAGGGGGACTAAAAAAATCATTGCTTCGGCAAGTGTCCAGTCCCATGGCCGTGGCCACAGGGTTTGGACTGCACTAAGACAGGTTCATAGACTTCCCTGGTAACAACAGCAACAATAAATGAGAGCAAGCTAAATGCAGCACTTACATGTACTACACATTGTACCTGAGTACTTCACAAATATGATCTCATTTGAGTCTTTGTTTTTTGCTTTTTTTTTTTGGAGGGCAGTTGGGGTTAAGTGACTTGCCCAAGGTCACACAGCTAGTTTTTGTGTTAAGTGTCTGAGGCCGGATTTAAACTCAGCTCCTTCTGACTCCAAGGCCGGTGCTCTATTGACTGCGCCACCTAGCCGCCCCTCATTTGAGTCTTACACCAATGCTGGGAAATAGATGCTATTATTATCCTCAGTTTACAAATGAGGAAACAAAGCTTAAGTGCCCAAGATCACAAAAACAGGAAGTGTCTTAGGCTGAATTTGAATTCAGATCTTCCTGACCCCAGGTTCTGGGCTCTATTCACTGTGCCTCCTAGCTGCTGGTGTGTGTATTTCCCCTGTCAAAATCAACCATAATCCCTCTAGTCCTTGATAGGAAGTTCCTACGAAGTTCCTGTGGACAGAAAAATTCATCACTTGATGATCCTTCCTCAGGTGATGAGTCTCTGAGTTTAATCAAGATAGCTGTCAGTCAACACACCTGGTTGGGTTTGCTGGACCCAGATCTGAAGCTCTTCTTCCAGCCTGTCAAGATCTGTAAGAGGCTGTACTCTGCAGGCATATGATTTGATCTCTGGGTCACAATGAAGCCTTCGAGCAAGACTTCAGTGCATCTCCATTAATACACATTTTAAAATGCCTAACGGGAAGTTTCTTTTAAAAGTAATACTTAAATAACAAATGAATCAATCAATCAAAAAGCATTTATTATGTGCTGGCTATGTGTTAGGTGAAGGCAGTAGTGAAACCACTCCTGATATCAAAAAGACAAAAATGCACATATATAAAAAAACAGATACAAGGCAGGGGTGGGGGATGGACTTGTAGCTGGAAGAAGATAGGGAAAGTTCTCTTGGAGAAGGGGAAGCTTGAACCAAGTCTTGAAAGAAATGAAGTTTTCTAAGAGGTGGGTGTAAGGAATGAAGAGGCACAGAAACGGAGGGTGGAGTGGTCACGTACAAGGAAATGTAAGAAGGCCAGTGTGGCCAGAGGATAGGGGGCATGAAAGGGACTAATGTGTAACAAGTCTGGAAAAGTAAATGGGGGCCAGGTTGTGAAGAGCTCTGAATGTTAAATATGAAATTTAATATATGATCCTAGAGGTGACAGGCAGGTTACTGGGTAAGGTAGAGACACGGTCAGACCTGCGTTTTAGAAAGATGACTTTGGCAGTTATGTGGAGGCAAGATTGGAGGGAAGAGACTTGTGGAAGGGAGACTAAATGTAAGGCTACTGCATCAGTGTGAGAGATAGTAATGGTGAACTAGAGCAGTGGCTGTGTGCATAAAAAGAAGAGGGAGGATGAGGGTGATTTTATGGAAACAGAAAGACTTGGTAATCGAAGGTAGGGTAAGAGCAAGGAGTCAAGGATCTCACCGAAGTTTTGAAGCTGGATGAGTGGAACAATGGTGGTGACTTCAAAAGATGTTTGGAAGAGGAGACAGTTCAGGGGAAAAAATAATGAATTCTATTTTGGACATGTTGAGTTTGAAAAGCCTATATCTATCTATAGGTATAGTCAAAATGTTCAATAGGAAGTTGGTATTGCAGAACTGGAGAGAGTTTAGGACAGGATATATAAAATTAGTACCTTCTAATGGAAATGACCATTGAACCTACAGAGACTGATTAGTTTCTGTGAACCACAGAGAAAGAAGAGAAGAGGATAGATGCTGGCAGGAAAGGTGAGTGAGGAGCAGACAAATAGGAGAACCCAGAGAGAGCCGCGTCATGCAGACTTAGAGAGGTAAATATCCAAGGGAAGAGGGCAGTCAACAGGGCCAGGTAATACAGAGAGGTGAAGGGAGGTGAGGATCAAATGAAATTATGGTGGGCAAATGTAACGAAATACTATTCTGTTATGCCATAAGAAATGATGAGAGGCAGTTCCAGAGTATGATGTGATACAGAGTAAAGTGAACAGAGCCAAGAGAATAATTTATATAACAACACTGCAAAAGCAAACGACTCTGAAAGACTTAAAAATGCTTATCAACATAATGATCAACAACAATTCCAGATGATTCACGATGAAACCTAGCACCTGCCTCCTGACAGAGAGGTCATGGATTCCAGGAATAGAATGAGAATTATTTTTGGATATGGCCAACATGGAAATTTGTTTCACACGACAAGGGTTTTCTTCTTTTTTTTTCTCAATAGTAGAGTGTGCAGAGGTAAAATAGACTTTTCTTAATTGAAATCACTAAACACTTCATATGGTAACCCTGGTAATGATGAAGAAAGCATTTTCAGTTGGATGATGAGACCAGAAACCACACTGCAAAGTACTGAGAAGAGTGTGAGGGGTGGAAATAGAGATAATGAGCACAGACAGCTTATTTTAGGCATTTGGTTAAGAAAGAAAAGAGATCTAGAATGGGTAATGACATTTTTATAGCTCTTTGGGCACAGTTCCAAATTCTTCTCCAGAATGGTTGGATTAGTTTACAACTCCACCAACAATGCATTAGTGTTTCAATTTTCCCATAACTTCTCTAGCATTTATCATTTTCCTGATTCTGGGGGGAAGACGGAGCCAATATGGCAGGGTAGAAGCAACAAGGTCCCGCAGCTCCCAGGCAGCCACCCTAAACACCCATAAAATATGACTCTGGACAAAGTCTAGGACTCTTAAACTCACAAAAATACAGAAAACACATCTCTTGCAGAAGGCAGCTCGGCAGCAGGGGATCATCGTGGCAGGATGCAACCCGAGGCAAGCCCAGCCTGAAACTGAAACGCGGCCAGGCCCCAGGGAACTCAGGAGGAGCCGAGCCAAGCCGCAGCCAGTCTATAAGAGAGAAGATCTACAGCCTCCAGCAACTCCACATCTACCACGGTCTGAAAAACAGAGATTAGAGAGGGGCAGTGCAGCAGGAGGGGCTCATCATGCAGGCCTGCAGGCCGGACCAAGACAAGCCCAGCCTGAAACCACCATGTGGCCAGGTTCCAGGGCAGTTGGGAGGAGCCAAGCCTCCCAAGCTGCAGCCTGAGTCTACTTCAGAGAAGATCTAAAACACCTGGAGCAATCTGCATAAGCCAGGATTAGAGGTCAGTGAAAGTGAGTGAAGCTTTCAAGCTAAATTTGGGGGAGGAAAAGCAGTTCAGCCAATCTACCCCCGGGGCAAGGAAGCAGTGGGGGAAGAGCAGAAATGGCTGTAACCGGGAGGCTGCCCCCATTGGGCTGCTTCAGAGCCCCTGGCCTGTAGACTCTGCAGGGGGGCTGAATCAATTGATCAGGGCCAAGTGCTCTTGCATTGAGCAGCCTGGATCCGGATCATGGTCTTGGGAGGTGGTCCTGGGGAGCGCTTTCAGCAAGCCAAAGCTGGGGGGTGGGGCTGCAACACCCCCTTAATAGCTATGGAAGCTGGGAAAACCCCAGCGATTTGGAACAAAGCTTTCCCTCCTGGAAGCAGAGTTTCACAAAGCTAAAAAAAAAA
>CM053601.1:63262010-63293117 GCA_028646575.1 Pseudocheirus occidentalis | reverse complement strand
GGAAAATATGGTGGAAAAGATATGAGATGGGATTAGGAATTAGAGCTTGGTCTTGGTGAGAAAGACTATCCCTCTTTGGAAACTAGAATAAAGGAGGACAGAAGGAAGGAGGGGGGATAGGGCAGTGAAAGATAAGATGTATAGAAAGATGAGAGAACTCACAGTTGAGTGGCCTCAACTTTTGCTGTGAAGGAGGATGGTGAGGTCTGGAGCTAAAAGAGCAGGGAACAAGGTTCTATGGAAGGCGGGAGGAGAGAAGAAAATATCTGGAATACTTTCAATCAGATATTCGATTAGGAGGAAGTAAAAGGATAGCCTGTGGCAGTGAGATCCCAGTTGAGATTTGATAACCAGAATTGTAGTGGATCCCACCCTTTGGGATTCCTCCAGCTCTAATTAGCTGAAAGTGAGTAGGAGAGGAAGAGATAAAATGGTGGGAATAATGCAGGGTGAAGGGTCAGCAAGGTGTGACTGGTGATCATACCAGGTCATAGGGATCTGAAAGTGGAGGATAATAGAGAATTGAGCTGGTTAACTAAAAGATTCAGATTGGGAAGAGAGAAAAGTGCTTCTAGAACAGGAGTGATTGCCTGGGAAAGTACCAAGGATTGGAGGTGAAGGTGGTGAGGTCAAAGGATAGGTATGGGAGTGGTAAGGCAGATAGAAAGTGGGAATAAGAAGAGGTTGTAATCACATAAGGGAATTCCAGAGCTCTGGATCAAGGAAATGGGCGACAGTAAGATCCAACCCTGTGTGTAACTGAGGTGAAGTGGAGGAGAAGGTCATGGGAACTGAGAAGGCTGAGAAACTGGGAGATAAGGGGGTTTGAAGAGACATCAAGATGAAAGAGTCCCCTAGCCGGAGTTGGCACAGAAACAACAAACAATGGTACTTTAAACATGCATGTTATCTGAAAAATGATCTTACCCTGAAGATAGAATTTTTGAGAAAGAATCCGTTCTGATGACACGACCATCAGTGTCCATAGAAAGAAACGTTGGTGCCCAAGGCTGAAAAACAAAACCAAAAGTAATTATGGAATTGTACTAGGCCCTAGATAATTGCTTTATTTAAGTTACATTTTTTTTTTCTTCTGAGATAGCAAGAAAGGGAGCATGTTAGGATTGGGATTGCTATCATTTCCATTTTCATTATCCCAACCCCTACTAGGAGAGAGGAGCTGGATTTCACATTCTCTTGTAACCACTTGGCCTTGTTCATGGCTTCCTCAGCAACATACTGTATGTACAGGGGTTAGACTGAGCAGAAGTTCTAGTTGTAGATGAAGACAATTTTTGTAAACTTTAGGGAAACTCCTAAAAGTCTCTCCTCACACCACAGGGGAGAATCAGATCAAGAGAGAGGATTGCAGGACAAGTTGAAAATGGAAGGATGGTGGGTATATACAGAGTAGTGAAGAGTCAGGTAGACAAATAAAACAAAGAAAATGGAAACTGGAATTGGCATAGTTTATAGAATGGGCCAAAGATCACCCTAATTGGATGCAAAATATAAAGGAGTCCACAGTCATAATGAGGATAAAAGGTTGTGGTTGTGTGATTTGTCCTTCATTCTCAGAGAAGACCATGGCATCAGTGAAGTGATGACATGCCTTTCAATTGACTTTGATATGAGTCAGGGGGCACTGTGTAAGGTCACCAGCCTCACTTTTGGTTGTCCTATTGGACCCCCTATTGTCTGATCCCTGAGACCCAGAGTGAATTGGGTTTAAGGTTTGGTCTCTGAGAAAGAAATTTAGCCAGTAACCCCCCCAAATAACTAGATAGCTTTTGGCCATAAAAATTTCCCTTCCTTTGGGCAGAACACCTTAGGCAAGTGTTAAGGAAGGAGAGTGGAGGGGAGTAAAGAAGGGAGGAGGAGCTGAGTTGTACAGCTGAAACCCGCCAGCTGGGTCCCCATTCAGGCAACACAGACGAGTCACAGGTTGTAGTTTGTTCTTCGTTCTTGAAGAGGACCATGACATCGGGAGGTGATGACAAGCCTTGCAAGTGACTTGGATTTGAGTGAGGGAGGGCTGTGCAAAGTTACCAATCTCACTTTCTCCTCTGGGTCCAGTGGCCAGATATTGATCAGGATGACTGGAGATGGCCCTGGATACAGTGGGAGACTTTGGCCTTTTTAAGCTAAGGTCTTTTCAAGGGCTCATTTTGAGTGAGGTAACTCACACTTAGTGAATAGGCCTCTTTAAGAAGTGAGTCAAGGGATGGCCCCTTTAATAAAAAAATAAATAAATAAAACTGGGGGGGAAGACCCTCAGGGTTGCTGTCTAAAAGGGAAAGAGTTACTATTTACATTCTCTCTGAGCCTGAAAAGCCCCCAAAATAGCCATTAAATACAATGAGGATAAAAAGGGATAGGCAAAGGAAGGCATGCATGGGCAACCTTTAGGGATAGTGCTTTAAGGTCTTAAAAGCACTTTCCTCACAATAATGCCATGAAGTAGGTAGTGAGAGTATTAATACTTCTATTTTACAGATGAGAAAACAAGCTGGGGGTCTGGGAGTTGGCTGTTATATTACACAAATAAGTAAACATGAAAAAAAGTTAATTTGTTAGCTTAGAGGAAAGTACAAAATAAAATGGAAAATGGAAATGCTTCCTTCCTTCCTTCTTTCCTCCCTCTTCCTCTTCTTTTCCTTTTCTCTTGTCTTCTTGTCTTTTCTTTCTCTTTACCAGTGTGCTTCCTTAAGCTATATAAAATATGTATAAACTTGGTTCCTGATGACTGTAACTATTCTAACTCCTGCCACTCCTTATTGTTCAGAAAAAAAAAAACAACTTTGTGTTTTGGCAAAATAACAATAATTAGCATTTATATAATATTACAAAGTTTGCAAAAATCTGTATGAATCTTAACTCATACAATTGAAGATTATACCAACATGCCGTGTCTTGCTGAATTCATCTGACTCAAATCTTCTCTCAGCCAAAGAAAAGGAAAGCTTATTAAAAGTTCATTAAAAGTTCACCATATTGGGTAGATTCTTAAGGAGCCTAGGTATCTGTGTTGCTTGCATTGAGCAAGCAGGCCAGAGCAAGTCTGACACAGAGTAAGTCTGTGCTAGGTCATTCTATGGCACTCTCACACACATGGGGCAAGAAGGGGTCTTATATATAGAAAGGTTGTGGGAGGAATCTAGAGGTGTTCTGGAGGAAGAGTTTGGGGAGGGTCTTCAGAAGGAGTTAATGAGGTCAGTGAGTGATTTAGGGTGGGAAGTTGCTAGAGGCTACCTGGAGCCAACAGACAATGGTGGGCTAGGCCAGCTCAAAGGTGGATTTGATATTTTGATAGGCTCAAGGGTGGGAAGCAGATAGACAATGGAAGACTAGGCTAGTAACAGAGGCAGAGGTTTGGGCACAGCCACAATGAAGGCTTATGGCCTCAGTCAAATGCCTTAGTGGAAAGATTCAAGTAGAGCTCATGGGGTTCCCAGAGCCTGTACCTCGTCATAATAAACCTCATGAATCAGTATTATTATTATCCTCATTCTCACCAAAGCCACCTCCAATATTCCTAGAACTTCTGTGACTAGACTGGTAGAGAAAAATAATAGCAATTACTCGCTTAGATAGGCCCTTTCTCATTTTTGTTTTAACATTTACATTATGATATTTTGAATAATGACCTTATCCAGGGAGTTGTAGTGTTCCAAAGTCACAAAAGCTTAAGTCCTTGTCATCTAATGATGAACCAATCATCTCAATCACTTCCATCTTTCCTTAATCACATGTCCATATTGTCTTCCTCATTGCTAGTCACAAAACTCTTCTTCATAGTTAGACACCTGGCCTTTGAATGCCATCTCTGGAGGTAGCTCTCTTTGGTTCAATAGCTTTACCATTAACCCCTGTGTGATTTTGCATTCATGGCTGCAACTACCTCCTCTATTGTGGTAGAAATGTTAAAATCTAAGCCTTGGAACATGGATATTATCATATAATTTATGAGTGTGTGCCACTGTTTAAATTGGTTCCTGTTGTTTCTGAAACTCAAGCCTATGATTAAGAGCTTCAGGATTCCTGGAGGACTCTGACTTTCATAGCAATGAAGAGCAGTGGCCTTTACAGCTAATTAATGAGCACAATGAAAATTTTCTACTGTTAACCTTCAGGCCAAAGCACTGGCCATGGTATAATGTAGTTTGGGGTCCATAAAAAAAAATACCAGCTCTGGTTCATTCTCTCAGATCAAAACTTATGGAAAACAAGATGAGCTAGCTAAAAACTCAAGTCCAGAAACCCATGTTGCTTCCCACTTAATAGATAAATAAGATCCCTATAATAAATAAAGATGCTACCAGTTTCAGGACAGGGAGATAATACTGTTCATCTCAGATAAATTGTATGCCCTAGTTGTGTGACTTGAGCAAGTTATCTTACATTTCTGTGTTTTAGTCTCCTTATCTGTCATATAGACCTGCCTCTCAGGGGCACTGAGAAGAGAGTACTCTGTAAATCTTATGAAACAGGCTTTGAATATTTGAGCGACTCATGCATCCTTGGAGCTTTGATATCTCTAGTACGGATGGTACTTTTACTCATGCTAATTATAACCCATTCATTTCTTTCCATAAATCTTCCACAAAGGCTTTACTCAATGGGACAGAGATCTTATCCTTTCCTCATCTTTCATGCTATTCCTCATTCTTGAGATACATACATACACACCACACACACACACACACACACACACAAACACACACACACATCTTTGATTAGGTTTCTTATGCAGCCTTTTGCAACTAAGTCATCTATAGTAACAAATTCATCATCTTTCCCTTGTTTTTTATACCATGTTCCATTTTGATTCTTCTAAAATTATGATGTGAAATTTCATGGTGAAAAACAGAATTGTGGTACATCATGAATAGGAATGGACTTTGCATTCTATGGTGAAAGTATTTTGATTGATAGTAATAGGAAGAATGTAGAGTAATATATACTCCACATATAAGACAAGGAAAGGAATGGAGCATGAAAAATCTAAATTTAATAAATATCTCTTTAATGCAAAGGTAATAATAACTTACAAATTCATGGTACTTTGAAATTTGTTTTTCCATTCAATAAATTTTGTTTCAATGAAACAAACCAAAAAAGCAAAGGGAACCCACATCAGTCCAAACAAAATATTTGAAAACAATCAAGAAAAATACCATGAAAAAAAGTGAGTAGTAAATTCCTGCATATTAAATCATAAAATTCTGTTGTTTACCATTTGTGAAAGTAAAGGAAGTTTGTATATTTTATCCTTGGCACTTAACCTGAAATTTAATTATTTAAGTAACTGTAATCAATGTTTATATTATTATTTTGGTCCTTTTTCCTATTTTGCATAATTTCATATTCTTTCCATACTTCTTTGAATTGTTCATATTTGTCATATTGAGTAGGTGTGTAAGTGATACGATGAAGTTGTTTTAAATCTGAATTTCTCAGACTAGCAGCAATTTTGATTCCTTTTTCATGTGATTGTTAACATTTTTTGTACTTCCAAAAACTGTTGATTCATATCCTTTGGTCACTTATCTATGCGAAAATATTTCTTAATATTCTAAATATAAGTCACTTCTGAATAGATGTTGGATGCTAGAATTTTATTAGAGATTTTTGATGTAAATATTTTCCCCCAGTCTCTAGTTCAATCTGTTTAAATCCAGAGGTAAGATTATTACATTTGTTTCCCTTCATACCTCCTCTTATATTATTTGCTTTTATAATTTCACTGATATCAATCAAATCTTGAACTCTGCACAAATGTATATTACCCATATCCACACAAAACACAGGCCATGTGTTTCTACAATACTGACAAAATCTTTTCACACCTTTCATGCTTATCCTCCAGATAGGTGTAGGATTTAATCAGAGGTTTCTTCATTCAAGCCACAATAATGGTCTCTTCTACTCTGCCCCACAAGCTTGTCTTCTTCATTCTGCTCCCATTTTATGGGGGTTTTCACTCGATTTCTAGCCACTGGTTCCTCTCCATCCCTCATTAAATGGAACATCAAAGGTAAAACATTGAAGAGATGACAACTTTTCTACTCCTTCAAGAGTATGGCCAGCACCAGATTAAAAAATAGTTCCTATCTGATTTTAATGTGTCTATATATTAATAAAAAAAGAAACAGACAAACATGTGTGGTTTCCTAAAACAATATAGGATCCACAAGGATCCTTACCTATGATATCCTTTTCTATTTGAGTTCAACCCTACTGCTTTTTCATTTTACATCTTAAGATTTGCATCTAAAGGACTCTTAATTAGTAGCACTGGATTCTTCTCCAAGGAGAGCTGAAAATTTTCAGTCATTAAAAATCTACTTGTCTCACAAGAAAAAAAAATCTCTTTTTTTTGCATTAGGCATTTTGTATTAGACTATTTTTTCTTGGTTTTTAAAAATGTTTTTAAAATTAATTTTTAAAATTCTCAATTAGAAATCATGTACAATTTGAATTAGTATTTTCTGTCATATGATTTGTTTCTTCCTGGCTGCTTCATTTCCAGTGGATCTAAATATGGAGTTCCTTTGTTAGTATTCTAACATTCTATTGATTCTACTAATCTCACTTTGCCTAATTTTCAACACCACCAGGATTTTTTTTCTTTGGTTTCCTGAAATCATCTATTTAGGCTATTTATTTCTTCAGACTTCTCTGGGAGACCAAGAAGTCTCATATTGTCCCAATAAGTTCTGTTCCTCAGTTCTATCACCTTAATTTATAAAGATTTCAAATGTTTTTTTTTTTGTTATTTTGATTTTATTTATTCTGCTCAATCTGCAGTTTTGTCTTCTAGCTGAACAATTTTAATATTATGTAATCTATATTTGGGTTAAAAATTTTCCTCAGAATGTTCCAAATAGTTGAGTCCCATATTTGTCTTTTTTTTTTTTAATGCTTTTAACATGGTCTTTATAGCTATCAGATCTTCCTTTATGACTCTTGTTGAACTTATTGACCATTCTGAAAGTTCATCTGGAAGATCCAAATTCGTTTCTGAAGGGTTTTGTTGTCATTGTTATATTATCTCCTTTTGTTCTTTTTCTTTGTCTTTTATCTCATAAAATTTTTTTTATTATACTGGAAATCATTTTTTTTCTAAATACTTTTTTTTTGGTTTTGCTTTTTGGAGGGCAGTTGGGATTAAGTGACTTGCCCAAGGTCACACGGCTAGTTTTTTTTGTGTTAAGTGTCTGAGGCAGGATTTGAACTCAGGTCCTCCTGACTCCAGGGCTGGTGCTTTATTCACTGCGCCACCTAGCTGCCCCAATCATTTTTTTTCTAACTCAATTTTTCAGTCATTCACTTTTCTGTGAGATGATTCCTTAGCCCCTTAAGATTTCTTTCCTTTCTCCTCCACTTTTGGTTGTTTTTACATTTCACTTGGTCCAGTTGTTGATGAAGGGGAGCTAGGATTAGTCATAACCATTCACTTTGCTATCTTGCCATCATGGCAATTTTCAAAACACAATGTCTTAAGTGATCTTCATCATAATTGTTCATTGGGACAGCAAGGCAGGTTTTATCATGGACATATTTTTTAACAGATGACAAAACTAGCATTCCAAGGGATTAAGTTACTTGACCAAGGTCACACTGACAATAAATGGCAGAGCTGGCTGGTAATAGAACTTAGATTTCCTGATTCAGACTAGTGTTCTTTCTACTACACCACTACATTTAGGAATCAGATGGCTGACAACAAATAAAGAATCAAAGTTATAGAAGTAGTTATGACCATAAAATAAGTATACATGATAACCTACCTTGTTGAATTGAAGAAAATAGTATGGATCATCTTCTATGATGAGAAAATCATATTTTCTTGCCAGCTAAAAATGTTAAAGCAATATAATTATTTCTTAGGAGTTATCTGGAAGTTAAAGTCAATTAGCAACTCAATTTATTACATCTGTATCTGTCCTATAAAGTGCGGAAAAACTCCTATTAAGATTCTTTTTCAAACAGAAAAATTAAGACCAGTACAAAGGCACCCTCTTTTAAAATATTTCTTAAACCAATGGAGCTGGAGACTCCATTCCAGTTCCAACAGTCAGTCAATAAGTCTATTATGTGCTAGACACTATGCCAAGTACTGGGGATAAAAAGAAAGGTAAAATAAGTCCTTGCTGTCTTGGAGCTCACAACCTAATGGGGTATTTCTTTACTTAATTTAATTTATTTACATTTTTACTTTTCATCCTCTTCAAAAAAATATGCAGTGAAAAACCAGGGAGAACTGATAGATGCCTAAGACTAATACTTAGAAAGCTAAAGGTTGGACTTATATACTAAAAAAGAAAGCAAGCTTTAAGCAGGAGAAATCTGCAGTTTCATTTATAATCTTTTTCTGTTCCAAGTTATGTATAGGGAAATGCCCATTTGTTGTTTGTAAAGAATAAAACAAATAGGAAAAAGCCGTAAAGTATGTATCATCCTTGTTTCTTAACAGATAATTCTTTTTTTTTTTTTTTTGCTTTTTGGAGGGCAATTGGGGTTAAGTGACTTGCCCAAAGTCACATGGCTAGTTTTTTGTATTAAGTGTCTGAGGCCGGATTTGAACTCAGGTACTCCTGACTCCAGGGCTGGTGCTCTATTCACTGCGCCACCTAGCTGCCCCTTAACAGATAATTCTTAATGACATGAGAGTCATGTTAGTGGTTATGGAAGGAGGAAGGTTAAAAACATACACTGTAACAATATATTACAAAGCAAACTTAGAGACAATTAATAATAAATGATCTCATGAGTATGCACCTCACCCACAGACCAATATCCCTATAGATAAAAATCATCCACAGAAAACAGAAAGAGGGGAAAAAAAACAACCTCATAAATATTCAACGGTAGAGATGGACTATGTTTAAACTAATTATTTGTTGCTTGGGTTATAGCTAATGTATGGACCTAGCAATGAGACAGCAGATTGGGGATTTCTTCCAGATGAGATTTGAACCCCAGCTACCTTAGCATTGAGACACTCACCAGGTGACAGGTATTTGTGTCTTTTCATGAATTTAGAAATTTCCTCATGTTCAGAACTTTTCATTTTATCGGAAAATGACATTTCCTACTCCTTATTCCCTTGCCTTCCATTGTGTCTGTTAGTCATAAAATAAGAAGCTGTATTTCTAGAGTAAGGAATTTTTCTCAAGACTATCCAGACCTAAGATTTCAATCCCAGTGTAAACTCCCTCCCCCAAATGCAGATGGTTAACTTAACTCTAACTTATAGTCTTTGCCTGAGGCACTGATTTACCCAAGGTTACATAGCCAGTATGAGTCAGAGGGAAGAAGTGAACCCAGGTCTTCCTGATTACAAAGTCATCCTATTATTTACCATAACATGCTGCCTCTAGAAACTAACAGTGAATAGGAATAGGAATAGGGGCTCAAATGGTTAGTCTCCTGGAATACCTCGTATATCTCCTTTTTGCGTTCATATGTTAATGATGTTCCTGTAGGGTTGCCACCATTTGGAACTGTATAAAGGAATTTGGGGCTTCGTCTTTCAGGTATCTGTGTGTCCTCTGGTCTCCACTTGGAAAGTGCTGCTTGGAGAGAATCTGGAATAATCCCATATTGGTCCTTGTACACACTGATAATATTGCAGCCCAATGGCCTCAGCTGTTGAGAAGACAAACCCAAAGGAAACCCAAGATTCAGACAAACAATTCACTGTTTAAAAAGACAAATGGCCCCAGTTACTTCATCTATGAAATGAGGGGATTGGACTTGATCTCTGGCTTCTAGCTCTAAATCTGGAATACTATGATGGTGGGGAGCTGGAGGGCTGAGTCGTCTCTTCTTTCTCTGGCATACCCTTTCCAGTATAGTATTTTGGACACAGTAGCATCTCCATGAACATTGTTTTAGGCCGGTCAGAAAGCACAATTAACTGTGCAAAATGTCTAAATGCAAATACTGATGGCTCACATTTATAGGTCACTGTACAGCTTACAAAGAACTTCATTACTTCTAGGAAGCCAGTAGCAGAAGTATTAGTATCCCTCTTTCCCTTAATCTCCATTTCTCTTGAGATACAAAGAAATTCAGTAACTTGTGCACAGGCATACGGTGAGTAAGTGATACAGAAAGGCCTCAAAACCTGGACTTCTAATGTCAAATTCAGTGTTCTTTCTACCTGGTCATGCTGTTTTATTGACTAATTAGCTACATGCAAGGATGAATGTAGTTTTATAGGTGTCTTATGGTATCCAATAAATGAAAGGAAATCAGGGGAAATGATTTGGATTCTAAGAGATACACTGATCAAGTTACATTCCCAGATGTAGTCTAAAAAAGAAAAGCAAATGTTCCTTTTAGTAGTCAAATGTAAAATTAGACATTAAAGGACAATCATTCATGCTTTCTTTGTAATGACAGCAATTTTAGAGCCATAGACCAGACCTACTATGGTTAGATAGTCCTAATAAATTCATCCTAATATAGTAAATTACTAACTTTTAATGTTATCAATCACCTTTATATAGTACTTTATAGTTTTGAATAAATGTTTTCCTTATAATTGTGTGAACCTGTAATACCTTTTTTTCAGATGCTACTTTTACAATATTTCATGTTGTCAAATATATATGTTTAAAGTAGATACTAAAAACACTTTTTTTCAAATTTTAATACTCAGGGTGATTGATTCTGTGTAAAAGGTATCAAATTTTGTTGTATTAGTGCTCAGAGGAAAGTCCCATAAAATAATCATACCTTAAACATCTATCACTATTTTTAAAGTGCTTTTGCTTGTTTTATCACATCTAAGCCTCATAACTCATAAGTATACAGGGCAGATATTGTTTTCTCCAATTCAGAAATGAAGAGGCTAAGATTTGGACAGGTTACATGGCTTGTCCAAAGTCACACAGCTATGAACTGGTAAAGCAACAACTACAAGTTAGGCCGTGTTATTTCTAATTCAGTACACTCTGCATGATGCCATAGTGCTTCTGTATTGAAGATGTAATTCCAAGGGCACAAAGGAAACTGGATTTTATATACTTATAAAAGAAGGAAGTGTAATTGTTATCACACATACTCACAGCTGCCAGAATCCCTGGGTAAGCAGGTGTTTCCAAGAGGACATTATCTCCAGGGTTAATGAGCATCTCAAATACCTAACAAGACAGGCATCATTTAGCTTAAAACTATATGTCTTATGAATTTCCAGTCAATTTATAATAGAAGAAACAATTTACTCCTATAGAGAAGAACCAAATTATATAGTAAGGAGAATGAATCTTTATTTTTTAATTAAGGGCTGCTGCCTTGTAGGGGAAAAAAAAATCACTTGAGGATGACAAAAGTAAAAAGACAAAGGTAAAGACAGTTGGAAAGGTAGACTTGAGTAACGAGTTTGTTATGCTGGGATATATTCCTGCTAATTAGCTAAAAATCTTGTCATGGTCTTGGAACTCTGCAGAAATGGAGATTACCCTTTTTTTCAGATGTTTCATGGGGTAGATGGAAATAAAAACGTGCTCCAGTGAGTCTTCAGTGGGGCTTTTCAGTTAATTGTCTCCAAAGACTAGGCATTAAATCACCTAACTCTGGTCACCAAGCAAATGAATGTGAAGTATAAGAAACATCAGAAAAGTAAGCTCAGGGAAAGTTAAAATCCCCGCAGCCATTTAAAAAGTCCTTTAGCATACTATACCAATGGAAACTGGAATGAAAAAAGATCAAGAGATCACAGATTTCAAGCCACTATTAGAATAAATAGCATTGTATTAACAATATGAGGCAAATATTAGCCTTTGATTTTATGTTTATTTCTTTTTCATTTTTCTTTATAGTACATGTTGACTAATCAGTCTCCTGACACAGTTTATCATTTACTTTGTGATTCACTTACAAATGATTTTTTGCTGAAAGGTCCTTGTCTGGGGGTATGTGGTGACATTATACCATCCATAAGCTGCATGCTTCAGTCAGAGGGTCCATTGTGTCAGCCACACTGTAAAAATCCTTTTTCAATGCTTTCCCATGTTGTGGAAGTAACTATGGGCTCTCAGGGTCTATGCCAACTAAGCATAAGATCTGGAAGATTCTCTCAAGTTGGAACGGCTTCAAATATGGTCACTGTGACCAATTGATAGGAAACAGCCTACCTAAGTGTGAAGAAGCTCAACAACAGCAGGTTGAACACTAAGGAATGAATCATTTGGCTGTGAAACAGAAAACATACAAAATAGCCCTAAGGTGGTGTCCATGTAGGCAGTGATGGCAGCAGAGTGAAGGAAAAGAGGGCAGAGGTGACAAAAATTACATGGGTTCTAGACCAACTAGAACCATTCATTTAACCACTGATATTTTAAAAGTGAGATTATTTTCTAGTGACTAAAGAATTGATAAGGGAACTGATTTGCCTCAACACTGATATTCTTGTACATAAAACCACAAAACATAAAGAAGATGCAGTCAAATGGAATGAAATTCTCCTGTAAACAAATGCAAATAAAATGCAAAAAAAAAAAAAAAAAGAAATGCGATGCAAATAAAAGACATGGTGGTATGCCATCACATCCCCAAAGGAAACAAGAAATTTCACTCCATCTTTGGTTATCTAGTATTAGTCATCTCTTCTGGAAGTGCTCATGACAAGTCTAAATCATAAGATAATTGCAGCTTAAGGCAAGATCTATTGCAAGTAATAAAGAAATTGAGAAATTTTATGAAAAGGTTGATTAAATCTTCCAAATTAGATCCTCCTATGTGCCAACTTATACATAGTTATTCAGAGACTTTATTATAAAGGTGAGCATGCTGAAGTATGGTGAAAAACCATCTTGGAAAATATGGTTTGAGATTAAAAATTGAGAGCAGCTAGAGATTTCTTGCTAACTCAGAAGGCTCACATTTATAAATCATGAACAATTTATTCAAGGAGAGGATCAGAACATAAGATTTCACTGTTCCTATTGTTTGTGGATTTTTAAAAAGGTGACTCAGAACAAAATGTACCTTAAAAATTGTTCTCCAATTAGGTGGGTCTTCTATGCAATTTGCTAAGATTATTTAAAATTCTTTGATAAACAGGACAACAAAAATATAACTTTGATTAATGATCTTTTGACTATAAAAATCAAACAAGTCATAAAGTAGGGAGATACAGAATTCAAAGTGCTATGAAGAATGCCCTCTGCATAGTATGAGAAGGATTCTTTACAAATAATGGGTTTTCCAAATACTCCAGTTTGTGGAGGACATTGTGCTGATTACATTAAACCCCTCAATACTATGGGGTTCGTCTATGAGACCCACAACAACTACACAAAAGAAATTAATCTAAGAAGTAATATTATAACTAAGTTAAAGAAGAATACACATTTCCCATAGTATGAAGAATAGTTGGATGCCTTTGAATTAGCTTACAGTATAACTATCTTCAAAAAGCTGGAGTGTAAGATGGATCGTGAAGTAGGCCTAGGAGAATGGTGGATTTGGCTGTATTCGGAAAACTGCAGCACTTTTATGGAGTACCATAAACTCCAAAGAATCAAAATTGAGGATGATCCAAAGGGTGATGGTGATACACTTGTATAAGTCAAACTACATTAAATTACCAATGAAGACTTGGTATCATAAAAGATAAACCATGTATCACTCGAAAAAGAAATGGAGGAGTCTATAAGAAAAAAATTAAGAAGTAACAGATGGACAGATGGGAAATGTGGCACTAACAACCAGAAATTGTTAAAGCACTTAGAGCAGCGGTTCTTTTTGTGTCATGGACCCTTTTGGCAACTTAGCAAAGTCTATGAACTGTTTCTCAGGTGAATATTTTTAAGTGCATAAAATAAAATGCATAAGATCATAAAGGAAACCAATTATACTGAAATATAATTATCAAAATATTTTAAAAATAAGTTCATCACTCCCAGGTCAAGAACCCCTGAACTAGAGGAAGAGCTTCAGTATAGCAAGTAGATTATGGAGATCAAGGACAAGAAGTGGGGAGGATGAGAAGGCATGGGAAGACTTGTGATTTGTCCCCAACAATAATTTAAGGATATACTGAAGTAATATTTATTTAGTAATGATAATATTCTAATCTATTCTGTATTACTTGCATTGATAGGTGGAAGCACAAGTATAAAGAATAAATCCCAAAGTTGCTTCTATTTGGCTTGTGTAGGCAATTAGCCACACACATACCCCACTCATCTGTGGCATACCCTAGTTTTCAGCCCAAATGCTTACCAAAGTGGCACCAACCAGAATCCAGAAACCAGATGATTCACTTATGGGTAAACAAGAAGTGCATGTATTTTTTATAAATATATTCAATTCTACCTATAGGAGCCATATTCCTTTCAGTCTTACTTTACAAAGGCCTTCTTGGCTCCCAGTGGTGATGCATAAATCCATTTGTCCTTGGTCAGGATTGAACTGGGCAGTGGGAGGCTTGTGGATACTAGTCTGGAACTTTTTCAGCCAGGACAATAACTCTGGAATCCTAAAACACAAATAAAATTTCAATATTTATTTTTTTCTCAGTGCATAATTCATTCTATATTATTCAGAGACAGAGGATTATACAAGTTACTTTGAAACCACCTTTGGCCACAATGTAGTGAAAAATGTTTTCAATTCAACTCAAAAAACATTTGTTAATCACCTACAATGTGTAGAGCACAGTATAGTCAAATATAAAAACAGAAGAGTTCTTGACCTAATTTCAAGGAATTTATATTATACTGGGGGAGTATAACAGTATATTTTGCCACTGGAGAATCATAGATTAATTTATTTTTTAAATAGTATTTTCCCCCACTTACATGTCAATAAACTTTTTAGCATTAATTTTGTAAAAAATTTTGTAAAAATTTCACAAAATTTTGTAAAAAAAAACCTAAAATTGTTTTTAGTTTTGAACATTAATTTCTATAAGATTTTGAGTTTAAAATTTTCTCCTCCTCCCTTTGTTCCCACCCCCCCAAGGCAATGTGAAATCTGATACAGATTGTACATGTACAATCACAGTAAACATATTTCCACATTAGTCACGTTGCATAGAAGAATTAGAACCAAAGAGAAAAGCCACAAGAAAGAAAAAACAGTCTGCTTCAATCTGCATTCCTATTGCACAGTTCTTTCTCTGGATGTGGATAGCATTTTCCATTATGTATCTTTGGAACTATCTTAGATCCTTGTGTTGCTGAGAAGAGTTAAATTTATCGAAGTTGTTCATCATACAGTGTTGCTGTTATTGTGTGCAATGTTCTGGTTCTGCTTACTTCATTCAGTATCGGTTCATGGAAGTCTTTCCAGGTTTTTTTGAAATCTGCTGCTCAGTATTTCTTATGGAACAACAGCATTCCATTACATGCATGTACCACAACTTGTTCAGCCATTTCCCAATTAATGAGCATCCTCTCAATTTCCAATTCTTTGCCACCACAAAAAAAAATTTCATCATTAATAGTATAGTTAGAGGGAAGACACATAGACAGAGGGTATAAGGTGAACTTGACAGAATGACATAAAAAAAATATATATATATATATATATATATATATATATATAAGGGATGAGAAAGAGGAGTACAATAGGTGCAGAAGGAAAAGAAAAGTAGAACTGGGCCAATTATGGGTACTGTCATTATTATTCTATCCTCAGGTTTCAGGGTCAGGTAGAACATTCTGGCCCAATCAATCAAGCCACATTTGATCCAAAGGAATTCATTTTCAAGGGGCATGCTGACAGTGGGTTGTTATGGTCAAGGTCAGCATGTTCTTAATGATGAAGGAAGCAAGGACAAGTTCCTAACATTCAAATTTTACAGAAACACATGAATAATTCTGCAGAACACAATGTTCTGAATTGCATTTTAGAGTCTGCCAGTGGAGAAAAAAAGAACATAGTTAATTATTAAAGAATCCTTGAAGTAGAAGTAGAAGAAGATGCGCTGAAGACCTATTTACCTGACAGGGAAGTAGGAAGGGAGGAGATCAAGGTGGGGGTGGGGACTGACAGAAGGGAGGTGTAGTAGGCAGGAACAAACCACTAGTGAGGAGGGAAAGTGTGAAAGGGGAGAGAGAACAAACAGGAAGAATAACAGGAAGGAGGAAAATACTGGGAATGTGAGTGAGATGAACTCTCTCATAAAATGGAAGAGTGGATCAAAAACCAGAATCCTGCAATATTTTGTTGACAAGAAACACATTTGAAGCAGAGAGAGAGAGAGAGAGAGACAGAGTAAAGGTAAGGGACTAGAGCAGAATTTATTATGCTTCAGTTGAAGTAAAAAAAAAAAGCAGGAGTAGCAATCTGGATCACAGACAAATAAAAGTAAAAATAGATCTAATTAAAAGAGATAAGAAAGGAAACTATATCTTGCTAAAAGGTACCCCGGACAATGAAGCATTATCAATGTTAAACATATATGCACCGAGTGGTACAGCATCCAAATTCTTAGAGAAGAAGTTAAGTGAGTTACAGAAAGAGACAGCAAAAATATACCAGTGTGGAACCTCAACTGTCCCCTCTCAGAACCAGATAAATTCAACCAAAAAGTAAGTAAGAAAGAAACTAAGAAGGTAAATAGAATATTAGAAAAGTTAGATATGATAGACCTTTGGAAAAAACTGAATGGAAACACAAGGAAATATAGCAGCATATGGCATCTACACAAAAACTGACCACATAATAGGGCATAAAAATCTCAAAATCAAATGTAAAAAGACAGAAATAGTAAATGTATTCTTTTTGTATCATAATGTAATACAAATTACATTGAACAAATGGCAGTGGAAATATAGATTAAAAATTAATTGGAAAGTAAATAACTTAATCCTAAAGAATAAGTGGGTCAAAGAACAAATCATATAAACAATCTTTGATTTGCTTCACTTCAAGGTACACAGGCACAAGATTGTAGTGACTGTGAGAGCATTGTCAAGACCTGATGGATCATTTCAAGCTACACAGTAAACTTCTGACTCCCAAGTCAGAAGAGGCAGTTCTGAAAAATCTAAATTATTAGTATATTCATTATGCATATCGTATAGGTTATTATATAATTCCCTTTACAAAACTGTTTCCTAGACTTCCAGTAAGGTAATATTTATAAAGTGCTTTGAAAGCATCAAAACATTATAAATGCCAATTTTGGTATTGTCATTATTATTCTATCCTCAGGTTTCAAGGTCAGGTAGAACATTCTAGCCCAATCAATCAAGCCACATTTGATCCAAAGGAATTCATTTTCTAGGGGCATGCTGACAGTGGGGTGTTATGGCCAAGGACAGCATGTTCTTAATGATGAAGGAAGCAAGGACAAGTTTCTAACATTCAAATTTTACAGAAACACATGAATAATTCTGCAGAACACAATGTTCTGAATTGCATTTTGGAGTCTGCCAGTGTAGAAAAAAAAGAACATTGTTAAGTATTAAAGAATCCTTGAAAAACAAGACTGGAGAGGATCTCAAAATCAATTAGTTATCATTTGGTCAAACTGAAACTTTTAAGGTATGTGGAAGTCTCTAGAAAGCCTGCTGTATCTTTTGGTACACAAAGTCACAAAAAGAGATACTGGGAATAGAAGGCAAGCTAACAATGGCCTGTGGTGAGTGGTACATACACTCCAAAGTCTTTTGCTGCTATATTCCCATTCTCAGACTTTTTACTTCTACCAGCTCTTGCATATGCCATTACAGAAAATAACTCATCAATATTTTAATTACTATCTTGCATAAAGTCACAGGATCATAGATTCAAAGCTGGAAAGGACTTTAGAGGTCATCTAGTTCAGTGCTTCTTAAACTGGGTTTGTGTCCCCATTTGGGTTTCAAGCCACAGTTTAAGAAGCGTTGAAGGGGTCCCTAGTGGAAAGTTTAAGAAGTCCTGTAATCCAACCCCCTCATTGTAGTCCAACCCCCTCATTTTACAGATGAAGAAAGTGAAACTCGTGAAAATTAACTGATTTCCCTGAACTGATAGAGATGATTTGGCAGAACCAGGATTTGATTTGAACAGAGGTGCTCTTAACAGCAGGAAACTTAATGCACTGAGATTGGGGATTGCAGAAAGAGATCAAAACAGGTAGGGAATAAGTGAGAAGACGGGAAGCTAGGAAGGAATGAACTAAAAGGGAAAGAAAAGTAGGATAATGTATTGAGGAAACAGCTACTTTTTCCCATTCAAAACACTAGATCTACCCTACTTGCTTGTTGCTTCTAGCTCCTTATTGAGAATCATTCACGCATAGCTTTTATGGTGCTACTCTGACTTGTTCTGTGCACAATCTCATCAAATGGTGATCTGATGTAATCTTAGCAGCCCACCTTTCCCCTCACAACATTGTGAGGATCACAGGTCTTGAGGCCAAAGGATTTCAAGAACCACTCTAGTTGAATTCTCTTTTTACAGATGAAGAATCTAAGGCCAAGGAAAGTTATGTAATAGTGCCCAACTAGTACACAGGTAGCAATTTTTGGAAGCAGGAAATTTATTCTTGTATTTCACTAGCCAATACTTCATTATTTTCTAATGCAGTTGAAAATATTCCTGTTTCTCTTGAAACATAGACATAATGTGATATCCTTCTTTATGATTAAAAGAGAAAAATAAAACAACTTTTGGCATATATGTAGATTATAATCTCTCCTAGGTTGTTGTTGTTGTTGTTTTTAATTTTGTCCAGAGCAGGTATCTTTATGGTATGGGGAACTTTGTGAATTAATTACAACCCAGTAATTTAAGTTAAGGCTTTGTAGCCTTAAAGAATTGCCCTGGGGCACTGAAAGGTTAAAATGTGACTTGTTCAGGGTCACATAACTATTATGTGTCACAGGCATACTTGAACCCAGGTTTTCATGACTGCTAGGCTGGCTTTCTATCAACCATTCAACACTATGTGTTTCTTAAGCTGAAAAACTGGGACTCTTTTGATAGGCTGTGTTTGCTAGATTCGGGATCATTCTCCTGACTCTCTTAAATACTTATATCCATCACTTACAAGTCTAGTGCCCAAAGGGGTGTCTGTTTTAGTGATTAGCAAAGAGATGGGATGACTTTAAGTGCCATCCTGTAGGATTTTGTCAAAGCTTAGAATGCCCTCGGCTTTTCCAGTAACTACATGACAGCATAAATCTCATAAACGGTCATTCTGCTCTAAGAAACTTCATTCGGAGCTCTATAGAAATGGGATCTTAAAAAAAAGAAAACACACTGATTTTGTAGTAACAATTCTACTTGTACTTAGTAAATGTCATTTTTAGTGAGCAGGGACCACAGATGTAAAATATAGAAGTCTAACTGTGAGCAAACATTTTGATTGGCAAATTTAGAAGTAGAAAAGTTTCAATGAAAAAAATAAGGGCCAAAGATGATCTTATTCATCTTTGCATTACCCACAACACTTGGCAATGCCTTGCACATGCCAGGCATTCAATAAATATCTGTTAGATGAATGAATGAATGAATAAATGAATGAATGAAACAATTAGACTCCTGGAAGGCAGAGGTTTAAAAAAAAATTTCTTTGTACCCTCAACATAGTGCCTAGTACATAGTAAGCACTTAAATGCTTGTTGACTTCTCTTTGTGTATGTGTGTGTGTGTGTAAGCCTAACATATATTTCTATACACACACATATATATGCTTTTGCATCTAGATAGATTTATATACATATATACTACATAGGTCTCTGACACATGCTAGTGGTCTGATCACGGGACAGTCGCTAACCTCTTAGTACTTTAGGCAACTCTCTGAAAATTATAAGTTACCAAAAAGGTGACAACCTTCATTAGTCACAGGAATTTTCTCAGCTGGGGATTGCTACACCAAAGAAATCATAAATCTAGTCCCAATTCTAACTTATATAGAGGTGTGTGTGTGTGTGTGTGTGTGTGTGTGTGTGTGTGTAGATACCTGCTTTGTATTTTATATTAACTTTGATTATATATTTACTTATCTGCATATAAATAAGGCCTGAGTTCAAATCCAGTTTCCGACACTAGCTGTGTGATAGCAGGCAAGTGACTTCAGCTCTCTGAATCACCTTCTTCTTCTATGAAATGAGGCAAATAATAGCACTTACCTCGAAGGGTAGTTATGGGGATCAAATGAGATAAAATTGTAAACCACTTAGCACAGCGCCTGCCACATAGGAGGTCCTATATAAATGTTGTTGTTATTATTATTATTATTAATTCCCTCTCTTCCCCTTCCTCCTTGAGGTCAAGAACTTTTTCATTTTTCTGCGTGGAGTCCTAGCATGCAGCGCACAGCAGGCACTTAAAACCCTGTTTAATTTAATTCCTGATCCAAAAGCAGGCCCGTTCTGCCTACTGTGAATGATCATTGCTTTGGTCATTGAGTGGATCTCAGAACTCAGTGGCGTGATCCTCCCTCTCCTGGTTCATACTGAAACTCCTCTATGCTATGAGAACCCATACTAGCTATTGCTTTTTCCAATAATTCCTCCACTGCCAGTATTTTCCCCTCTGTTTCTGTTTCTCCAACCCTCCAATCTAACCTAGGTTAAAGGCTCTGTTAGAAAATACCACACTTAACGCCGCTAAATACAGAACTTACTGCACTGCTGACACTACTGAAAGTCAGGGCAGAAAGTTACCGTGTCATGTTTTGGATAGCTACCCTGCTGAGGCAGAATACTGAAGTGCTCTCTTCATTAAATCTTCCCCAAATTCAATGGTAGTTCCATCTTCTACGGTGATCTTTGCATTCTTAAAGGGGAAAGTATTAGGATTTGGAACTCCTCCAGCCAAGGAAATAAGTGATGGTGGTGATTTCTGCATCAGTTCAGCTAGAAGAAACATGGAGAAGGGGAAATGACAAAAAAAACTTCATTCTAGGCTATCACTCTTCAACAAGGAAAGTATCCAAAGTGTTATATATAGCCTGAGAAATTTTCTCTTTCCCTCTTCAAAATAGAGAAGCCTAGGAGTGCCCAGTACAGTGAATAGAGCACGGGCCCTGGAGTCAGGAAGATCTGAGTTCAAATCCGGCCTCAGACACTTAACACTTAGCAGCCCTGTGACCTTGGGCAAGTCACTTAACCCCAATTGCCCTCCAAAAAGCCCCCCCAAAAAGATAGAGAAGACTGAAAGGACTCTTATTTCAATATATCACAAGAGTGATCTTTCCACCAAAGTTGAATGAGATCCCTCTCCCCCTTGGTAATGGAATGGCGGCATTAACTGAGTTTGAATCCACCTGTAACACCACACGACTACAAGCAAGTCACTTCTCCTTTCACATTTACGTGTCTCAGTTTTCTCATCTGTACCTGGAGTAGTTTAGTTTCCTCACTAACAATTCTAGTTCCTACTCCACGGGGCTGTTGTGGGGGTCAATTGAGATTGTATTAGTCAAATACTAAAATAACATCAGCTATTATTAGGTGGTCTTCAAGAATGGCCAGTACTTTCAGCTTACCAATGAACTGACTGTGATCTGAAAACCTTTTATTGACTGTCACACTTTTGACAGTCTCCATTAACTCAAACACCACTAGTTACATGAGATCTTTCTTGATCTTCCTCTCACTGTCTTGAAATAATTTTGTATTGCTCTTTAATTTTAGATTTTTTTTTGGAGGGGGAAGGCAGGGCAATTGGGGCTAAGTGACTTGCCCAAGGTCACACAGCTAGCGTGTCAAGTGTCTGAAGCTGTATTTGAAGTCAGGTCCTCCTGACTCCAGGGTCAGTGCTCTATTCGCTGTGCCAAGTAGCTGCCCCTAGATGTATTTTTATTTATATTTCTTTATTCAGTTACTGTGTACATAAGATCATGGATCTAGAGCTGGAAGAGATATTTAAAGTCATCTAATTAAAACATTTCATGTTCCAGACAAGGTAAATGAGGCCCACAGAGTCTAAATAATTTGCCCAAGATCATAAAGGCAAAGTGACATTGTTTCCTCCCAGTAGATAACAATTTCCTGAGGGAAGGGGCTTTCATTTTTTTTTTATATATCCAGTACCTAGAATAGTTTCTCATATATGTAGCTTCATAAGTGTTTGCTCAACTGAACCAAACCAGTCTTGGTAAAAGTCTTCATTGTCTTGACCTAATTTATATTTTCCCCTAGCCACCTTCTAAAGGTGTGGGAACTCTAAGTGGGTGACCTGGATAAAATGTTCACAGCAGTGATCAGGAAGAGAAATAAAAGTCTGGGATAATCAATTCATAATCAAGGAAACTGAATAATTTAGACTTGAATGTACTTGTCCAGTTGTCAGAAACACCAGTGGAAAGGATCTGATAACAAAGAAACCATACTCACTCAGCTGCCTTACTGGAGAAGGCTTTCTTGCAGCACTCACTGCCGTGAGGAATCGGGTGTAATTCATCTTCCTACAGGTGATCAGAAAAGACAGTTCCTTTCTTCAGTGTCTTCAGGGCTAGAAAAATGAAACAGTGAACTTCTGGGTACAATCATGCCAAGTTAGGCTGACAAACTTCATTCAACACATAGTTGCTTGTCTGTTCAATTTGGTGTGATGAAACAGCAACTGATAGCGAATACTTTTTAGTATTTTTATATCTGCTGGAGTAAGTGAAGCAACAGGTGACCCAACTCCTAAATGATAGAGGAAAGAGAACACACGATCTCTCAAAGGAAGACAGTTATACAGAAACAACTATTTAAAATTATTTTGTTAAACATTATTATTTATTAAATACCAAAATAACTCATTAAATATTAATGCTAATGGCTAGCATTTGTAAGGCTTGCAAAGCAAATATGTTATTTCATTTGATTCTCATAACAACCCTAGGAGGTAGGTGCTATTTATTATTTTTCCCATTTTTACAGTTTTAGAAACGGAAGCAGGCAGAAGTTAAGAGATTTGCCCAGGGTCACAAGGTTAGTGTCTGAGTCAGACTTGGAACTCAGGTCTTCCGGACTCCAAGTCCAAAACTTAAAAAACAAAACCAAAAAAACCCAACCAGAACTGCAAGATTGACAACCACTATTTTTAAAGTCTGTATACCAACTGTGATTGTTGTGGCCAACCTCGGACAGCGGCGAAGTGCTGGGGGTGGGGGGTTGTATTTAGAGTCAGAGGGGGTGAGTGTGAATCCTGATTCTGTTACTTACTACCTTGTGTGATCCCTGGCAAGTCCCTTTAAATCCATGAGCTTTCGTTTCCCCAAAATGGCTGCAGAAGTTCCTTCCAGCTGCCATAAAAGCTGACCCACAGACCTCCTCATGCCAGTCGGCTTCAATCTACAGCTAGCATTTTATAATTAAGCTCCTACCAGGCACTGTGCTGCTGAGTCCTGGGGATTCAAAGAACGGCAAAGACCCCGGCCCTGTCCTTCAGGAACTCAAAGTCCAAGGAGGGATACAACCCTGCACCTTACAAAGATACATGTGTGTTTTCTGGACTGGCCGGGGAAGGAGGGCGGGGAGGATGGAGGTGAAAGTCCTGCTTTCCGGAGCCAACCAGATTGACCCCTCGGCTTCCTGCGCCTTCCTTTGGCACCGCCCCCTGCACGCGTATCGGAGGCCCCCCCCACCTCCCCGTCCCACCCCCACCTCGCCCCCTGCCTCTGGCCAATAGCGTGCCTCCCTGGGCTCCCTGCCCCCTGGGGGAGGGGGGGGATACGGCGTCTCTCGGACGCCCTAGGCCGGGAAAGGGATGAGCGAAGGAAATTGCTCAGGTTGCTCAGGCTTACCTTGGGTGGGCTTCTCCCGGACCCAGCACAGCCCTCTGGGGCAGGGGGCGTCTCCGGCAGGGAGGGAGAGGCCGTGGACTGCCTGCAGGAGCCGAACGTGATCGAAAAGCAAAAATTTAAAAGGAGCTCGGGGCCAGCAAAGGTCATCTCGAGGGAAGAGGGCTCACAATGGGACTGCAGCCTCGCATGCAGCTCCCAACACCGGGAAAGCCGGCTGGGGGGAGGGGGGATGGGGAAAGAAGGGGGGATGGGGAAAGAAGGGGGGATGGGGAAAGAAGGGGGAGGGTGAAGAGAAAAGCGCTGCAGACGCTTTGTGATTGTTTCGTGCCATCTGCTGGTCGTTATGGGGAACGGCACTCCCTGCAACTCTTCACTTCTAACGTCCAGTTTTGCTCCTACTGTCCCCAAAGCCCAGTCTAGACCCCGGGGATGCCGTATACAAAAAAAAAGCAAAACCTGTCCTGATCTCCTGGCAGACTGGGTGACTTTGCACAGCCCTCCCTCACTTAATCCAATTCATCTTAGAGTGGAGGATTTCACCTCCCTGATGTTACCGTCCTCTTGGAGGATGAAGGACAAACAACAAAAGATATTTTCCTTTGAGGGGAGGGGATTGGATTCAACTGGGGCAATGGTGGAGGCAACCAGCCCCACTGCGGGGTGGACCTTGTGCAGATAAGTAAATAGAGAATAATTAAGAGGGCAAACAACTGGGTCACAAGAAGGTGGAAAACACTGGAGCTGTGCTTTGAAGGGTAGGTAGGAGTTCTAAGAGATGAAGGCTTCTTACACGTTTCCTCAATGCACTCTAGCACACAGCACGTCATCTCCCCCCAGTCTGTGCCCAATTCATTGGCTGAACCTAGTGCCTGGAATGCCCTCCCTCCGCACATCTGTCTCTTAAAATCCTTGCTTCCTCACTGACTCCAGCTCTAATATTTTTTGCAGGAGAGCTTTCACAGCCCCCCAGCAGCTGACGCCTTCCCCTCAAAGTGAGCTTAGGATATGTTTTGCACTTACCTATTTGCATGCATGTTGTCTCTCCCAACCTCCCCCCACTCAATCCCCTATTAGATATATAAGCTCCTTGAGGACAGGGGACAGCTTTTGGTTTTTTGTTGTATTTCTAGCTTAGCATGCTGCCTGGCAGATAATTCTTATTAGTAGCCGCTGTTTGAGTAATTCACAGCCAAACCCATAGAAAAAGCTTTCTAAATCCATTGCCTCCACTTCTTTCACTCATTTAAAAAACCCCTTTCAGCCCAAGTATTTACAGAAATGGCTCTTTCCAGAGCTACTAGTGAGCTTTTAGACATAATTTTATTGGTATATTTTGTTTTTATACCACCTTCATTTAAAAATATGTCCCTCTTGCTCTCTAACAAAGCTGGAGAGTGATCCCTTCTGATAAAGAATAAAAAAAAAGAAAAGCAGTTCAACAAAACTAACCCTACACTTTAGCCAAGTTTAACTGTGTCTACAGTGTTCTAGTTCCACAATTCCTTATCTCTTCAAAGAAAGGGGAGAAAGATATTCTCTCTTTTCTTCCAGGACAGGTTTGGTCGTCAAAATGACATAGTGTTCAGTTTGGATTATTTTGTTCTTGTTCTTTCCTTTTATTTTTTTTTAGTCACTGTATATATTGTTTTCTTCATCTGCTGACTCCATTTTACACAAACATTTCATAAGCCTTACCATGCAGTTTTGTATCCTAATAGCCATTATTGTGATATTCTGTTATATTTATGTTCCATAATTTGTTCAGCCAGTCCTCCATTAGTAGATATTCTTTTGTTTTTAGTTCTTTGCTGCTAAAAGAAAATGCTGCTATAAATATTTTGGTGCATATAGAACCTTTCACTATTTGCCTTCTTTTGGATAAAAGCATAGCAGTGGGATCCTTGGTCAACGTTATGGATGTTTTAATAATTTTCTTATACTTCTAAATTGCTTTCCAGAGTGACTGGAGCAGTTCACAATTTCACTAACATTCTGTCAATATGCCTGTCCTTTCATAACCTAGTAACCCATGATCCTATAATTGTCAATCTAATTGCCTTTTCTCAGTCCTTATCTTTCTTCAGTTCTTGGCAATATTTGATACTAACTACTATTTCCTCTGGTTATCTCCCCTCTTATTTCTCTCCTGACCTATTCAGACTAAGTATACTTTGCTGGATCATCTTCCGTGTCCAAAAGAATGTAAGCTCATTTGAGGACATAGGCTTTTTTCATTTCTACTTATATCCTTTCAATCTACTTAACCATGACTGACCCTTAGAGACTCAACTCAATCCAATGTCCATAATGAGGACAGGATGGTTCTAATGCCACTCCTTTCTGGAAAAACATTCCTGATCAGTATCATCCCTGAACTCCAGGAAGTAAATCCAACATCTAGTGGAAAAGTGAACATTTTCCCCCTTTACCTGCCATTATAACCTCATCTAATCACACAGAAAGGATCTTTCCTCCTCTCCTCTCCTCCCCTCCTCTCCCCTCCCCTCCTCTCCCCTCCCCTCCTCTCTTCTCTCCTCTCTGTCACCAAAAAAGATTGAATAGTTTGATGACACTTCCTGTTTGCTCCTCTTGCCAGCCAATTACTTGATGTTTGAGCTCTTTGCCATGGTAGAACACTGCTTCCATAGTGGAGATTGCTGTGTCCCAAATTTCTGGGGTTTTGCGCAGCTGTTGTCTGAGCTTTTTTTAGTCACCTGCCTCAGAACTGTGAGGATGACTGCCTCTTCACAGTCTCAACAAGTACTGCCAAGCTAGTGCTCCTCACCCTAGGACCACCACCCAAGAGTGTGACCCAGATTCAAGCAAATCAAAGCAAGAACAATTACCCTTTGAATGGTCGGTTGGTCCCCCTACAATGTGTAGGACTGGAGCTCAGGAGCCACCACCTTTGCTGCTCTGGGGTCAAGGACTGGACTGTGTTCTTCTCTCACCCAGTTCCAACAGAGTTCCCCACTGACCTTTTACTTTCTGTTTAGTGTTTATGGGTTGAGAAGCCTGGAAACTACCACAGCTGATGGTGAATCAGTCCCCTGAAGTCTGTTCTAGCCCATCTGTTGCATGGGTCTGTGCCAGGGTGACTCATGTGGGACTGTGCTCCACTCTCAGCCCAGTGCAATAGACCCATCCTGTCAGCCTTTCTGTCACTTTATGGGTTCTGTAGCTCTAAAATTTGTTTAATTTTTTTTTATAGGCATTGGAGGTGGTTGGAGCAGGAGCTTGAGCAAGTTTGTGGTTTTTCTCCACCATCTTAGCTCTGCCCCTGGGAAGAGTTTTTTTGTTTGTGGGTTTTTGTGGTTTTTTTCTTTTCTTTTCTTTTCTTTTTTTTTTTGGTGGTGGTGGCAGGGGGAGATAAGTTTGGTACTCTTGTCTTAGTTTTGCATGGATGGAAGGGGATTTATCATTTGTATCTGTATGTAGTATTATGAGGATGCCTAAGGTAATTTAGGTAATTTCTGAGGGGATGGAAGAAGTGGTGGCTGGGCAAGAGTATCTATAGAAATACAAGAAAGTGGAAGCTACAGTTTGTGCCCAGAAAAGTAACGAAAGTAATATTTATCTTTCCATTCTGTTCCTTTTTTGAAATTACCTGTTTTCCCACTTTTGACTCTTTTTCTCTGTCTCCCTTTCTCTCTATTTCTCTTGTTCATTCATTGTGGGGAATATTATGAAAGCTTAGAAGAATCAAAGAATGGACATTTTAAAGAGTGAAAAAAAATTAATGAATGGGAAAGTCCAACACAGAATCTCATTATAGCATGATGGGGTGAGCTTGGCTTTCTGCAGGCTTTGGCCTCCACACTGACTAAATATTATACTAGTGATATATATTAATGGAATTATAGTGCCAGTGATATATATTAGTGGTCTCGTGACCAGATAGGCCAAGCACAGAGGAATTCATTACCCAGGCATATATTTTTAGCCACAGTCAGTCAAATACACTCTAGTATAGAGAGGTTTTCATTTACATACATGGAGAGAAGCTGCATATTCTGGAAATCACAGATCCTTGAAGTTCTGAAGAAGGTACAACATATTGAAGTATGAATTGTGAAATTTAAGACACAAACCATTTGGGGTTTCACAGTGTTTGTTCCTGTCCTTTAGTAGGTAAATTGATTGTCACTTGCAGTTTCTGTTCTGTAAGCATTTCATTTATAAATTATACTGAAGGTTAAATACTTAATGCAAATTAAACATAATGCAGTATTCAAGTAGGGAAAAAGCTCAGACATGTGACAAACTGATACTTCTGACAATGTTTCTTTATGACTTGAAAATCTGACTTTGTATTCAGCCTTATTTTTGTAAGTGTAATGGTAATGGAATTTAAAGATCCCCCCCTCTATTAGCTTGGTTTTGGGGCTGAGTGTTGGAACTGAGAGCTTGTGAATCCCACTTATGGGATGGACTTGTTGACGTAAAGAGAGAGGGCTGAACTGGGAAGAGCTGAGCCTCTGGTAAAAAATATCACACCCTGCAAAGTTAATATTATCCTGAATGGAAAAAATGAATGTTTGATTAACTCTCAGTCTTTCAAGATTTTGCTAAAAAAATCCTAAATGTAATAGAAGATTCAACATATAAGGACCAAGAGAAATTATAAGGCACATAACAAAGACTGATTATTAGGAATCCATGAGGACAGACTATTTACTTTTTATATATGTAAAATGTAAAATAGATGTCTAAGAATTATCAGTAATTGGCTAGTTTAGGGGTGGTTAGGTGGCACAGCGAATAGAGCACCAGCCCTGGAGTCAGGAGAACCTGAGTTCAAATCCAGCCTCAGACACTTAACAAAAACTAGCTGTGTGACCTTGGGCAAGTCACTTAACCCCAATTGCCCTCCAAAAAAAGCCAAAAAAATTGGGTAGCTTATAAGAAAGATTGGGGTAAGCCTGAGAATGATATGAAGTTTAAAAGTAAAACCATTTAGGAGTAGCTTAAAAGAGTAATTATTTGAGGTATAAAAGGAAGAATTGGTACAGAGGAATTAGATGGAGTAGGAGGGCTGGTAATTCTGGTAATCCTACTTTCATTGGGAATGGGTTTAAGAGGGAACAATACATACATACATATATATATATATATATATATATATATATATATACTTATATATATTTAGAAGAGTATAAAAGTCTTCTAAATTCAGAAGAAATAAAATGGTAAGGACATAAAGAGAGGGGAGAGGAAAAGGAAGTGATTTTCAGAGGAGAGGGTGAGGGAATAGGTAAAATAGGCGTACAAAAGGGTATTTAGATTTCTGGGAATGGGAAGATAGGGGAGGGATCCTTGGAGGTGGGGTAGACAAGTTAAAGGAAGATAAGGTAGTGAGTGGAAGTAAAGCAGAGTAGGCAGGAGGGATAGGAAACTAGAGACATAATCATGCATAAAAACAAAGATCAGGAGTAGAAGAGGTTTGGGGAAGTATATGTCTATATATATGTTTATGTATATGTATATGTATATACCTATAGCTATAGAGAAACATATCTAAATTTTATTGTAGCCTTCTGGGAGAGGCGGGGGGAGGGAAAAAGAGTAAAGTTTAAAAGTGCGTAGCAGAGAGCAACAAAAAAACTCACAAGGAAGCAAAGATGGACGATTCTCAACATAATGAGTACTATTTATCATATAGGCTTTCTTGAAATGAAAATTTATTTTTACATATTTTGAATCCTCTCTCATGTTCTGCTGTGTATACAACATGCTTTTTTTCTTTCTAACTTTGTATTTAAGTTGTAATATTTAAGTTTATGATATGCTTTTGTTCCTTTTTACTATTCTGTATTTGTGTTCTGGCGTTTCAATCTAAAATAAAATTTAAGTAGAAGAAGGAAAACTTTGCAGCTCTCACATAGCCACCTCAAATACCCATAAAATATGACTCTAAACAATTTTTTAGGGCTCCAGAACTTACAAAAGTACAGAAAAACACATCTCCCGCTGAAGGCAGATCAGCAGGTGGGACAGGAAGGGCTCATCGCAGCACACTGGGAGCTGAAACCAGCCCAGTCTGAAACCATAGCTTGGCCCTGGCAGGCCAGGACAAGCCACAGCTGGAGCCTTGAGGAGAGTGGATTAGTGGCAGCTGTGGCAATTTCCAGAATTATCAAGCCATAAGAAATAAAGACTAAGTGAAAGATTAGTAGAACTGGGCTAAATTTGGGGGAGACTGTCCAGCCAAACTGCCCCCTGGGCAAGGGAGCAGCACAAGCAGCGCAGCCGCCTCCACATGGCTGCTTTAGAGCTAGCAGCCTGCAGATTGCAGGGGAGCCAAGCAATAATTCAGGGGCTAAGTGTTCTTGCCTTAACCAGCCTGGATTGAGATCATGGTCTTGGGTGGTGGTCCTGAGGTGTGTTTTCAGTGAGCCAAAGCTGGTGGGGTTGCAGTATCCTCCTAATAGCTCCAGCAACTGCAAAAACCCCAGCAATTTGGGACAGAGCTTTCCCCTCTAGAAGTAGAGTTCCACAGAGCTAAAAAGTCAAGTAATTGACTAGCAGGATGAGCAGGCAAAGGCAGCAAAGAAAGCTCAGCAATCAAACTTTAGATTCCTCTTTTGGGGGCAAAAAGAATCAAAGCATGGAATGGGAGGAAGACAACACAGTCAGAACTCCCACACCAAAAACTTCCAAGAAAAATGTAGACTGGTTACAAGTCATAGATCAGCTTAAGAAGGATTTTGAAAACCAAATAAGAGAAGTGAAGGAAAAAATTGGGAAGAGAAATGAGAATGCTACAAGAAAATCATGAAAAGAGAGTCAACAACCTGACTGAAGAAAATAACACTTTAAAAATCGATTAACTCAAATGGCAAAAGAGGCCAAAAAGCCAATGAGAAGAAGAATGCCTTAAAAAGTCAAATTTGCCAGATGAAAGAAGAATCTCAAAAGCTTTCTTAAGAGAATAATTCCTTCAGAATTAGAGTCAAGCAAGTGGAAGCTAATGGCTTTATGAGAAACCAAGGTACTACTAAACAGATCCAAACAAATGAAAAAGTAGAAGGCAATGAGAAATATCTCCTTGAAAAAACCACTGACCTGGAAAATAGATCCAGGAGAGACAATTTAAAAATGAACGGACTACCTGAAAGCCATGATCAAAAAAAGAATCTAGAAAGCATCCTTCAAGAAATTCTCAAGGAAAATTGCCCTGATATTTTAGAACCAGAGGGCAAAATAGAACTTGAAAGAATTCACCAATCACCTCTTTTGAAAAAAATCACAAAAAGAAAACTCCTAGGAATGTTATAGCCAGGTTCCAGAGTTCCCAGATCAAGGAGAAAATATTACAAGCTGCCAAGAAGAAACAATTTGAATACTGTGGAAACACAATTAGGATAATCCAGGATCTAGCAGCTTCTACATTAAGGGATTAAAGG
>CM053601.1:63208041-63261510 GCA_028646575.1 Pseudocheirus occidentalis | reverse complement strand
GATAGAATGAGGTTAATCATCTCATATAGAAGAGGCAAGGGATAACTGTTACAATGGAGGGGAAGAACAGGAAGGCAAAAGGGAATGGGTTGACCTTCCTCTCATTGAATTTGGCTTAGGGAAGGAATGGCATAAATTCTAAACTGGGTATCTTGCCACACAGGAGAGTAGGGGAGATAGGGATGAGAGGGGTGATGATGGAGGGGAGGGCAGGTTTGGGGGGAGGGTTGCTGGAAGCACACACTTCTGTAAAGGGACAGGGTAGAGAATAGAACAAGGCAGGGCAGGATAGGAAGGAGGTACATATAATCTGTCTCTCACAATATTTCCATTGTGGAGATGTTCTGCGTAACTACACACGTACAGCCTGTATTAAATTGTTTGTCGTTTCAATAGGGGTGGGTGACAAGGGAGGAAGGGAAAAAAATCTAGAATTTAAAGTTCTGTAATCAAATGTTAAAAATATATATAATTATTATTATTATTAAGTACATGCAACTGAGAATTAAAATATACAGGCACTGGGGTAGGGAGATCCATCTTGCCCTACTGGAAAGTTAGAGGGGCAATGGGGGAGGACATAGGAGAGAGCAGATTGGGAAGGGGTTATACAATGGGATGCCTGTTTTGGAGTGGTGGGTGGGGGAAAGATGGGGAGAAAATTCGTAACTCAAAATCTCATAGAAATGAATGATGTTAACAATAAAAATAAAATAAATGAGAAAAAAAGATTATAAAGATTTAGGGACAAATGCAGAGTGAAGTAAGCTGAGCCAAGAAAACAATTTTCACAATGATCACAGTAATGGAAATGTGAAAAAGAAATCACAAAAACAATAAAAAGTCAATGTTGCAAAATTATGACTGTAACCTGTGGCCATAGGGGCAGAGTTATCAATTAGGAGAGTCTAATGAAAATGGGATTTGAACCATAGTTTACAAAGAACAAGCTTGACTCAATGGAAGAGCTGAGGAGATACTCCCACCCCACCACTTGGCAGAGGTGGAAGCTTCACAAGTATTGAACATTACACACATTTTCAGACTTTTTTGATGTGTTGATCAGTCATGCTTATTTTTTCTGTTTCTGTTTCTTTTTTGTCTTTAAAAATACTTTTTGTAATATGTGTGGGCTCTCTGGGAGGGAGAGAGGAAGGGAAATTTCACTAGGGAAAATTATGATGATTTAAAAAATGACTAAAAGTTATCAATAAAAACTTATTTAAAACAAAAAAAATTAAGTGATTCAGAATTAGATTAAATTTAGTAGAGAGAGGCAGTATGGTACCATGAACTCAAGCCCTGTTAAACTGTGAGCTTCTTGAGGGCATGGACTGTCTTTTGCATTTCTTTGTATTCCCAGAGCTTTGTACATTGCCTGGAACAAAATGGGTAGTTATTAAATGTTTATTGACTGACTGAATCTGGAATCAGAGCATCTGGACTGACTCCTACCTCAGGTGCTTTGAATCTCTATGCCTTTAGGTAAATCATTTAACCTTTCCTGGGACTCAGTTTCCTAATCTGTAAAATGAGATGACTGGATTCTGGAAACATGGGTAGTCTAAATATGTAGATATAGCATGTGAGTTGCATGGATGGATACAAACTGAGGCTTGGTACACCTTTGTGGAGAGGAGTTAGCACCTACATCTTGAGAACTCCGGCTTGGGTGAGGTCAGATAGGCTCTAGGAATATTGCCAAGGCTGGGCGCTTTTTTCTCCAGTCTCTGAGAAGGGATATCACACTACAATTATACCTATCTACCACACTTGAAATATCTGCCTAAGCTAGGAATATGAAAGTCAGGATAAAAGCAGCACTCTGTCTAGTTGCTCTTAAGGGAGAGGGTAGCCCTCAGCTTCTATTTGCCAGCTTAGATCTTTCCCACCAAACACTGGTTACACAAAAGACTATCACACCCATTTATCCAAACAAACAGCAAAGAGAATTGGAGAATGTATATAAATCAGAATACACTAATGAACATAAGGGTGAATCAGCTGTTCAACTGGAAGGCCAATGAGGTCTGGAGCTTAAACCGGGGGATAGAATTAAAGTTCTTGTGTAGAAGAGGTCTGTTCTAGCAGTGCCTAGAATTTCAAGCAAATTAAGTCATGATGTGGCTGGTTTTTTAGGAATAAACTGGCATTTCAGAGTCTTTCTCTGTTTTCTGTAGAGTCTCTCATGTCCCCACGATCTCTGGAACCAACTTACTAAGTCCCTTATGCAGGTTTAGGGACATATAAGTGGTACAGTGGATAGACTGTCAGGTCTGGAGTAAAGTTATATGAAAATTATAGTCACTAAATAGCCAGATTCACATGTCTAAAGCTGGGGCATAGCTGAGTGGCACAGAGGAGAGAGAGCTGGGCCTGGAGACAGGAAGACTCCTCTTCTTGAGTTCAAATCTGGCCTCAGAAACTTACTAGCTGTGTGACCTTGGGTAAGTCACTAACCCTGTTTGCCTCAGTTCCTCATCTGTATAATGAGCTGGAGAAGGAAATGGCAAATCACTCTAGTATCTTTGCCAAGAAAATCCCCACATGGGGTCACAAATGATTGAGCACAACTGATATGACTGAATAGTAACAAATATGCAGGTCTGCAGCATTCTTGGTACCAAGCAGGAGTTCTCTCTTCTCTACATATTGTACTCAGAAGTAGGCTAGGCTGCACCTTTCCTACCTTGCTTGGTGGGGAACTGTGTTACCCAGGGATCATTAGAAATTCTTCTAATTCATCTCTCAGGATTTATCTTCTGGAGCTCCGGGGAAAACCACTGAGTGAGATCAAAGGGCGAGCTATCATAGCTGGGCTTTGTTCAGTGACCTGGGAAATAGGGGCTTTCATACTTTCAGTCAGGGTTTAGGAATCAATGAGTTTTAAATTTCAGTTACACACACACACACACAGACACACACACACAGACACAGACACACACACACACCAATCACAGGTTCAAAGGAAGAGTTTCTTTGGGTCAGTTATGAGGAGGAATTGTTTCTTCCAAAAGCTAAGGTTCTCAGCAGGAACGTGGCCTGAAGCAATTTCTAATAGTTTCCATAAAAGTCTCACTTTTAAAAGAATGATTTTATAATAGTTTTCAAAAAGAGCATTCAGGATTTCATTTGTAGTTGTAATAATACAATTTTCCCTTTGTTGTGTGAGTGTTATATATAGTCACAAGAATAAGCTGTTTTCTGCAAGGGCATAATACTGAACACCCAACTCTATTTACCATTCCCTTATCAATCATTTTAATTTGTCAGCTTTATTTGTACTTATCAGTTTAGAGCAGATCCTTCTTTTTTATATTTGTAGTTACACTTGTAATTCTTTTAATGTGAGTTTTCAGCAAAATAACACAAATACTTTTCGAATACATTTATACACTTATGTAGACATTTGGTGAATGGAATGCAATAGTTTGAATTGGATTCATGCTTTGCCCACACCCTCCCCACTTCTGCCATGTTTTCCTATTAATGGAGGTAGCAAGTTACAGTGACAGGAATATCAGGTTTGAAGTCAGAGGACTGGGCTTCTAATCCCAGCCATTTATTTTCTTCCTGATTCTTTGAATCTCTCCAGCATTTTACACTATTTACTCTCCTCTTCTCCTGGTTATTCTCTCTGTGTTTTCTTGACAGTTTTCACTTTTGGTTCTTCTCCTACTTGTCTCATGGCCTCTTTCTCCATCTATTTTGCTGTATTATATTCCATTCCCACCCTATAATTGTAGGTGTAACCCAATGTTTGGGATGAAAATCCTCATCCAAAATTTAATCAAGAACATGGAGATATCTTAGCATAAGAACAGGAATTTATTCTCTTCCCCAGGAGAAGAGGGTGGTCTTCCCCATGACTGATCACGAGGGAAAGGCAAAGCAATGTGGGGGTGAACAGGGTTTTAAACCCTACTGCAGTCAAGCCCCCTTTCCCGACTGTCCTTTCTCCCACTGACTGAGAGGCAGATTCAAGTCTTGGGGCAAAAATCTTCCCTAGTGCCAAATCACAGGGAAGCCTACCACTATGTGTCCATGGCTGGGAAACAGGCTTACAAAGAACAAGGATGCTGATTGGCAGCAAGGGAAAGGGGGAAGGGTCCCAAAGCAAGGGAGGAGGAGTGAGCCTGGACTGTCCCTGACTCCAGCTGGCCAGAAGGAGGGGCCCACAATGGCAGGAAATCAGAAAGACTCCTGAAAGGGCTTGCTGCTGATTGATAGCAGTAATGGAGTGGGGAGGGCAGTTAATAATCCAAAACTGTCTAGGAAGTTTTCACTCCCCCCAGATGCCAATAGACTCTTGATACTCTTATCTCTCTGTTCTCTCTTAATGACTCTCTAGGTTTAGTCTTAATGATTTCAAGGTTTCAAATATCATTTTTATATAAAATATTAATAAATATACATACATATACACACATACACATATATGAGGCAAATGGCCACATGGTAAATGCTTTTATTATATTAGCTTACTGTGTGTAAGTATGGCTTTACATATAAATATATGTGTGTGTGTGCATGTGGGTGCATGCATATATGTGTATGTGTATAGACATACCTGAAAGATCCGTAATGCATAAAACAATAACCTACCAATATGGCACATTTTAATTCACACAAAGGGAAGCCCAAGGCTTAAAAAAAGACATCCAGGGGCAGGAAAATGGTAGCTATGGTACCATCTTGTAATACTGTCTTTGAATACCATGCATGTAATGTTATTGAGTTACTTCAGAACAGGCTTAAAAGATTAAACCGTTTTTTCTCAGAGCTTCTTGCCATTATTCTCTTTGTAGTCTAAAGGTAAATCACCTAGTTCCTGACCTATACAGATGGTCTTTACTTTCTCTGGTCCAAGGTTAATTTCTTCCCTTGAACTTTTCATTGATCTTTGTAGGAGTAAAGTCCTTTCCTGTCTGGCCTCCAGGCTCATCCATTTTAGGTTCTGATCAAAGCAGGAGGCAGCTGGGTGGTTCAGTGGATCAATCACCTGACTTAGAGCCCAGATCTGAGTTCAAATTCATCCTCAGATACTTATAAGCTGTGTGACTGTGGGCAAGTCACAGAACCTGTCTTCTCATTTATAAAATATGGGGACAATTACAGCTCCTACCTTTTAAAGTTGTTAGGAGAATAAAATGAGTTAATATTTAAAAAGCAAATTTCGTAAACCTTGAAGTGCCATATAAACACTGGCTACTGTGAGAAAAAAAAAAAGAAAGTACAGTAGGGAGAAAGTGGGAACAATCAGAAGAAGAGAAAATTAAGATTTTTTCCTTTCATCTTACACCAGGGAGACAGCACTGAAGGATCAAGGACCTAGGTTTCAGTCCCCACTCTTAGGTTTACTCCTTCTTTGGCCTTGGGGAAAATTACTAAACTCCCTTAGGCCTCGGTTTCCTCATCTGTAAAATGAAAAGTACTGAACTAGAACTAGCTTACAAAGTGATTTACAAATATTGTTTTACATTAGACTCACAATAGCCCCAGGAGGAAGTGGGTTCTTACTCTCACTGTACAGTTGGGGAAGCTGAGACAAGCAGGGTCAGTGAGCTGCTCAGGATCATACAGCTAGTGAGCGCTGGAGACTAGATTTGGATTCACGTCTTCTTGGCTCTTGAGTTGGAAGAGCTGGTTCAGAATTTTTGAAATAATTCAATCAGACCTTCTCTTTAGCCAAAGGGAGCTTTATTGACGCAAAAGCATACGGGCCTGAGACTTAGCAAAGAGCTAAACAAAGGCATTGAGATAGGAAAAGGACTGGACTTATATACACAGAAAGTTACACAGCCTATAGGATGATGACGTAATTTTAGGGTCTCTAATGGGGGTTGGAGATTTAGGGACTGGATAAGTACAAACAAGGTGAGGAAGGTGGTTGCTTGCAAGATAAGGAGAAATTGTCATGACGCAGGATGGAGAACACAGGATAAGGGGGACAAAAGCAATTCTTTTGGTAAAGGTTGCATGGTTTTTTGAGGTAAGGGGAAGGTGCATTAAGGCACCCTGAAGTTACAGGATGGGCTAAGAATAAGAATCAAACCCCTCACGGGTTTGGGGGAAAGTCACCCTTACTGTTAACCCTTAGAGCACCTTTGTATCCACATCAACTGGGCAAGCCATTTGAACTCTTAGTGGCCCAGAAATTCTCTAAGAGCATGTTACAGGCATGTTGCCTGTTGGTAGAGGAAGTTTCCTTGCTGGGAACTTTGGACTGATGAAACCGTATATCTGAACCCGAAGAAAAAGACAAATCTTAATCTCATTTTGTGGCATGTTATAGTTTTTATTTCTGCATGAAGCTAATCTCTTTTATTAGATGGTATGCTCTTTGAACCCTAGAACCATCTATCATTTTTAACTCATCCGGTATTTTCCATCATACCTGGCACCATCCTTTGGTATATAGTAAGATGAACAAATATTTGTTGAATAAATGAATACATTTTTACAACGGTTTAAAAATGTATCACAAATGAAACATTTTTCAAGTTAGAATTTGTGTTGTGATTACTGAGATTTTCAAGCAATTAAAGGTTATTGACCAAGTGAAGAATTTATGAGCTGCCAAAAGAGAAGCACAGTGCCTTGGGAATTCTGATGCAAAATGTGCAGCAGAGGCAAAAGAAATCATAAGTTTGACTACTAGCAATAAACAGATGAGTCTAATTTAAAATAGATTGAAGAGGGAATTATAGGGCTGAAAGAAAATCCTCACAGATAACGAGTGAGGAAGTGGGGAAGGTTTAATAACCAAAAAAGAATGAGAGCCATAACTTGCCTTTTTGGTTTATAATGGATTGAATGGTAATTAACTCTTCTTTTACATTGTTTTCAGCTTTAAGAAGATCTGATTTATAAAACATTCAGAATACTGGGCAGAGAAGTTGGGTGTCTGTGATTATTTGCTTTATAAAAGTGAGTTGGTTTTTTTTTTGGCTTACTAAATGATTATTCCTTACCTTTCCATAAAGCTATTTTAAAATAGCTATTTTAAAAGTTGTTTAAAAATATTTTCTATGCCAGTTTTAATGAACTTTTAATTTAATTTAATTAAGCAAATTTTATAAATTAGTATTCCTTATCTCTCCTTCCTGTCTTTTGAGTCAACTGAAAAAATAAACATAAAAACATTTGTAACAAATGCACATAGTTAAAAACCTCCCACAAATTCCCTATTGGCCATGTCTAAATATGTATCTCATTCTGAGTATTTGATTACTAAAAGATTTAAGTAACTTTAGAAGAGTCAGTGGAAAGAACCCTAAAGGGGAGGAGAACTCAGGTTTACCCAGTACACGTGCAGAGGCAGCAGCTGGGGTGACCACTGCACTGCGGTTTCCACCTAGGGCTAATGTACCCAGGGTATTTGATGGAAACCGACAGATTGGGTAACAGCTGGGGTCCTTTGGGACTTTATATACTGATGAATCCATGGTTTCTTTAATGTTAGTACTCTTCCCACTAATGCAAATAGCCAAAGCTCCATGCCTTCTCATTCTATACAATTATTTGTCCACATTTTGCCATGAAGCACCACAGAACCACAGCTCACATATGGCACATTAAGTTTTACAAAGCATTTTATGTCATCTTGTTTGGTTTTGACAAATCTGTATTGCTATATACATCTTACAGAGAAGAAAGTTGAATTTCAGAGAAATTAAATGATTTACTCACAGTTACCACAGCTAGTAGTTGCAGTCCACTGTACGTGAGCCACCTCACAGGAAGACATGGATAATAATAAACATGGACCAGGTGGAAAATGCAAACAAGTTGCAAGCAAATTCATTTATTCATCTGAGGGTCAGGAATCATATAGGCAAGGCATACATTGTTTTATGGCCACTCCCACGGGATATTTCACAATACTTTAAGCAAGTATGGGACTCCTAGCATGGTGGTCAAAGTTCAGGAGGATGGCGGATCTGGATTCCACGAGTAAACACAAACAGGCAAGATCCATATCTTAAACAAGGAAAGCACAAGGAATCAGATGGTGAACCAACAATTCTGAGAAGATTGATCCCGGAAAGAAAGAACCAGCCAAGAGCAAAACTCTGGCCTGGATTTTCTTAAATGGACTCTCCCAGAGCTGGCTCTACCTGTAGTAATAATAGTTAGCATTTATATAGTGCCTTCAGGTTCACAGAGCTATACATTTCTTCTTTTATCTGATTCTTATGACAAAAGTGGTACTGTCATCTCTATTTTACAGGTGAGGAATCTGAGGCTAAGGAAGTCTAAGTGATTTGCATGGTCATACAGCCATTAAATGTCTGAGGCAGATTTTGAAAACCAATCCTAGCACTCTGTTCACTATGCCTATTGTAAATGTCAAAAGTGGCATTTAATCCCACGTCTTTCCTGATTCCAGGACCAGGAGCATAATACAATTGAGAGATGATTGGAATTAGAATCAGAGGGCCTTGATTTGAATCTTAACTTTGTTACCTTTAGTATCTTAGGGCAATTAACCCGACCTTTGTAGATCTCAATATCCTCATTTGTAAAATGAGAGAAATAGACTCAAGGACCTCTGAATTACCTCCCAACTCTTCATCTATGGTCCAATATACCACACATGGCAGTGGACTGCACGAGACCTCCAACAACCCTGATTGCAGCTAAACCGGCTTAAAATGTCAGTAAAAATACACCAAAAGATAGATAATGTTAATATGTAGTTTTCTAAGTCAACATGTAATCATGGGCCTCCATTTCTATTTGAGTTTGAAACCACTAATATAGAAGATCTACTTAATGTACCTCAGGCTTTTCTATTCACCCATCCATCTATCCATCCATCCATCCATTCATCCATCTGTCTATCCATCTGTCTGTCCATCTGTCTGTCTGTCTATTTATCAGGGTATGATTTGGGTCATTCATTTGTTGGTCCTTATCCTTGCTAAAAAGACCTTTTATACATGACATTTTTTGGAAGTCATTATTGCTAACATGTTGCAACTTTCATAAGACCATTAATGTTTTTTTAATTGTCCCTTTGATGGTTTGTGATTGGTATTGTGGTTGTAATGTTGTGGTTTTGTTATTCAGTCATATAATAATAAGGGGAGAATATTGTTATTAAAGATATCCTTGTTATGCCTTGGATAAAACTCATTTTTATGTTTTCTGGGGAGAGAGATTGTGTACAAAGATAGAGGGAGGAAAGGGAAAGGGGAGGCCTTAAGTGTGGTGGGTTAGCACCACAGAGGTGGTCAGCATCCCTGTGGATAGTCCTAATGTATTTTCATGTGCCTTGGTAATGGTGTCAGAGGAGTCCATCAGTTAAGCAATCCATTAATCAACGAGCATTTATTAAGTGGCTTCTATGTGCCAGGCACTGTGCTAGGTAATAGAGATGCAAAAAGAAAAACGAAAGCAACCTCTTCTCTCCCCTCCACTCCCCCTTTCCTCAAGAGCTTAATTTCTACTTGGGAGTCTGTGAAGACTATATATAATAAAGCTGGAGAGTTAGGTAGGGAGCAGTCATTGGAGTTTCTTGAGTTGGAGGGAAGAGTGTCATGTGGTCACACGAGTCCTTTAGGAAAGCCATTTCGATAGCTGTGTGGGCAGAAGGGATGGATACAAGAGATATCGGATAGACAGAAATAAGATTTAGTAACTGACTGAATATGTGGGGTGAGTGAGAACGGGAAGCTGCTGTTACACCAAGACTGTGAACTTGAGTGACTAGAAGGGTGGTTGTGCTTTCAGCGGTAATAAGGAAGTTCTGAAGACAGGGCTTTGGAGGAAAGATGCATATTGCTTTGAATATGTTGCATTTGATATACTCATGAGATATTCATTTTGAAATGTCTAATAAGCAGTTGATACTGTACGGGTAAACTACCTGAAGGCAGGAACAGTCTTTTGCCTCTTTTTATAATCAATGATTAGTAGAGCACTTGGCACGTAGTAGGCATCTTTAAATGTTTATTGATTGATTGATTGACTAGAGCTTGGGAGAGGTAATAGGAATGAATACATGGATCTGGGAGACATCTACAAAGAGATGATCGTCAAAACCCTGGGAATAAAAACCTGGTGACCTGAAGTCACCAAGTGAGAGCAAAGAGAGGAGAAGAGGCTTCAGAACAGACTTATGAGTGCACTAACAGTTTGGGGGTGGGATGGGCTTGAAGATACAGCAAAAGAGATTGAGAAGGAGCAGTCAATCAATCAATCAATCAATCATTAAAAATGTATTATGGATCTACTATATGCCAGGCACCCTCCAATGTGCTGTGGACACAAAAAGAAGCAAAAAACAGTACCTGTCTTCAAGGAGTTTATAATCTAATGGTAGTCAGAGTTGTAGGAGTAGAACCAAGAGAGACATGTCACAAAAACCCAGAAGAGGAGAGCAGATCCAGACGGAATGGACAGTTAAGAGTAGCAGATACTGCAGAGAGCACAAGAAGGATAAGGACTGAGAAAATGACATCAGATGTAACAATTAAGAGATCGTTGGTAACTTGAAGAGATCTGTTTGAGTTTGGTAATGAGACTGGAGAACTAGATTTCAAAGAATCTAGAAGAAAGTGAGAGATAAAAAAGTAGGATTAAGGGGCAACTATAAGGAGCTTTTGCTACGAGTTTTGTTGTGAAATGGAGAAGAGATATAAGAAATATATAAGATCACACTTAGAGGGATGGTAGGATCAAGAGGTTTTGTTTATTGTCAGGATGGAAGGTTATCTCTATTTTTGCAGGAGGGAAGGAGCCAGTTGATAGAGATTGAAAGCTACAAGGAGAAATGGAATAACCAAAGGGACAAAATCCCTGTAAGAGAAAGACAAGAGGGGATGGAATCAAGGGTATAAGTAGAGGGGTTGGCCTTATCGCAGAGGACTACCTCTCTCTGGCATCTGAGCAAAGTAGGAGAGGATAGGGAACAATGATGAGGGGATATGAAAAGTAGAATTGAGAAGAAGATGGAGTTTTACTAGACTTATGGTCTCAGTTTTCTCAGGAGAGAAATGAGGAATGACTGTTGTGGGGAGTGTGACTGAGTCAAATCATGGAGGACTAGGAGGCTTGTTGTGCTACAGTAAGGGCCCAGTTGGCATTAAACCACCTAAGTTTTTGGTGGAACCCAGCATAGCTGTGTACTTTCCACCAGTGGTATTCAGGTGAGTATGAGTACCTATGAATAGGATGTGATATTCCCATCATGGGCCTGTAGGTGGTGCCATAGTGCATAGCATGATGGGCCTGTAGTCAGGAAGACTAATCTGCAGTTCAAATATGGCCTCATAAATTTATTAGCTGTGTGACTCTGGTCAAGTCACTGGGCCTTAACCCAGTTTCCTCATCTATACAATGATCTGGAGAAGGAAATGATAAACTATTCCAGTATCTTTGCCAAAAAAACCCCAGATGAGGTCAGGAAGAGTCAGATAGCACTGAAACAAATGAACAGTAGGGAATGTTCCAGGCTTAGGGCTTGGATAAGACCAACCACTTATTTGTGGTCTTTGGGCTTCAGTTTGTTTATCTTTAAAATAAAATGTTTGAATTAGATTGTTCTGTAAGTATATGGAATGAATGAGTCTAATATGAGAATTCTCAATGTCTTATTTCCCTACTCGAGAAAGGAATGTGATATGAAAAAACAGGCTTGTGGGGATTTGTATCTATGGGGACCCTCTGTGTCATAAGCACTTCAATGGTATGGCAAGAACAAGAGACATTAACACTGCCTCCTCTTTTAAATGAGAGACATTTAAATTTGGAAGTGAAACTTTTAATTTCTGTCCACTAGGTGTCGCCTTTTCTCCTCCTTTCAGAGATAAAAATTGTTTTATTACTGAGCCTTGAGCATCCTGCCCTAATTCACCCTACTGAATTGCTTTCAGACTCATGCTTGGAACTGGCTCTTCCTTCAATAACTGAATGTTATCTTGGGAATCTGCCTGCTTGAGCCCTTTCCTTCTGTTCAAATTCAAAATGCTTTGATCCCCAGGTACTAGTCAGATGGCTGCTTTACCCATCTCAGCTCTCTTCAATATTTAAATATTTCGTAGTTGCTAGGATGATAAAAGGAGCCCAGGGACCATCTAGTTCTACCATTATTATTTTGTAGTTGCACATACTGAGGTCTAGAGAGGTTACATGACTTGTCCACAAATCACAGGAGGAGTGTCAGAGAGAGGATTTGAACACAAGCTCTCTGGTTCCAGAATGGATGAATTTAGGTATGAACATGTGGTGCTCCCTTCAACAATCTAGATCATACCCTACCCCTGTCTTCTTATCCTGTGAAATTCTTAGCCACAGCCTTTCATAACTCCTCTAGAGACCCTCTGCCTAAAAGGTACTACATACCTTCCTCATCCTCCAAAAGTATTTAAAATATTTTTGCCCTCCTCAAGAAATGCCTTACCTAGTCACTCCTTGAGTTGTGTTGGAGTTAGGGAATGCCTCCTCAAAGCGCCTCTTCATTCATTTGTCCACAAATATGTTCGGTATAATACTGTGGTTTAAAGGCCCCTCCTGTTTCTGTAAGTGGGGAGAATGTGTGAGGGAGTTGCATCAAGGATTGCTTGACCATTTGCATTCTGTTAATGATTACAGGAGGTGGCAGCCACACCTTTGAAGTGAGCCCAGAATGGATGTAGATACAAGGGAAAATGGATGCTGATATCAGTAGGTAGCAGACGCCAGGCCACCTTACATGTGAGAAATCAGTCACTTTGTAGATCTAATAGTTTGGAGTCATTTGCTTCCTGCCAAACTCCCTTGTGTCACAGAGATCTCAAGGAATTTTTTCTGGGTCACATATACAGATTTTACAGAGTCTCTCCCTTTAATACTATCCCTACACCTTTCTAATTATCCCATTGTTCTTCCGTAATTACTTGGAATACTTTTCTGCTAGAGTCTTTTGTATGTGCTTTGATTATATGGTAGTTGGCTCATTCACAGTAATAATGGGGAAGGCCTCCCATACCTTTGTTTTGGTCTAATGTTCTGATTAATGTTCTCTTTTTCTCTAAGTATCATCTTTTGAAGGCACCTTGGAGAGGTTTGCTTAATTCTAGTGGAATGAACAACTGGCTAATGAGATGTCATAGACCTGAGACACACTGTTAGAGTATGTATTAACTCTTTGTTACCCAGAATAAATAAGTAGATTTTTGATTAAGTGGAAAATGTTCTTGTACTGAGTTTGCTACTAACTTCTTGGGTTCAAAAAGAGATTGCTTCACATAGATACCTAAGACAATTGACAGCTCCAAAAAGGGTTCTTTTTAGATTTCAATAAATTATATCCCTTCTTTTAAATCTTTTCTTTTTCCCTACTAGAGAATGACTTGTTTTCACGTTAGCACAGCAGGTGATTGGGGGTCTCCCTGATTTGCTAAACTGGGATATCTTACATGGAGATCATTATCTATTCTTCAGTGAGGGATGTAATGTTTTGCTGGGACAAAAGAGTAGGTCTTGACTGGTCCCCAGTCACAGGCTTTAATAAAGATAATTGGAGTCTGATAAACAAGAGGATAGCCTCTTTCCAGGCTAGGTCTGTCCTATCTTTTCTAGAAGGGTACAGCGGATGAATTTCTTTCCTTTACCCACTTGCCTGATACACATGGTAGCATGAGATGGGCTGACCCACACTTGTCTGAATCCCGGCCTACCATTTTCTGCTTTTCTGTTCCTGGAAGCATGTGTTAGCCACTTCTATCAATCCCTAGAGTTTACTTCATGTATTTGAGAGTTCTTGGGTGTAGGATGTAAGTTATTTGCTGATGATCAGGAAAAGATTTCCTTAACAGCATGATTCTTGGAAGTGCTTACCATTGCCAGGATTAGCTAAAGAAAGCCTGTGCCCTGTCTGGCCAGGAAATTAGGACCTTGTGAGCTGCCTAGATATTGTAGGTGTTAAGTTGCAAGTGAAAAATCAGTTCAGCAGTACGACAATGCTGTCTTTATTTTCTGGGGGAGGGATATAATGAATGTAATAGATTAATTTTAAGTATTTTTTGTTTTCTGTATTTGTTCATGTGCTCTGGTGAGGTGTTTGGTTTGATGGTGGGAGAAAAACCCCAAAACCAAAAAACAGTCTTATGACTGATGCCCATATTGTATATTGAGAAATTTTTCTGGAAGGCACACTGTTACCCACATTTTGGGGAGCTCCTGGATATGAGTCATACCTAAGCTTTGATTTAGAAATTTTCTTGAACTTACTACAAGGTAGGGACATTATCAGGTAAAGAACAACATTATCCCATACTTTTGGTCTGGCCTCTTGGGACTGAACCTGAGTCTGTCCATATGAGACCTGAGTACATTGGAATGTATATGTGTGTGTGTGTGTGTGTGTGTGTGTGTGTGTTGTGTCTCTGGGCTACGGGGCACAGTAGTAATTACTGACAATTTTTCTGTGTCAGATGACCTGATTCATATCTTGCCTCTGACCCTTAACTTAGTGACCTCTGGCAACTCTCCCAAACTAATTCTAAATTGTACATGGAATACTGATCAGTATTGGTAGAGAGAGACTCCTGAAAGAACTTCATACCATATTTTACCATGTAATCATCACAGATTTTGTACCAAACTTTGTTTTGCAGAAAAGTGGGGTGTGGTCATTATGTGAAGCTTTAAAAAATGTGCCGGTATTACTTAAAAACCATGACTAAACTGTCTTTGGTGCAAGATTAGGCTGCATGGAATACTCATCATTATACATTAAAATTGAATACTGGCAATGCCCTTGCACTGAGAATTCTAGGCCCTCTCACAAAGCATGAGAGAGAAATGTATATCCATATGCCACTGATGTATATATTGCTGCTCTGTTTATGTTTTAAGTGGCATGACAAACAGAAATATACCACATTACTATTATGTGATGAAAGTTTATAAATCGGTTTTTGAACTGAAAAAAAAAGCCAGGTGAGATGATTATGCAGAGAAACACGGTATTCACATAAAGTCACAGGCCCGGACTGCCCCCCTCTCTTACCCTCATATGCATGCAAACATGCTTCTATGTATTCAATTCAATTAAATAAACATTTATTAAGCACTTGTGTTGTAAAGGCACTGGACTGGGGTTACAAAGAAAGACAAAGAGGTGAAGTGGTCCTTGTTTTCAAGGAGCTTACTTTCTTACTTTCTCCTGGAGCATGTATACAGGGAAGTAAAGGTCAAGTACAAAATAATTTAAAGCAAGAGAGAAGGAAGGAAACAAGCATTTCTTAAGTGCCGCTGTGTACCAGGCTTTGCGCTAAGCACTTTACAGATATTATTTCATATGATCTTTACAACATAGAGGCCAGATTTGAACTCAGGTCCTCCTGACTCCAGGGCCAGTGCTCTAGATCTTCAGAACCTGGGAGGTTCTATTATTATTATTCCCATTTTAAAATTGAGGAAGTTAAGTTAGGCAGGAGTTAAGAGACTTGCTCAAGGGCACACAACTAGCAAGTGTCTGAAAGTAGATTTGACATTAATGCCCGTGCTCTGTTGTGAAACATAGTTGCCTCTAAGGCCAACAACTGTGGCGATCAGGAATGTTCTCTGAGGTGTACTTTGAAGGGAATTGGAAATACTGAGAGACTTAGGGGTGGAAGGGTTACATTCCAGACATGGAGTGGGCTGAGGTTGGGAAGTCTGTGAAAAGTCACACAGGCAGGAGGTGGAATGCTGTGTCCACAGCTAATACACCTCTTTGATGGGAATGGAGAGTGTGCAAAGAGGAGTAATGGAGATGAGAAGGGAAAAGAAGGTGCACATTGTGCAGGGCTTTAAATAATGGATTGTGGATTTTATATGAGGCACAAAGGAGCTACTGAAGATTTTTCACTTAGGAGAATGATGGGGTCAGATGCTTGTCTTGAAATAGCAATTTGGGGCAGCTAGGCAGAGCAGTGAATAGAGCACTGGCCCTGGAGTCAGGAAGACCTGAGTTCAAATCTGACCTCTTGACACACTTACTAGCTATGACCTTGGGCAAGTCACTTAACCCCACTTGCCTTGCCTTCCTCCCTCCAAAAAAAAAAGGAATAGTAATTTGGCAGTTGCATGTAGCACAGGTTAGAGAGAGGACAGACATATTTACATACTCTGGTATTTTACAGATGTGCACACAATGTGTGTAGCTGTATGGTGAAGGATTCTTCTGGAAGTGTAATTCTTTTTCACTCCCCTAAACATCATTGCCTTCTCTGTCATAACTCTGTTAGAGCTCATCCCCACTCTTCAGTGAGCTAGCTAGAGCAGTCATCTTTTAAACCAAATTTTTGTCTATTCTGTAGAAGCCCAAATTGGATGGAACAAGGATCAATAATGTATCTGGCTAATACACTAAAATATAAATGAAATGAATCATAAGAAATGAAATTACTTTTTCTGACAAACCCTGAGACAAATGCCATCAGGCTGTCATTCAGAATTGATATTAGAGGGACCTTCTAAGGTACTGTATGAACTTTGGAGAACAAATTTTCCATTCATTTTGATCTCTATGGACACTATACATTTGTGTGTACATTTAAGAGCAATCTGACTCCTTCAGATCCAAGTGGCCATTTCATTTTTATAATATGATGGATCTTAGACTAGACAAGATGTTAAGGGCCACCTAACCCAAACATCTCATTTTACTGATGAGGAAACTGGGACCCAAGGTGGCTAGTTAAATTGCCCAAGGTCACTGACAAAGTAAAAGGGAGAGATGGGATTTGAACCTAGGCTAGCTAACCCCAAAGCCTCTGCCAACCTCTTCTGCTGTCTTGCTTCCATATCTCTTTTCTTGGTTCATAGAATGTTAGGGAAAAGAATGCTTATTTTGGAATTCTTGCTTCTGGATATAAAACCTCATTTGATTTTTTTTACCTCCTTGTTGAGAGGTTTCAAGATCTGAGATAGAAGGAGCAGTCAGAAGATGAACCAACTCCAACTGACTCCCTCTGAATCCCCTTTTCCAGAAAATTGTATGACTGCATCATCTTTGTTATGAATGCACTCACAGTTTTCATAATGAGTTGACATTCTCTGAATGCCTCCACCGAAACCAGGACTTCAGGCTGCAGAAGAACAATTGTAATGATGAAGTGCAGACATGAGAAAAAAAAACCCCTCAAGGAACAAAATCCTAAGTGAAAGTTCATTTTAAAGTGTGAGGTTTGGAGAAATTCCACATGAAACAGGGAAAGAGAAGTAGAGCATAAAAGATTTTGGATGTATTCAGAAGATCACCTAAGCTGAAGTGTGTGATTAGAACTCAATACAAAAGTTGAGTGTTTCACATATAAACCTGAGAAATCTAACTTAAAGCACATTCTGATGATCTGAACTTTTGTAAGGCACCAGAGACGATATGATGTAGTGGATAGAAGGCCAGCCTTGGAGTAAGGAAGTACATTTGCATATTCAAGTCTTGCCTGTCACTGGGATGGTGGAAATTTGACTATGAGCTCCATGATAGCAAGGACTGTCATTTGCTTTTCTTTGTAATCCTAGCACCTAGCACAGTGCCTGGCACACAGTAGACAGATAGTGAATACTTGCCTATTGACTGGAAATTGCACTATGTGGGCAATCAAATAAGTGTGATTCTCACCTCTGATACTTAACTAGGGCTATGGCTGAGCAACTCACTTAAACCTACTTAGTCCTTAGTTTCTTGATTTTGCATATGAAGAGGATGAGAATGAGGATGTTTGGATCATATGGTCTCTGGATTCCTTTCTAGTTTTAAATGTATGATTTTATGATCACATTTCCACCTGCGAGTTACTTTACTCTCGGGTCTCCCAGGCAATTTTCTGACAGTCTCTATTAGAGATATGTTGCTTATTTGCATTAGTTAAGGGATTCCTCACACTTCAGTCTCTCTAGGAATGAAGAAATCATTCCTACAGTAATGATAATAAATAATGATAAATCAATTCTGTGGAATCATAGAGGGTGGGGCTGGTTACCAAGAGAGAAAGGAGAACCTTTCATTAAAAAGCCTGAAGGTGACATCCAGCCTTGAGCTTCAGTTGTAGGCTTACTTTCTTCACACCTGCTAAGAGGGTTATAAACTGTGAGCCAAGGACGGATTTCAAGTTTAGATCTTTTCTTTTTTCTTTTCTTTTTTAAACTGAGTTAACATGTTCAAAGACCAGGGAATCGTTTGGGACAAGAATTTTTTGATCCAATTTAAATTCAAACATCAATCTCACAGTTTGGAAAGTATTTATATCAGCTGAATGTTAATGCTAAAGCAGACATGTCTCATTGGTAACATGACATTCAGATGAGGCCAGTCATCCAGCCCTTGGCAAGACATTTCTTGAGATTTTTATGAATATGAATAAGCGTGAAGACAGAATAGGTTCCATAGGAAATTTTTTTTTAAATAAGGGAAGGGAATAAGCATTTATACAGCATTTGCTATGTGCCAGGCACTGAACTAAGCACTTTACAAAGATTCTTATAATAACCCCGGAAGGTAGAAACTTTTATTATTCCCATTTTATAATTAAGGAAATTAAAGAAAATAGAGGTTTAGTGACTTGCCTAGGGTAACACAGCTGGTAAGTTCTGAGGCTGATTGTGAATTCAGGTCTTCCTGACTTAAGACTCAAAGACTCAGCACTTTATTGTACCACCTTGCTACCCCTGGTGCCTCTTGATGATTAGAAAACCCACACAATTTTGTTAGCAATTACTAAATGCTGTACCTCAGTCTTTTTTTTTTTTAACACATCATCTCATTTTTACTATGTTACCCAGAGACTGCTAGGGGCAACAGTTCTTGTCTCCAGGAATAAGAGTTCATCTCTACACTCCCTTTGTCCTGATACAATCATCCTCATTACTTTCCTTCTCTTTATCTTTCCTTTATATTCATCCTATCTCTAACCAACACCTTCACTCGCATGATAATGTAAAAATAACAGCATTCTATAGATATTTTCTTCACAGCATCCAGGGCTAAATGTAAGGAAGGAGGAGGAAGCATGCCATTCATTAAAAAAACCAACATGTATATATTTATTTTCATTTGAACTGAACAAACAGCAAAAATAGTCATTTCTATAATATGCAAAGGAATAGAAAAAGGGGGTTGTACATGAAACTTCAGATACTAATTATGTGATTTTACTTAAAATTACATAAAAATACATCTTATAGATTTCATAGCTGTCTGTCTTCTTTCTGACTTTCTGTTCTCTTCTGTGCATTATAAAAAAGATGCCTTTATGACCCATGATTGACACACACACTCTCTCTCTCTTTCTCTCTCTCTCTTCCTCTCTCTCTTTTTCTCTCTCTCTCTTTCTCTTTCTCTCTCCTTTCCCTATCTTATAGAAAATTCCTATGGTAACAAGGAAGAGTAAAACACACACTTGGAAGAAAATAAAGTAAAAGCCCTATATCCAAAGCCTCCAAGAAAATATAAATTGGCCTCAGGCCACAAAAGAGCTTATAATAGACTTTGAAAACCAAGTAAAAGAGGCAGAAGCAAAATTGGGAAGAAAATGAGAGTGATACAAGAAAACCATGAAAAATGAGTCAACAGCTTGGTAAAAGGGACACAAAAAGTACTGAAGAAAATAACATCTTAAAAAACAGACTAGAACAAATGATAAAAGAGATCCAAAATAGCCAATGAGGAGAAGAATGACTTAAAAAACAGAATTGACCAAATGAAAAAGAAGATCCAAAGACTCACTGAAGAAGATAATTCCTTAACAATTAGAATGGAGCAAGTGGAAGCTAATGACTATGAGAAATCAAGAAAGTATAAAATAAAACCAAAAGAACGATGAAATGGAAGATAATGTCAGATACCCATTGGAAAAATAACCAATATGGAAAACAGATCTAGGAGAGATAATTAAAAATTTTTTAGACTACTTGAAAGCCTTGATCAAAAAAAAAACCTAGACATCACCTTTAGGAAATTACCCAGGAAAACTGCCCTTAGTGCGGCTAGGTGGTACAGTGTGTAGAGCACCAGCCCTGGAATCAGGAGGACCTGAGTCCAAATCTGGCCTCAGACACTGAACACTTACTAGCCATGTGACATTGGGCAAGTCACTCGATGCCAATTGCCCTGCCCTCCCCCATCCAAAAAAAGGAAAATGACAAAAAAAGAAAAAAGAAAACTGCCCTGATATTCTAGGACCAGAGGGTAAAATAGAGATAGAAATAATCCACTGGTCACTGTAATAGCAATAGGAATTTGAAGATCTTCCCTGCCCCTTAATAGGTCTAGGTGAATTTGAGGACCTTTCCTAATTTCAAAATAAATTCTACCCCGTAACAGGCTGAATGTGGTCACATGGAACCTGTGGTGGGAGTTTTTTTTTTTCAGGAAGGCACAACTTTCGTTACTTTGTAGTTAAATGGGTCACAAAGGTTGTGATGTTCTCTGACCTGGAAAAGGCTATATATGCCTCAGAGGTGAGGTTTTACTTTGGGACTCACTTTGGGAAGAATTGTGTGACTTGGTCAGATGAGATACTAAGCAGCTGTTGAGCCCCTGGCTTTGAAAACCCAGATGTTGGGGGGCAACTAGGTGGCACACAGAATAGAACACTGGCCATGAAGTCAGGAGGACCTGAGTCCAAATCCAGCCTGAGACACCTAACACTTAATAGCTGTGTGACTTTGGGCAAGCCATTTAACTCTAATTGCCCTGCCTTCTCCCCTCCAAAAAGCAAAAAAAAAAGAAAAAAAGAAAACCCAGATGGTGGTGCTCCTCCCTCTGTTTATATGTGATGGTCAGACAGCTAGAAGCCCTGTCTGTTGGTCTGCTGAATTGTATTATTTTCTCTTGTCTGTATTTTTGTCTGCTTGTAACTTCTGTTTGTATTCTCTCAGGTTCAGAGTGCTGACTGTCCCCCCTGAATTAGGTAAATGATATATGTTTGATTAAATTAAGGTTTTTAACCCTTTTTGAGCTGCTTCCTTTAGAAAAGCATATCAAAGAACCTGTGTTAGCAGCCATCCTGGGTATGCTAAGGTGCTTACTGCTACAATAACGTACTGAAAGAGATCCTAAAATGAGAACTGCCAGAAATATTGTAGCCAAATTTGAGAGTTCCCAGGTGTAACAGCAATCAGTTTAGCAGTTACTTAGCACTTAGTAACTTAGGGATAAGTATGGAAGGTGTGATCCCTGCCCACTGTTGAGAAGGTGTGAACTCCCCTGTTGATTTGGGAGAAGGAAATTGGCTGATACAGGAGGCTAGTGCTGTATATAAAGAAGAATTCGAGAGGCAGAGAGACAGAATTGGAATTTTCCTGTTGGAGGAAGCAGGATTGTCTCAGCATCTGGGAGCTGAAGAAGTGAGTTGGAGTTTTCCATCTGGAAGCTGACTGAGAATTGAGATGGAGTTTTTCTGAGACATGAATCTGGTGAAGGCTACTCAGAAGGCCAATATTCCTTTTGGCCAATATTCCTTCTGGGTCCTAGGGCAGCTGAACTGCTGGAGGACTGAAGAATCATGACCAGGATAAGACTTTGTAGCCTGGCTTATCCTTGAATTCCAGGTAAGAGAAGTGGTGAAGGGTTTGAGATGTGCTGGACCCTGTGAACTTCAGTGTGTGTCAGGGACTTCCCTGAGGACTAGACAAGGACCTGGGAGCTGTCTATCTCTGAGGACTGGATGAGAACCTGTCAGCTGTCTACTTCTGAATTCAGGTGACTGGTAGATTCAGGAAGGAGCTGGGACCATGGAAGGGGATCCAGCGAATCAGAGAGACCACCCAGAGTCAAGATGAAGAAAAGGCCTTCCCTTGGATGAAACAGGTTTGCTGGACACCAAGGGGTGGAGGGTTTGTGTGGTTTTCTAACGATGGATTAGTGAATGATTAAGTTAATGAGTGGAAGTTTGATTATTGTATTGTGAATTGATTGAATGATTAAGTAAGGAGGGTTTCCACCTTAGGGAAACCAGATGATTATTCTTTAGTTCTTTGTTCTAAATATTGTGGATATTGTAGTGAAAACTGCGTAGTCATTCTAATGTTAAGCTGTTATGAATACCATATTGTGACTTTCTGTGATAAGATGTAATGTTGTTAATATTCTATTGTGAATGTTTGCCTTGATTTATAATGGAATAAACAGAGTGTTCACTATTACTGTGTAATCTGAATCTTAAAAGCTGTTCACAGTAGCATTCTTTTGGGAATCTGCTAGTGCATGGTGTTACACCCAGTCAAGGAGAAAATATTGCAAACAGCCAGAAAGAAACAATTCAGATACAGTAGGATAACTCAAGATTCAGCAGCTTCTACATTAAAGAACTGGAGGGCTCAGAACATGATATTCTGGAAGGTAAGGGAGCTAGGATTACAACCAAGAATCACCTACCCAGCAAAACTGTGTATAAATCCTTCAGAGAAAAAATTGGACATTCAAAGACACTGAGGACTTTCAAGTATTCTTGATGAAAGAGCTGAATAGAAAATCTGACTTTCAAATATAATACTCAAGAGAAACATAAAAAGGTAGATAGCAAAGGGAAATCATAAGGAACTTAATAAGATCAAACTGTTTACATTCCTACATGGGAAGAAGATATTTGTAACTCATGAGACCTTTCTCATCATCAGGATACTTAGAAGGAGTATATGCATAGAAATCAAGCACAGATGTGAATTTAATATCAAGGAATGATATCTAAAAAATAAAATTAAGGGGTGAGAGAAGAATGTACTGGGTGAAAGATGAAGGGAAATGTAGAATAAGGTAAATTACCTCACATAAAACAGGCAAGAAAAAGCTTTTACTGTGGAAAAGGAGAAGGGGGAGGTGAGGAGGAGTGAATGAACTTTACTTTCACCAAAACTGGCTCAAAGGGAATAACATGTGCACTTATTTGGGTATAGTAATCCATCTTACTTACCCTACAGGAAAGTAGGAGGGGAAGGGGATAAGAGAAGGTGATAGAAGGGAAGGCAGATTGGGGGACAGAAGCAAAATACTCTTGAGGATTGACATAATGAAAGGAGAAAGATAATAGAATGAATGGAGGGTAATAGGATGGAAAGTAATACAATTAGCAATAGTAACTGTGAAAAAAAGTTTGAAGCAAGTCTTTCTGATAATGGCCTCATTTCTCAGACATTTAGAGAGCTGAGTAAAATTTATAAAAGTAAGAGCCATTCCCCAATTGATAAATGATCAAAAGATATGCTCAGTTTTGAAGTGAAATAATCAAAGCTATTTATATAGCCATATGAAACAATACTCTCATTCACTTTTGATTGGAGAAATGCAAATGAAAACAATTCTGAGGTACTATCTCATACTTATCAGACTGGCTAACAGGAAAGAAAAGGTAAATGACAAATGTTGGAGGGCATGTGGGAAAAATGAGACACCATTGCACTGCTGGTGGAGTTGTGAATTGATTCAACCATTCTATAGAGCAATTTGAAACTATGCCTTCGTAACAGTAATTGACTTAGTAATACTACTATGAGGTCTGCATCCCCAAAGAGATAAAAAACCAAAAAGGAAAAGGACCTATATAAAATATTTGTAGCATCTCATTTATGAGCGTAAAGAAATAGAAACTGAAGTGGATACCCATCAACTGGGAAATTGCTGAACAAATTATGGTATGTAATTATGATGGAATACTATAAGAAGTTACTATAAGAAATGATGAGCAGTATGCTCTCAGAAAAAACCTGGAAAGACTTGGATGGACTGATGCAAAGTGAAATACACTGTTTATAAAGGTTAGAAAACCACCTGTGAATGACTTAACTGTTCTCAGTAATATAACCATCCAAGACAACTCTGAAGTACTTATGATGGAAAATGCTATCTGTCCCCAGAGAAAGAGCTGATGGTGTCTATATACAGATTGAATCATGGTTTTTTCCTTTTTAATTTATTTATTTTTAGGTTACAACATTCAGTTCCACAATTTTTTGAGTTTCAAATTTTCTCCCCCTTCCTGTCTTCCCTCCTTTCCCCCAAAGATGGCATGTAATCCAATATAGGTTCTACATATACCTTCACATTAAACAAATTTTCCTAATAGTCAAGTTGTAAAGAAGAATTACAAGCAATGGAATGAAGCATAAGAAAGAAGAAACAAAACAAAACAAAAAAAAGAGAGAAATAGTTTGCTTCAATCTGCATTCAGACTCCATAATTCTTTCTCTGGATGTGGATAGCCTTTTCCATTGTGAGTCTTACAGAGTTGTCTTAGAACCTTGCATTGCTGAGAAGAGCCAAGTCTATCAAAGTTAGTCATCACAGATAAGATGTGTCTGTAATTGTGTACGATGTTCTCCTGGTTCTGCTCCCCTTACTCAGCTTCAATATGTGTAAATCTCTCCTGGTTATCGTAAAGTCCATCTGCTCCTCATTTCTTATAGTACAATAGTCTTCCATTACATTCATATACCACAACTTGTTTAGCCATTCCCCAACTGATGGGCATCCCCTTGATTTCCAATTCTTTGCCACCACAAAAAGAGCTGCATTAAATATTTTTGTATATACATGTCCTTTTCCTGTTTGTATGATCTCTTTGGGATACAGCCCCAGAAATGGTATTGCTGGGTCAAAGGGTATGCACATTTTTATAGCCCTTTGAGTATAGTTCCAAATTGTTCTCCAGAATGATTGGATCAGTTCACAATTCTCCCAACAATGCATTAGTGTTCCAATTTTCCCACATCTTCTCCAGCATTTATAATTGTCCTTTTTTGTAACGTTAGTCAATCTGACAGGTGTGATGTAGTATCCAAGAGTTATTTTGATTTGAATTTCTCTAAATAATAGTGATTTAGAGCATTTTTTCATATGATTATAGATATCTTTAATTTCTTTCTCTTAAAACTGTCTGTTCATATCCTTTGACCATTTATCAATTGAGGAATGACTTGTATTTTTATAAATTTAACTCAGTTCTCTGTGTATTTTAGAAATGAGGCCTTTATCAGAGAGACACCGATTGTAAAACCTCTTTCCCAATTTTCTGCTTTGCTCCTAATCTTGGTTGCATTGGCTTTGTTTGTACAAAACCTTTTCAATTTGATGTAATCAAAATGATACATTTTGAATTTTATAATGATCTTTATCTCTTTTGGTCATAAATTCTCCCTTCTCCATAAATCTGACAGGTAAACTACTACTTCCTCTCCCAGACTGCTTATAGTATCAGCCTTTATATGTAGGTTTTGAACCCATTTTGACTTTATTTTAGTATAAGGGCATACTTAAAAAAAACCCTTTATTTTTCTTGTATTTTTTTCTGTTTTCTTTTACAACATGCCTATTATGGATATGTTTTGCATGACTATACATGTATAAACTATATCAGACTTCTTGCCTTCTCATTGAGGGGGGAGAAATGGGAGAAAGGAAGAGAATTTGGAACTCAAAGTTTTTAAAAGAAGTGTTAAAAATTGATTTTACATGTAACGGGGGAAAAAATTTTAAATATAAAGAAAAAAAATAAAGGAGTAAACTAGCTGTGTGACCTTGGGCAAGTCACTTAACCCCCAACTGCCCTCCAAAAAGCAATAAATAAATAAATAAATACACTAAATTATATTAAAAAAAATAAAGGAGTAGGTCAAAGAAAATGGTATAAAGCAAGTAGAGCTTGACATTGATGAAAAATATCTGTCTTCTGCAATTTCAGGCTCCTTTGGGGTATGTAAGTCACCTAATCTTCCTTCATCAGCTGTGTCAGCTCCACAGTGGGCTCAGGAATTAACTCAATACATTCTTACCAACCAATCCAGTTGGCAATAAAGATCTAGCCTGACAATAAATAGGCATAATGAACTGAATGGACATTGTACCAAATTAATTAATTAGTCAATGTTTAAAAATAAATTTTCTGTTTATAGAGGATAGGAAGGTATACAATAATCCTCCTAAAGTATAATAATAATAATAATATTTAATAATAATGGGTTGCATTTATAAAGTGATTTAAGGTTTGTAATGCCCTCCACAAGTGTTATTTCTTTTTATCCTCACAAGAATCCTGGGTGGCAGGTACTATTATTACCTCCATTTACAGATGGGGAAAATGAGACAGAGGTTAAGTGATTCACCTAGAATCACATGGCTGGTAAGTGGATGAGACTGGATTTCAACTCAAGTCTTCCTGATTCCAGGACTTTATCCGTGCCTGAACATATCTGATAATGTCAGAAAAATTCCAGTGACTCCCTGTCACTGATAAGGATAAGATACCCATTCTTGTTTGGCATTAAAATCTTTCATGATCTAGCTTTAGTCTCTCCTTCCCCTTCACTCTGTGTTCTAGTTGAATTGGCCTGTTTACTCTTCCCTAAGCTTGGCACTCTGTCTCTCAACGTTTTGCATGTGCTCAGGAAGCATCTAATATCCAGAATGTGTTTCCTTCTTACCTTTAAGCTCCTAGAAGCTCTAGCTTTCTTCAGGCCTCAGCTTTGGTACCTTCTCCTAGAGGAACTCTGATCTCCTTAGGATTAGAGTCAGTGTTTCACAAATGAGCAAATACATACTTATCTATTTGTGTATTACATCCACCCAGGAGAATGTAAACTCCTTGAGGGCAGGACCTATTTTTGGTTTTATCTTTGTGCCTCCAGTGCCTAGCACAGTGTCTTACAGAGTGGAGGCCCTTTATAAACTCTTGTTGGATTGAATTGGATGGGTTTGTAGAGACCAAGGAATATCTGGAATAGGACTGAAAAATCTAGAAAAGATCAAATGTAGAGGTTAATGACAAAGTATTATATTTGGAGAAGTGTCAAGGAAGGATATGACTGAGAACTTAGTTTTCAAGTTGAAATATTGAGAGTTTTTTTGAATAGAATATGTATGACATTTGGCATGGTTGAATATAGGAAGGAGAAGCCCTTAATGTTTAACAGTAACAGATCTTGTTAAGATCTATATGTACAAAGGTGATGATTTGTAGCTAATTGTCTCTAAAGAAGATAGAATTGGTCTTTTTCAAATTAGAATTAAAAACCATCAGGACTGCTCTGACTTGAACTTAATAGAATATAGAACTGTCCAAACAGAAACTTGTTTTGTTCTCTTTCTTGTCCTTTCTATTTGTTGAAACCAACTCCAAAGCTCATGGCTCATCAGAAGGGAATTTAATTTAATTCAGTCTTTATTCAATACCTACCACACAGAAGATATTGTGCTAGATATTGCTGCTGTAGAGATAAAGATGACATAATCTGAGTCCTTTGAGAACATACATTCTGAACCTACGTACTCGTTTTAGGAACAATGAGCTTTTTTTCTTCAAATCTAAGAGTTCAATTTAAAATTAAACAGACTTTTTATTATATAGTCAACATTTATTTTTTTATTTTTTTTTATTTTTATTTTTTGGAGGGCAGTTGGGGTTAAGTGACTTGCCCAAGGTCACACGTCTAGCTTTTTGTGTGTGTGTGTTAAGTGTCTGAGGCCGGATTTGAACTCAGGTACTCCTGACTCCAGGGCCGGTGCTCTACTCACTGCACCACCTAGCCGCCCTATAGTCAACATTTATAATACAACAAGGAAGCCCCCTTTAAAAATGTAGTCATTGATCAGTTAGGAATGGCCTCAAATGATATGGCTGAAAATGAGAGTCAGTATTTGTGATGGTAAGAGAATGTACCTGAGTACCAAGAGATCAGACGTCTAATCCTAGTTCTGCAACTAATAACAGCTAAAGTTTACATAGTGTTTTATGAGTGTATCAAATTGTTTATGTATAGTTGGTCCTTAAAACAATACTATAATATAGGTAGTTTTGAGTGGTATCATCTACATTTTATAGGTGAGGTAACTGAGGCCCATGGTTAGATGATGAGCATCCCAAACCAAATTCTCAGTGGAGTTTCTACATAACTTTCCTGTTAATTAGCTTTGTGACCATGAGCAAGTTATTTGAGTTCACTGTACCTTAATCTCCCTCATTTCTTAAATGCTAGGGTTGGGTTTGATGATCTCAAAGGTCTCTTCTACCTTTACATTCTATTATCTGTACTTTTCTGCACTTGGGTAAGGCCCTTTTGGCTATTTGCAGACAGGTCATAATGGCTAATGCAAATGGATAAGTTTCTGAACATGGGCCATAAGAGAAATATTGAGTTAGAAGAATAAATGAAATGCTCCCGTGGATTGTGAACGAACCACAAAACAAAACAGAAAAATCTCAACCAGATGCTGTTATATCAACCACAACAGTATAACTCCAGGTTAAATGATTGTCTTATCTCAGGAGCCATATTCCATTTTGGAAAACAAAGACTGTGTCTGCCTGCTTAGGTTTTTAGTACTTGCTATCAACTTCCTGCCAGGAAATTTGTGAACCAGAATATGACTTCTGAAATTTATGAGGTGATGTGTCTACAGATTGATAGTTAGCTATAAACCCGCTCCTCCATCTCCTTTACAACGGACATGTGATCCCAGCACCAAGACCACCCAATTATTTTTGGGGAATGACAGTTTATTGCCTTGACAGAGACTTTAACAACTGTTTTGCCCTGTAAATCTTTCCTTAAGAGTAGTACCACCACTGTTTGCCATTTGGACACCATTCAAAAGTAGCAGATTGATAAAAATCTGGTCTTTATTTGCTAAGTCTTGGAGTGCTCAAAATGAAAATTTCAATCGATCTCGTATTTTTTGGCCATCTACTATTCATTTCCACAACTCAGTTCAAGAAACATTTAAGCACTGTAGAGTTGTGTTGTGGATAGAGCAATGGACTGTGAGTCAGGAAGACTTACTTTGGAAACTCTCCTCAGACACTTACCAGCTATGTGACTTTTGGACAAGTCCTTTAACTTCTATGAATCTCAGTTTCTTCATCTCTAAAATTAGGGGATTGCTGAGGGCAGGATTTCTGAGGTCCATGTCAGCTGCAAATTTATGATCTTATTTATGCCTTCTATGTGTAAGGCATTGTGCTAAGGGGTTTGGGGAACACAAGGGAGAAAGAGAAGAGAAATAAGTATTTTTATAGCACCTACCATGGGCTAGGCTCTGTGCTACGTACTTTACAAATATCCTATTATTTGATCCTGCAAATCCTGCAAAGTAAAATCTGTTATTATCCTCAATTTACTCAAGTTGAGGAAACTGAGGCAATCAGATTAAGTGACTTGTTCATCAGGGTCACACAGCTATCGTCTTGAGGCTGGATTTGAACTCAAGTCTTCCTGACTCCAGGACCAGTGCTCCATCCCCTGAGAAGACATTTAAGGTTTAAACTCATACTTATATAACACATTATGGTTTACTAAGTGCTTTATACATATTATGCCTTTTGATCCTCCCAGCACTCCTGTGTAGTAGTATACAGAGTAGTAACTTCAGGAATTATTATCTTCATTTTATAAATAAAGAAACTAAGACTGAGAAACTCAGGTGACTAACTCAAGGTCAAATAATAACTAAGAGACAGAGTCAGGGGGCGGCTAGGTGGCACAGTAAATATAGCACCGGCCCTGGAGTCAGGAGGACCCGAGTTCAAATCCAGCCTCAGACACTTAACACAAAACTAGCCATGAGTCCTTGGGCAAGTCATTTAACCTCAATTGCCCTACCTTTCCCCCTCCAAAAAAAAAGAAAAAGAGATAGAGTCAAGATGTTAACTAAAGTTTTCTAATGGTGAGTCTGTTGTCTTCTCCTTCTACTTTGCCATGGCTGCCTCTCCTTGTGTCACACACACACACACCCACACCCACACACACCATACAATTGATGTTGGGGAAATAGAATTACCATATAATGATACAAAAGGTCAAAGACTTAAGATATCAATCTAATCCAGCTTCCCACTTCAAAGATGAGAAAACTGAGTCTCAGAGAGACTGGCCTCAAACTCACATAGTAAGTGGGAGGATTTGAAGAGAAGTTCTCTGTCTCTAGAGCCGGTGCTCATCACACTGTCACCACATTGTATCTCTCATAATTAAACACCAAGTTCCTGGCCTCTTCAGAGCTCCCCCAATAGTTGGGGAGGGTGTCCAGCGTGTGAAATGAAGGTGTTTGACTAGATGATTTCTAAGGCTCATTAAAAATCTAAAATTCAGTGAATTATATTTATACTTATATTTTTATGGTTATATGCTTATATATTTATGTTTCTCGAACTGAGTTGTGGAAATGAATAGTAGATGGCCAAAATATATATTTATGCTTATATTAATGTTTAGTAAGGTGCATACATAGAACAATAAAGTCCATGGCCATCCTATGGACAATCCAACTGAAACGAAGCTTCTTGAGGGCAGAGTTATTTCATTTGTATCTCTAGTACCTAAAATGGCGCCTGGCACATAATAGAAAGTAAAAAAAAATGCTCTGAATGAATAAAAACAATTCCACAGTTTTGTAACTCTGATGTCACAAAGTATGTTTACATTTCCAAGATGGCTCATATTTATTGGTTTGAGAAATCTGAAACTCTGATGGGCAGTCAGGCATTCTCTCACTTGTAACTGTGTTGGTTATATTATTAAAAAAAGAAGAAACTTTTTACCAATATAGGCAACCCTCTCTGTTGAGTAGTTGCCTCCCTACATCCAATTAACTGAAGTTGCTTTCCCATGAGCATCGCTTTATGCTGGTGACTCATTGATGATACAGTGGTTTAAGGTAGTCATGTCAAACTCAAATAGAAACAGAGTCACTAAATTATACCTGAGGATCTTTGCAAGCTGCATATTGACCTAAAAAATCCCACATGCATTTTCATTTATTTTATTAAATGTTTTCCAATTACATTTTAATCTACCTAGGGAAGTAGTGTTGCCTATGTTTGACACTTCTGGTCTAAAGATCTTGTATCTTCTCTAAATAATTAAGGCTCTGAGAACCCCCGTCTTGAAAGACAGGCACCTTCTGTGGAAGTATGGAGGCCTCAAAGTTACCCATAACAGTGATTGATTATGCTTTAGGTGATAAGGCTATTCTCCTGATGCTGTTAATCAGTGGAGTAGTAGGGAGTGGGTGTTTGTAATGGAGGGTTTGAAGAGCAAAGTTTGAAAGTATGGAGGGAAGAAGAGTAAAAACATGAACTTGTGAACAGTGAGGGTGTTGAAGTAATATGTCACTAGGGCTATTGTTAATTACCTAGATTCTTAGGCAATTTAGAGGGAGAACTTTAGGCCTTTGGGCAAAGCTTCCTAGAGGGTTTAGTTTCTCCCTTGGGCAGATATAGTGCTGCTTATGGATTAAGACAGCTCTTAGAGTGTGGGACCCTCAGCCTATATTTGGCTGGGAAGAATAAAGATGTGTAGTTTGGGGACTTTTGTGACAAATCCCTGTCAGATGTGGACGTCAGACTTACACAATTTTGAGTCCCATTTTAGGGAGAGTACTTGGTCTGGCAAGAGTGGACCTTGACCCAGACCATAAGAAGGTATGTATTTCTGTTGGGGTTCATGTCATAGTGGCCATATGTGGTGGAAGCAATATCCTAAACCCTGCCTCCATCCCTAAGTTAGATGAATTTTCCTTAAAGGATATTGAGAACGTCCTTGAAACTTGATTAAATAAGCAGACTAGAGGCTTAGGGTATTGATAGGATTTTCTTGTTACCTGACTACAAAATAGTCAGATTTAAGTCCTAATTAAAATCCCAGTACAGGAGGCCTCTCCCAGTCCTCTTAATTCCAGGGCTTTCCTTCTTTTACTTTTTCCCACTTCTCCGGTACACAGCTTCCTTTGTATTTGTTTCCATGTTGTCTCCCCCAGTAGATTGTAAGCTCCTCAAGGGCAGAGGTGGTCTTTTGCCTCTTTTTGTTTCCCCAGTGTCTTAGGACAGCATCTAGCATGTAGGTGCTTAATAAACGTTTATTGATTGATTGATGCCTGACCGGTGGCCATGATGGGTAATTAATGCAGAGCAACTTCATTTAACTGAATCAACTTGGAATGTCCTTAAAGCCTAACCTTGTTGAATAGCCCCCTCTTGCTGTGACTTGCTAAATTTTTCTTTGCTAACTGCTGAATGACCCGTAAGGGTCTCACTTCATTCCAATATTGAACAGAAACTATCAGTAGACTTCCCTGTCAGGTCCAGCCCAGAAAACCATAGGTCAATTAATTAATCAACAAATATTTAGATTCTATGGGTATTAAACAGATATAGATTCAATAACTCTTCTTACTTAGCCAATGATTTACCCAGTAGAATGTAAGCTCCTTGAGGGTAAAGACTTTTTTTTTGTCTGCATCATCTGGATCAGGAGTTCTTAGCCTTTTATGTCATAGACTCATTTGGTAGGCTGGTGAAACCTATGGAATCTTTGTAAGAACAACATTTTTAAGTGCAAACAGTAAGTTATGGAAGATTACAGAAGAAACTAATTAAACCAGGGTGTCAAATTATTATTATTATTATTTTAAAATCGTGGATCTTAGATCAAGATCCTGTGATCTAGGAACCGTGTGATACCTACTCTATTAATTCTAGTTTTGTTGAATATTCTCAGGGGCCCGCACACTTGGGAGCAGTGCCCACCAAGCAACAGCCTGTGCACATATTTTGTCTTGACTTGACAGGAAGCAGTCATTGTCCCTGACCCTGTATTCAGGTTAACATATGCCTTATTGTATCTTTGGTGTGCTACCCAGTCTACTAGGTGGCACTGTGGATGGATTGCTGGACCTGGAGTCAGGATGATCTGAATTCAAATCCAGTCTCAGATACACTTACTAGCTCCGTGATCTTGAGCAGTCACTTAATTGTTATCTGTCTCAGTTTACCCATCTATAAAATGGGGATTATAGCACCTATGTCCCAAGATTTTTGTGAAGATCAAATGATACGATATTGCTAAAGTACTTTGCATACCTTAGGGTTTTATTTTAAATGTTAGCTGTTATTATTATTATCTCCTAGAATAGGGGTGGGCAGATTCCCCTAATGGACCATATATAACCTCATTACACCAGGATTACAAAGCTACCTTGGTCATCTTTAGTTTGCTGTTGAGAGGTACAGGAGAACATTATGGAGATGGAACAAAAATGAAAAATCTCAATTATGTATTGAACGACAAATATTAGAATTTCAACCTGAACTTGAAATAATTTCATATATACTACATATAAGTATGTGGGTTTACATTGATCACTGTGTCTCTTTTATTTCCTTGTCCTCCTTATATTTCCCCTTATGTCCTTTGTTTAAATATTTTTTATTCTTCTCTTATTATTTTTTCCATTTTTCTTTTCATTTTTCCTGTTAAAATTTTTTTTTAATTCAAACTCCCTGCTTAGTAAGAAGTGCCCTTGGTACTTAGAGATCTTCAAGTTCTTTTTTAAGGGAACTTCACATAGGATCCTGTCTGTGCTCTGTGAGTAATTCTTGCTCTCTGGTCATCTTTTGGTCCCCATTCCAACAACTCTATGAGATCCATCATCCCAGCCCTTAACCCTGATCTTAACCACTTACTTTCCAAGGTTCCTTACCTTCCTGAATTGCCATGTTTGAATCTGATTATTTCACACATGACTTAATCAATAAGAGATTATTAATTGCCTCCTACGTTCCAGACCACTGTGATAGATGCTGGAAATACAAATACAAAAGTAAGACTGTCTCTACCCTTGAGAATCTGATGGTCTGCTTGTTGTTCATGGAAGAGTAAAATATAGGGCGCGTACAACAGAGAACTAATTTCTGATGGAATGCTACCATGCTGTAAGGAATGATGAGCAGGTTGATTTTAGGGGAAAAAAAGGAACATATGTGTAATGTCTATCTATCTATCTATCTATCTATCTATCTATCTATCTATCTATCTATCTATCTATCTATATCTGAAATAATGCAGAGTGAAATGAGTAGATTCAAGAGAATGTTGTTTGAAGAGTGCTAATGATTAGACTATTCTGAGTAATATGATAATTTAAATGAACTACAAAGGACCTCTAAAGAAAATTGTTATTTACCTCCAGAGAAAGAAATGATATATGGAAGTACATATTACATACACATGCAATCTTTATATATCTACATATATGTATGTATAGATAGATTGATGTGTATATATCTATATATACATATACATACATACACACACACATGTCCAGCCCTTCCTTTTCAACCCTGCATTAGAGACTCTAATGCAGGGTTGGAAGGAAGGGCTGCATACAACTTGGAACTCAAAATGTAACAAAAAATAAATTAGATAATTAAAAGATAAAAGAAGTTTCAAGTCAGGAAAAGATAGGGCGGGGGAGGGCCTAACTACTAGTGAAATCAAGGAGAAGGAGTGAACACTTGTGATGATGAGACTCCAAGGGATCTGGGGTTTTGGGAGGCAGAGGTCAGGATGGTGTGTCCCCAAGGATGGGAACAGCCAGGGTAAAAAGTGTGAGAGGGGGGCCAGCAGAGTCAAGTCTGGCTAAAGTATACAGTGGAGAATGTAAGGGAATTAATGGGAAATCAGGCTGGAAATAAGGTTCCAATCAAATTGTGAAGGACTTTAAAAGCCAAACAGAGTGGTCTATATTTTATCCTAGAAAAAAGAGATACCTACTAGAACAGCTTTAGTAGGAGAGTATCAGTCAGATGAACAACATTAGTCTGAAAAGACTGTCTTTTCCTTTTTTTTTTAGAGTCAAATTTAGCTGTAATGGAACATCATATTAATTTGTTATAAGTAGAACATTTCTCACATTAATATTGTTATCTTATTGATGACTCTCAACTACTCAAATTTAGCATTCTTTTTTATTATTTATAATAAACCTTTAAATTAGTCAGTGTTGATTGCTATTTTGCACAATATTTATGGATTAGATTAATAGTAACTGTCAAAGAAATTCAGAACCTAAAACTGACTTCTAAATTTAAATTTAGATTGTAAAATGATTTATTTCGTCCTTTTTCAAATAACCTCTAAAGGTAAGGTTCACATGTTGACTTAGTCTTAAACTGTAGTTTATTAAAATTTTTTTCTTTGTTATTTTCTTTATTTATTTTGAACAACTTAAGCCAAATAAAACAGGCATTTCTATATCATTGGGGATCTCCACTATGAATAGATTGCTTTTAAAAAAAGAAATAATTTCTACATATAACTTTTAAAGCTGTCATTCTTGATTCCAGATTCCCTTCTGTGCATTAAAGAAAAGATGCCTCAATGGTCAGCTCTTATTTCATTCTTTACTTTTTTGTTTTAGCTGCCCAGTTGCCAATTTCACTATCAATCCCATCTATCTCAATCCTCTCCTCCCCCAACATCCCTGCTCCTACTGGGGAAAAAAAACAACAACATAACTCTGGCAGTGGTTCTCAACCTGTGGATTGTGACTGTGCATGCATGCACAGTCAAATGACCCTTTCACCGGGGTCACCTAAGATTGTTGGCAAACATGTATTTCCAATAGTCTTAGGAACCGAGATACTGCTCCTCTATCTGTCTCCAGGTGGGTCCACCCACATGCAGATACACCCACATATGAGTATTAAGGGGAACTGGCATTAGAAAGGTTGAGAACCACTGAATACAGCAATGTGATTTACAATATATACAGCTTCCCTTTAATTCTTTCCTTGTTTCATCATTTTTTAAACCTTTTTATTTTGCTGGTGCTTGGCAATTACTTGCTGTGCTTAGATATGATGCTTTTATCTTTTGTGTTTATATGGTAATATTTGTTGTTACATTTGCTTTGTGAACTAGTGGAGGGATTACTTATATTTAAGTTAAAATCCTGGCATGTTGCTGTGAATTTAAAGGGATTGCTCAGATTTTTTTAAGGCCATGGGATTTTGTGGTCATGGATGGTTCCTATCCTCATTTAAGAATGATCTGTAGTTAGTTAGTCTAGATTTTCTTAGTATGATAACAGCTGAAAGTTAGAAGAATCCGTACAAGGCCATGCAGTCCATTCCCCTCTTTTTACAGATGAGGAAACTATATCTCATAAAGGTTAAGTGACCTTACCAGTGATGGAATCCTAATAAAGCTGCTCCTAGCCCCAATATTCTAACTTCTTTATGGGCCTCACTGAACATCAGCCATGTCCTGATTTAACCATATAATCTGGCTTTAACCACACTACTGCTCCCTGACTCAATCATTGGCCTCACTGAATAGCAAGCCTACTGTCCCTGGCCAGTCCCTGCCCCCAGACTAAATATAGCCACTTCACCTACCTAATCACTGTTCTCCACCCCCAGCTCGATATCCTAACTTCCTCATATATGCCTCGCTGCCTCAGTAGAACAGCAGGCCTGTCCATGTGATGGAAACCCAGACACTGCCTCTAGACGCATTCCTCATATTTCTCACAGAAACAGCAGGTGTGTCCATGTACTCAATCACAACCACATCCATCTAATCTCAGATAGGATCACAATAGTCAGCCAATCAGAAAGCCTACCAGCAGGATGCCCAAACAGGACGTGGACCCCCAAGCAATAGAAGGGACTTTCCCTAAGTTAGCACCTATGCAGTAAATAGCAAAAACTGTCTCGTAGGTGCATATGTGCATAGATGCATATCCCTCCCATCCATGGATTTTTCTGTATGCGTTGTGAATTATTGCATGCATGCACAGTTCCACCAAGGCTGGGACACCTCCCTTATTGTCTAATCCCTTGAAAACCCTTCCTGCCTTTATAATATTCATAATTTGTGTTATTTAATAAGCATCATTATATTATAAAATTGCTCCTCTTGTCTTACTAAACTGCTGGTTCCTCTTTGAACCCAGTCCACTTCCAATAAATGCCCTTGTTTGGATTAGAGATTAGTGCTGAATCTGACCCCCCCCCCCAACACACCATGAAACTGCACCACTAGCGACACATGGCCAGCAAATGCCAAAGGCAGGATTTAAAGCTTGACGTTGTGGCTCCAAGTCCAACATTTTATAGACAGTACCTCTCCAAACTAGGATAGGTCTTATTTGGAAGACTGCATATTGTTTTCAATGACCCTAAGCTGTTTTCTGCTTTTAAAAAATCCCCCCTTTTACTTTATTGATCCTATACGGGAAAGAACATTTTTTTGGAAGAATCAAAACCCTGGGTGACTCAATAGGCCAAAGACACATGATAGATGTCAGCAGATGGCTGCGTGTTACTACGGAAGACTTTATGTGTCAGAAGTGATATAAACAATATGTAAGCAGAATGAGAAATAATAAATAGATAATAACAGACAGTAGCTAGTTAATAATAGGAGTCAACATTTATATAGAACTTGGAAAATTTGCAAAGTGCTTTACAAATATTAACTCATTTGAGCTTCACAATGACCTTGGGATATAGGTACTTCTGGTATTCCCATTCTACAGATGCAGAAACGGAGGCACATAAAGGTTAAGTGACTTGTCCAGGGTCACACAGCTTCTAAGTGTTTGAGGTATGATTGAGATTAAAGTTTTTCTGACTGGAAGTCCTGTGCTCTGTCCACCATGTCACCTAGTTCCCTATATAAACAGCCATCCAGAGGGAGACATAGTATCTTACCTGGCTCCTTTATGGAAAAACATGCAAAGCTTGGGAGGAGAACATGTAGAATCATTTTGAATGATAGAAGAGGGCATTATCCACAGTGGTGAGATTATAGGTCCATCCAAGAAGCCATAGGTGTCTTTTTCTATCCCTTAGAAGCTTTTTTGAGGAAGTTGGAATTTAGACTTTTTTTTTGGTGCAATAGTGGTTAAGTGATTTGCCCAGGGTCACACAGTTAGTAAGTATCTGAGGTTAGATTTGAACACAGGTCCTCCTGCATCCTCCCTCTATCCCAAGATTTTTTTTCTGGCAGCATTTAGATTGGTATTAGGATGAAACAGTCAACATTTTTGGAAATTTCCCCATATGGGGGACAAGGTAAAATATAAAACACACGGCACAGTGGAAAGATCTTTTTCATCTGTGTTTCACAGGCCTGAGTTCTAGTTCTGCTTGTCACTTAGGAGGCATGTATGCTTGGATGAATCCCATGCTTTCTTTGGTCCACAGTTTCTTCATTTGAAAAATGAAGGGGTTGTATCTGTGGTCTCTTCCAGCTCTAAAGAGCTTATCATGCTAAGTATAATTCCTGCGAATATGAATATTTCATGGTATTCATGAAGTTTTGGGAGAATTGGAAGAAGGTTTCCAGGACATCAGGTTGGACACTCTGTGGTGACTTTATAGCAGGATATGGATGAGGGCAGCATAGGTTAGGCAGTTGTGGAGGGGGCTTTACAACTGGAGGGAATACATACATTGATGAGATCACAAATGCACTGGATTATGGAACGTATCTAAGGTAAAGAATGAGTGAGAATGAAGTTGTGTGTGTGGGAGTCGGTATGGTACAGTGAAGAGAACATTAACTCTCTGGTCAGAGAACTTGGGTTCAAATCTCAGTCATTTACTACCCGTGTGACCTTGGGGGCAAGTCATGTGACTTCTCTAGGCCTCAATTTCTTCCTCTGTAAAATGTGGGCATGGGTTGGATTAGAAGGCTTCTGAGGGTCTTTCAGACTTTAAATTCTATGAACCTATGATTGTAAATTGGGCAAAATGTCAGGAAATCACCAGCCATACCAGTGTGGATAAAGAGATTACTGAAAGGAAGGTGCAGTTTGTGCAACAGAGCTCACAGAGAAGAGATACATGCTTTTTCCCTCATGGCAGAGGGTGTGTGTGTGTGTGTGTGTGTGTGTGTGTGTGTGTGTGTGTGTGTGTGTGTGTGTGTGTGTGTGTGTGTGTGTGTATTTGGTAGGGGGTGTCTGGACAGAATATTTTATACTTTGCTAGATGTCATCTCTACAGTGAATATTTTCACTTAATTATTTTTATTTGTCACTAGAGAGGCTTCAGTATGCAGAGAGTAAGTAGGAAATATCTGTGATATAAGTGGATAGAGCGCTGGGTCTGGAGTCAGGAAGACCTAGGTTCAAATCTGGCCTATGACACTTAACTAGCTTTGTGACCCTGGGCAAGTCACTGAACCCTCTTGGCCTCGGTTTCCTCATCTGTAAAATTAGCTAGAGAAGGAAATGGCAAACCACTCCAGTATCTTTGCCTAGAAAAGTCCAAATAGGGTTCCAAAGAGTCAGACACAACTAAAATGATTGAACAACAGCAACAAAAGACAAAAGACATTAATGAAACACTTGTAAAAATGAAGAGAAAATGGAGGGAAACAATTTCCACACCTACTCTTGAGAGTCTTATGCACTGGCTTCCTTCATGATTATTTTTCTTTCCATCCCACTGAAGTGGCTTCACACCCACAACTATACCAGACTGTACAGTTTGCTCCTTCAAGCCTTTCATTCCTCTGGCAGGATGGTCTGTGGATGGATGTGGACTTAATTTCCCCAAACAAGAATCCAAGTAGAAGACAATTTAGGTGACTCTAAAGCCCCCCTTAGTGACCCATAAAACACTGAATTAGGAGCCAGAGGACCTCAGTTCATAGATCCACTCTGACTTTTTATTCTCTGTATGATGTGGTCAAGATACTTGACCTCCTTGGGTCTCAGTTTTCTCATCTATAAAATGATGGGGGAAGTACTAGTGGTCTCTGAGCTCCCTTTTACGTCTAAGTTTGTGGTTCAATGAGCTAAGGAATGCACAATTCTTTGTAACTCCCCTTGGAATCCTACCACTGCCTAGGAATTATGGAGCAAATGCTATTTTTTCCATGGCCTAAGTCACAAGGATTGTGGGAGAGGTTGATGGGCTAACTCCTGGGAAGGTCTTGCCTCTTCCTTGGCCACTAATTTTGCCAATCGACTCCTATGTGTTCATGATAAATAGATTGCTGAATAATCCCTCTCATAGATAAACCGCGTGAGATTCTTACAGCTGAGATGTGTCAGAATGTAATGCACATTATCTGTCATTCCCTCCTGCCTGCCAACTAAGCTGAGGGAAACTAAAAAGATACATCAAAACTCAATTGGGCATTAATTTCCAAACTTTAAAATGCTTGAATTGTTCTTCATTGCTGATACTAGCTTTTTGAGGTAAAAGAATGGAGAAATCTTAGGTCTTTGAATCAAAACCAGATGAAATAAAGTATATAGGAAAGAAATGAATTATGTTTGAAAGTAAAGGGCTGTATATCTAGACATCAAACATCGCCAATAGAATCAATTTTATTTTCTTGAGTGTTGTAGATTCATGGAACTCTTTGATTTTTAAGGATTCAGTATGAAAATCAGTCAAGCAGGTAAAATCCTATCTCTGAGAGGACAATTAGGTGACCAGAGAGGACACCAGAATAGTTTTTTGATATCTCCAATATAACAATCCAAAGGGCACGTATCTCATTAGAATTAGTCAAGAACAACTCAACGCTGGCAATCTAATCACAATTTTTTGTTTTACAAGTCTGGAACATGTTAGAAACTCTGGGAAAATGTTTAATTTTGGAACCCACATATAGGGGCAGCTAGGTAATGAAGTGACTAGCCAGCAAGGTCTGGAGTCAGGAAGATTTGAGCTCAAATTTAGCTTCAAATACTTACTAGTTGTATGACCTGTAGTTTATATGTGACGGGGATTATTCAGAAATCTGTTCATCAGGAATACACCGGAGTCAGTTGGTAAGTTAGTAGCTAGAGATGGGGCAAGGCCTTCTTAGGAGTTAGCCAATTGCTCTCTTCAGCAAACCCTGTGATTCAGGACATTAAAAAAGTCACGTAGCTCCTTCCTCCTAGAATTTTTGTGAGGATCAAATAAGGTAATATTTGTGAAGTAGTTACCATAGTGCCTGGCACATAGTAGGCACTATATAAATGTTAGTTCCTTCTCCTCTTCCTCTTTTTCCTCCTCTTCCTCTTCTTCCTTCTACTTTTTGATACCCTGTTATTCACACAAGATCTAAGAGAGAGGTTAAACTTCTTTAGCTTATAATTGCTTTTTCCCATTCCGTTTTTGGTATCTAATGTATTCATGTGATTTTTATAGAACAACTTATTGGCAGTTTTCATGGCCAGTCCTAAGGTAGTATATACATTTAATATATTGTCACTGGTGTCTCAAATGACTTGATAAAAGCACACAATATCACTCACAGAATGTGGGAGCTGCAATGGATCTTGGAGATCATTCTAGTCCAAGTCTCTCATTTAAGAGATGAAATAGCTGAGAGAAGTGACTTGTTCAAGGTCACTTAGTTAAGTAACAGCAAAGACAGGACTAGCACTAAGATTTCTCAATTTTCGAGTTAGTAGAATCACAGAATCTCAGATTTAGAAGGAATCTCAGAGAAACTTCTAGTTCAACCTATGGCTGAACAAGAATCCCATCTAAACCAATCCAATAAGGGACAATCCAACTTCTGTTTGGAGATCTCTGGTATATCCATTTCCCTTAGGAATAGCAGTTTATTTCAATTCTAAATTACTCTCTTTGAAAGTCCCACCCACTGCTCCTTGTTCTGTCTTCTTGAGTGAAAACTATTAAATGTTATCTTAGATTCAGTCCACTTTCTAAGCTATCAAAATTTATTTGGTTCCTGACTCTGTAGACAATATAGATACTCTACAGATAAGCTAGGGAGCCAATGAGGATAAGAATTCAATTATTTACTCATCAGGCATGGGGCTGGGATGGGAGAGAGAGAGGACTAAGAATTGAGTGTATGGCCCTATGCTACCTCATTAATACCATTTGCCATTCATATATAAACTCAAGGAAGAGCATGCTAAGAAACTTTTCTTGAATCTCTCTTCTCACATCACTTGGAAAAGATTTAGACTGTTCCATCAAATATACAGTTTCAACCAACTTCTTCTGTTATATAGTTTTATAAAACAGCAAATTCCTATGCTTTTTTTCATACACTGACAAACATAACATTTCTGTAAGAAGTCATAACTTAATCTGTGGTTTTAAATTTTTCACCACCTCTGGGACTACTTAACTTTCACTTACATTTTTGGGCTCAAACCTAGAGAGTGGCTGCTTGTGCTCTCAGGGTTGTAGGAAGCTAATTATGGGGAACTTGAGTTCTAACAGCACTCATGAATCCCAACAAGTGTGCCTCCCATTAATATCAGCCAACCAGACTTCAATTTGCTTTTAGAAAGGGTATTGGCACAAAACAATCTCAGGCACATTCTTCCACAAATGTATAGAGACTTCCGGGGAAGAATTGGCTTAAACTTTGACTACAATGATAGTAAGATGCTTGTATAGAGAGTCAAAGAGCAAACCTACAACTCCTGTTGCTGGAAATCTTTTGAGTCTCTAGCTAGCTTTCTTTTCTAGTATAAGGATTCATGCTCTTTGAAGCTGTTTCTCCCTTGGGGTGCTATTATCTTGTCCTATGGATGTATTATCTCCCATTGGTTCAGTATCTTCAATAACATGGTCAAATGTTGGAGGGAAAGTTTGAGAGAGAAACTCCCTTCTTATCCCTTGTTCTTTCCTCCCCCCTTCAAATATTGATTTCCCTTAGGGACTTTTTGAAATCCTCCTAACTGAAATCCTGTACCACTGGATTGGTCTGTCATTTGACTGAATTCTAGCAGAAGGGAAATGCTGCAGTAGGGAATTATTTAGAATGATTAACTAGATCTGGAGATAGACTTCAACTAGCTGACTAAGGGTAATCCTGTTATGCAGAGATCCCCTATAAGTGTACCCTAGTGATGCACTTAAATCTCCAGGCAGTTATGGGGTTCTGGACATCTCAAGGTGAGGTCATTACTTGGCTGAGCAGGTGGTGATAGCTCTGTTGACTGAGATCAGACATTGGTTACCATTATAAATTGAAAAAGATTCTATTTGTTTTCTTGGTCTTTCCCTACAAAGTCTTCTGTAATTTTTTCAACTCAGTAAATCATTATACTCCTTAAAGTCATCTACAGAATCTAAGCTGGGTCAATCATGAGAACCAGTGTGACCCAACAGAAAGTATGGCTCAGATTTTGGGAGCTAGTTGTGACATTTATGAAATGTGGGACCATGGGAAAGTTATTTTTCATAATCCTGAGCCTCAATTTTCTTGTCCATAAAACATCTACTTTATAGAAGGGGACAGTCTAGGCATGATTTTATCAGCACAAGGGACTCCCAGTGTGGAAACTTCTTCTACTGAATTATATTAGTAACATATCTATGACTTACATATTGGGAAGTATAACTGGTTGACTCAATTACCCAGGCTAATTGCCCAGAGTCATATTTAAAATGTGTCACAGGATTGATACAACCATTCTGGAGAGCAATCTGGAACTATGCCCAAAGGGCTATAAATAATTGCATACCCTTTGACTCAGTAATACCTCTTCTGGTGTTGTATCTCAAAGAGATCATAGAAGTGGGAGGAAGGTCCGCACGCACAAAAAATATTTATTGTCGCTTTCTTTATGGTGGCAAAAAACTGGAAATTAAGGGGCTGCCCCTCAATTGGGGAATGACTAAATAAGTTGTGATATATGAATGTAATGGAATACTATTGTGCTATAAGAAATGGGGAGGAGATGATCTTCATATTCACCTGGAGAGGCTTATACAAACTGATGCTAAGTGAGAAGAGCAGAACCAGGAAAAATTTGTACACAATCACAGACACATCATATGTGTGATGACCAGCTTTGATAACTGGACTCTTCTCAGCAATGCAGTTATAAGACAACTCTACAAGTCTCAGGATGGAAGGAGATATCTATATTCAGAGAAATATCTAGAAAGAACAGAGTTTAAATGAAGACTGAAGCAATCTACATGTTACTGTTCTTTTCCATGTTTGGTTTTGTTTTTCTTTCCCATTGTTCACTCCATTGGTTACAACACTTCTATATAACCAAACTAATGTCCAATGTGAAAGTATTTGCAGATCCTATACTTGATTGCATGCCTCCATGGTGGGGGTGGGGAGTGAAAGAGGGGAGAAAATTTGAAACTCAAGGGATTGTGGAACAGAATCTTGTAAACTAAAAATAAATAAACAAATCAATTAAAAAAATAAAATGCGTCACAGGGAGGACTTGAACCCAATTCTTTCTGAGTCCAAGACTGGGCCAGTACTTTCTAGAGAGTGACAAAATTTCAGGATGAAAAGTATGACTCCCTCAGTCAGTCATTAGTGCCAAATCCTGTTTTTGTTGGGGTTGGATTTTTTTGGTTATTTTTGCTAATTTAGCAAAGAATTATTGCTAAGATCTAGGAATAGGTTATGCATAGCTTTTGGCCCCAAAGCTTTTCCTTCATATTTGTAAGAAGATTTCATAGGGATGTGAAACACAGAGAAGTTAGAGGTTATTTCTCCCTTTTCCAGAGCCTTTTCAGAGTGTGGATGTCCTGTCTCCTCTTCATCCAGTAGGCCAGTCATCTGTCTCCCTGATCATGCCAGCAGGTAGACTTTGGCATCTTGTTCCCATTTTGTGAACTTGTAGGTCTCCTGCCTCTCCCACTTGATGGCACTCTCTGAGTCTAAATACCCTAAACCGTCAAAAGAGAATAATAATATTATATACTAACTGCCTCACAGGGTTATGATCAATTGACAATAAAGATTAAGCACCTTCAATTAAACAGCTTCAATGTACTGTTCTAGGAGCTGGAAAAAGAAACAATGCTAGTCAGTCCTCAAGGACCTTATATTCTGGGGGTAGGAGGGAAACAACATATAGGAATATATAAAATACATAAACAAAACATATGAGATATAGAAACAAAATAGACATAAAGTAATTTGGGGGAAGCTCTAGCAACCAGGGACAACAGGAAAGGCCTCATATAAGAGATAGAAGGGGCAGCTAGGTGGCATAACGAATAAATAGAGCACCAACCCTAGAATCAGTAGGATCTGAGTTCAAATCTAGCCTCAGACACTTAATACATATTAGCCATGTGACCTTGGGCAACTCACTTAACCCCAACTGCCCTGCCTTCTGCCCTCCAAAAAGACAAAAAGATTAAGATACAAAAGATTTTGTAAACTATAAATTTCTGAGTCCAAATCCAAATCCAAATTATGTGAATGTTATCATTAATAGTACTAGTGTCTCTGGTGTGAGGGCTTTCTGAATGCCTTTTCAGGTCTGCTCAACCACCTTTGGTGGTCATCTGTTACCCAACTCTTACCTGTGGCTCCAATAAGCTACAGCATGTGCAGTACTTGTACCCTATTGAAACCATCATTCACTGCATCCCTGGCCTTCTCCAGTCATCCTGACTTTCCTCTTGCCACGAGACTTTGATGACCCTGGAAAAGAGTGTGAGGCTGATGACTTTGCACAGCTTTGCCTCACTGAAATACAATTCAAAAGTGATGTCCTTGGTCTTCAAAAATGAAGGATGCCCTTTTCCTGATCTACCCATCCTAGCTTCTAGTAACCTTCTGCCTAAATCATCTCCTATTTTTCTTGTATATATTATGTCTGTAATTTATATGTACATGTTGCTGCCCCTGTTGGAATGTGAGCTGTTTCAGTAGAGGGACAACTTTATCTTTGTATCTATAGCATTTAACACAGGGTCTGGTACAGAGTGATGCTAAATAAATGCTTGTTAATTGGTCAATTGTGTAGCCTACCTGGCATTTCTGCTTCAAGTTTCTCGCCTTTCCAAATCATCCCCCATATAGCTTCCGAAGAGCTATTCTTAAGAAACAGGCCTGACCACATTGCTTTCATTAAAAAGCTTCAGCAGCTCCTTATTGCCTCGAGGATAAAAGGGAAATTTCTATTTGTATTTGAAATCCTTTTATAGCACGGCTACAGCTCATCTTTAGACTTACTAAATATTATTCCCCTCATGTACACTACAATCTAGTCAAATTGGCCGTTCCTTTCACCTACATTCTTCTTGTGCATAGACTCTGGCTAAGAGAAGGAACTGATGGTATCTGAATACAGATTGAAGCATACTTTTTAAACTTTATCTTTCTTGTGGTTTTTTTTTGTACGTTTTCTTTCACAACATGACTAATATGGAAATATGTTTTGCATGCCTATATATGCATAATCTATATTGAATTGATTGCCTTCTCAGGGAGAGGGGAGGGCTTGGGACGGAAGAAGGGCCCATTCCATTCCTCCAGGGTTCCCAAGCCTGTTTAAAGTTTTTATCTGAGGCAATAATTACTGTGTTTTCAGGGTCAGAGGGGGGATTGGAGATGCTGAGGTTCACTCTGCCGTCCTGGACCCTAGAAGTTCAGTTAAGGGCTTTTTAAATTTCCAGGCCATGGGTTGGTAGTCCCAGGAGTAGCTGCTGCCCCTACAATGGGCCTTGCCTTTGTCTCTTCCCCAGCTCTGTCAATCCCTGCCCTGTGGTGATAGGCCTGGGAACGGCCCTTGTGGTTGGTGGAACAACCTGCCATCATTTTGACCAGCCTTCCACATACCACACTGTCCAGGGTCTCCATGTACCGCCCCCATGTTGGAACTCAGAGTTTTAAAAATCAATGTTAAAATTTGTTTTTACATGTAATTGGGAAAAAATAAAATGCTAAACAAACAAAGAAACAAACAAACGAACAAAAGAATATCTGGCTAAAGCTCGGTTCAGGGGCCACCTCCTATAAGAGTCCTTTCCTTATCCTTCCAGCAGCTAGTTTCTCCTCCTGCCCCTAAATCACCCTGATATTTAAATATATTTTGTATTTCCTTATCTGTGCACATGTTCCTTCCCCTGCTGCCCCAGTAGAATATAAAATCCTTCAAGGCAGGGATTCAATCATTTGTTCTTTTTTCTTTCATTAATTAATTCATTCACTTATTCTTCTTTCCATCCATCCATTCATCCATCCATCCATCCATCCATCCATCCATCCATCCATCCATCTCTCTCTCTCTCTCTCTCTCTCTCTCTCTCTCTCTCTCTCTCTCTCTCTCTATCATTTGCCTGTCTTGATCCTGTTAGGTGGTACAGTGCCTAGAGTTCCACACCTGGCATTAGAAAGATCAGAGTTCTAATCTGTCTTCAGACACTTCCTAGTTGTGTTAAGGTTAAGTCTCTTAACCTCTGTCTGCCTTAGCTTCCCTATCTGTAAAATGGAATAACAATAGTACCTTTCTCTCAGGGTTGTTGTAAGGATCAAACAATAAAGCATGTGTAAAGCTCTTTGCAAAACCTTTATGTACTATATAAATTCTCTCTCTTTTCCCTCTCTCTTTGTCTCTCTCCTATTGAATTCTCAGAAATTATCCACTACCCCAATGCCTGGTACATACTACATCCTTAACAAATACCTACTCATTGATTGAGCTGTGACTGAAGTAACATGTTCTGCCAAACTCAGAGTTTTTTCTACTACACTGTGCTTATATGGTCAGAGAGATGATTAAAATATGAATTATATGTGATTTGCAATTGATAAATACATGCAAGTAAATCCTTAGCCTTTTCTTTCCATTTAATTATTTTCTTACATAATTAGGATTTTTGGATTATAGATTTGGAGGTCACCTAATCCAACCTTTACTTTTTACGGATGAGAAAACTGAGGCTAAGAATGTTTGCCCAAGGTCACACAAATAAATGCCAAAACCAGGATTCAAACCCATATCCAAGGCAATCCAAAATAATAAATATTTATTAAGTGACTACTATGTGTCAGGCACTATGCTAAGTACTGGCGATAAGATTAATAAAAAACAAAGACATTGCTTGCCCTCAAAGAAGTTTCAGTCTAAAGGGGGTAGACACACAAAAGGAGGCATGAAAGTATGTGTGTGGGGTACGCCAGAGAGGCTGATGCAAGGGCATCTTGTTCCATAGAGATGAAATCAAGTGGCAAAGCAGATACAAAGTGTAGTGAGGACCTAAGAGTCCAGTTTCTGCCCTCTATAAAGGAAAGCATTGGGGGGATTTTGGTATTCTATTCTCTAGCCCTCCAATCAACGGGATGAGGAGGCTGAAGGAAGTAGTATCAATCAGGGTTAGAGTTAGCGGCATGGTAGCAAGTTTAGAAGTGATGAACTTATCTTGGGAGAGGCATCTTATTTCTGTGGAGTTGAAACCAGTCAGGGCAGCAGATGCACAGTGGAGGACTCTTTACATTGTATTACAAGTTACACACCTCATCCCTCAATGGACTGTTCTTTTACATTACAGACTGTATCGATCTTCAGTGCTGTTTGTGTTCCTAGTCTTGAGTACTGTCTTGCATAGAGTAGATTCTTAGTAAATGTATATTGATTTGATGTTAGTAAAACATCATGACACTGTTTTGTTATATATCACAGATCTGGTTATATTGTGGATCAAGGAATAGCATCCTATAACATCTTGATATACAAAACATCTTTCAATATAAGGGACAAAATCCATAATACATGTTAATATCACTCCTCCAGTAAGGACATCTATTCTGTGCCCAGCATACTTAGGCTTTATTTGTACTTCTACAGTGCTTTGAATTCTAAGAACCTGAACAATTTCTCAATGAGTAGCTCAGTTCAGTTTCTAACAACTGTAAATAGGCAAATAAGTACAATGTCAATAGAGAAGGTCTAAAACCTCCTCTCAGATGGGCTTGGATAGATTACTAAAGGATAGCCTTGTGACCCTGTATTGTATAGGGAGACATGAACCCTGATTGGTAAAGTAACCTCAGAAAGGGGAAAGAGAGCAAGAGAGAGACAGAGAGAGACACACACACACACAGAGAAAGAGAGAGAGAGAGGGAGAGAGAAAGAGAGACAGAGAGACAGAGACAGAGACAGAGAGACAGAGAGAGACAGAGAGAAAGAGACAGAGACAGAGAGAGACATAGAGAGACAGAGAAAGACAGAGACAGAGATAGAGAGACACATACAGAGACATAGAGATGGAGACAAAGAAAAAAGCAGAGTCAGAGAGTAAGAGAGATAGTAAGAGATAGAGACAAAGAGACAGAAAAACAGACACACAGAGACACAAAGTGAGAGACAAAGAGGAAAAAAGGGATGAGAGAGAGGGAAAGAAAGAGAGAAGTTGAGAGAGAAGAGGGAGAAATGCAAAGAAGAGGCAGGATATACAGACTTTGAATAGAAGTCGGAAGACCTCCTTAGAATTACAGATGTAAGAAAACCAGGACCCCAATATTTTTCTGGATTCTCAGCTCATGTAACCTCAGAGACTGCTAAGATTAGACTTGTTGGGTGACATCATTCTCTCCTTGGTTGGGCTGAGATTTCATCTTGCTCCTGAGTCACAGTGTTTAATTACTCTAGTTCATTCTGTTGTCTAAGCTGTATAGTTTCTTTGATTACTACTTTACCACTTGTTTTGATAAAACTATTCATAATTGTCTTTTATATAATTTGCATATAGTGTTAGCAGAAAATAAGCTGGCCAGCATTAAGTTAAATGCTCCCTGCCCAGTCTGGGGAAAGACAACTTTCTACCTAGAATGTAACAGGCAAAACGACTTTTAACCTGAAACATCTCCCAACACCAAACAAGGCGGCTTAATCTTAAACTACAAATATGTGATGCACAGCAGATAGATAGAATTCCAGTCCAAGATTCATCATGAAGAACAGGAGAGTAAATGCTTAGCTACAGCCCTTTTTTCAACTCTACAAAGATAAAAAATGAAAACTAAAATCTCTAGAGCAGTGGTTCTCAACTTGTGGGTCGTGACCCCTTTGGGTGTTGAACAACTCTTTCATAGGGGTCACAAAGGGGTCACCTAAGACCATCAGAAAACACATAGTTCCGGTGGTCTTAGGAACTGAGATACCACTCCTCTATCAAGCTCCAGGCAGGTCCACCCACATGCAGATATGCTTACACACAAGTATTAAAGAGTCACTGCATTAGGAAGGTTGAGAACCACTGTTCTAGAGACAGAGTAGCCCAGACCCCAGGTCATATCTATTTGTCTAAATAACTTCCTACAACATGAACTGCTGAAAAGTCCCCACACTACTCTTTGATGAGTGCCCACTAAGCAGTGCTCTTTTATCTGGTCTTCACATATTGCCTGGTTCATATGTGAAATGGGTACACAACATTAACATGCTACAAAATCCCAGTGGACCTGCTGGCATGGTTTAACATGTTAGAAAAGGAAAGGAAAAAAATAAAGGAAAAAAGTCGAACAATCACATGAAAAAGTAGTTTCTTGGTAGAATGGACAAACATTTTAAAAACTAAAGCTTTATTGAATGACAACCAAAAAAGAAGCTACCAACAGGAGCTTTAATTCTAATTCTCTGAAACCCTGATCTTTTTTGTCATACATTTGGTACGTCAGGTTATGAGGGTCCTGGAGGAGATAGACATGAATGCTTGGTTCACAATCAGACATTTGGGATTTTAAGACTGAAAATATCTGTTCAAATGCACCTGTTCATAGCCACGATGCTCACGTGAAACAGGAATTCTGTTTCTTAATGACAGTTCATGTCAAACCTGGATTTTTAAGAAGAAGAAGAAGAAGAAGAAGAAGAAGGAGAAGGAGAAGGACAAGGAGAAGGAGAAGGAGGAGGAGGAAGAGAAGGAGAAGGAGGAGGAGGAGGAGAAGAAGGAGAAGGAGATGAAGGAGAAGGAGAAGAAGAAGAAGGAGGAGGAGGAGAAGAAGAAGAAGAAGAAGAAGAAGAAGAAGGAGAAGAAGAAGAAGAAGAAGAAGAAGAAGAAGAAGAAGAAGAAGAAGAAGAAGAAGAAGAAACAGGGACAGTAAGGTGGTTCAGTAGATATATTGTTGAGATCAGAGTCAGGAAGACCTGAGTTCAGATGTGACCTCAGACATTCACTATGTGACTCTGGGCAAGTCACTTAACCTGTTTGTCTTAATGCACTGAAGAAGGAAAGAGCAAACTACTCTTTGCTAGGAAAACCCCATATGAGGTTATGAAAGGTCAGATACAACTGAATGACTGCATAACAAGGTGGTAAAGTGGATAGAGCTTTGGACCTCAGGTCAGGAAGACCTGAGTTCAAATCCAGCTTCAGATACTTACTAGCTGTCTGACCCTGGATGAGTCACTTTAATGTCTGTTTGTCTCATTTTCCTTAACCATACAATGGGGATAATAATAGTTCCAGTCCTAGGGCTATTGTGAGGATCGAATGAGATAATAATTGGGAAGCACCTGGAACTTACTAGGTATTACATAAAGGTCAGCTATTGTCATTATTAATGATGTATGATAGGCTCAAAAACACAAATTAAGTTCCCACTCCCCCATAATTTGTTCATCTGTAACTTTTAGTTAACTATTTGAAGGGTTTTGTGTGTGTGTGTATGTGTGTGTGTGTGTGTGACACACACAGACATAGAGACAGAGAGAACAAGTGAGAGAGACAGAGAAATAGACAAAGATACAGAGAAACAAAGAGACAGGAGAACAGAAGAGAAAGTGAGAGAAAGACAGAGAGAAAGGGAAAGAGACAGAGAGACAGAGACAGAGAGGCAGAGAGAGACAGCAGAGAGAATGGCAGAGAGAGACAGCAGAAAGAAATGCAGAGAGAATGGTTGAACTTTCAAACCTGAGGCTTCTTTCTCTGTGAGTCTATATTAATAACCCTGTTCTAAGCTTGGCAGCTGTAGATGATAGAATAGAAGCTTAGTTAGCTTCTAAGACTTCACAAAAATGAGATCTCCCCAGAGTTGGGGGCTTCCCTCAGTTAGCCCCACCCCACTCCTTTTATTTTTAGGTGCTTCTGGCATAAGTCAATTGCAGATGTTAGAGACAAAGAATCCCAGCTCCCTTTCCACTCCCCAGGTAGAAAATTTGCCAACCATGTAGGAAAAAATAAACCAAAACAATATAAACTGTCATGTAAACAGAGATAAATTAATGGTGATTTTTTTTGAGGGTGATCACATTTTATATTTCTTATATGTTTAGCCTTTATTGAAGTGATTTCTTGATGTAATTGGTAAAGAGGGCATTTTGCACAGCTGGAGAAACCTCTTTGCTAGATATATAGGACAGTGCTAATATAACCAGAATAGCACAGAGAGCTTCTGAAATTTATTTCACAATGAAAAGTCACATACCAGAGGGAATGAACCAAGAACAATCTGGAGTGTATCATGAAAACAGTCGCTCAGATTTAATTACAGTGTTTCAAATGTATGGATATAATAATTACATTAGCTTGGTATATAGTTTATAAAGCAGTTCATAAAATTAATGCAAAGGCAAGCCGACTGCTATTGCTAATATTATTTCTTCATAGTTTAAAAGATGCGTAGAAAGGAAAGAACACAATTGCTGCATAATATTTAGTAAAAATAGATTAATAGCACAAACAAGGCATAAAATAGAACAGACTAGCATTCACATAGTTTATGCAATGTCATGTATAACATATTTTTTTCCTGCTGGATTTTAGCCAGTTGGTTTGAGAAAAATAAACCTCTCAAGATATTAAACTTCCTCAGCCACATTTCAGTATGCTCAGGCTGCTCTAGATGGCAGTGAGGTTACAGAACATTTTGCTTTCATCCTCATAGTAAGGGAGTTCTGTGGTTTAAGGATGAGTTTTACAATGCATGTGGGGGTTCTCTTTGTTATTGCTTGCAAATAATGGTGATGAGTGTGTTAAATTCTGATAACTGACTTTACTGGCATACCTGAGATATGGTGAGATAAATACAGTGAATGATGTGCCATGACTCAATGCTATATGGGACAAGGAGGTAAAGAAAAGGCACCACAGATAAAAAAGGATCTATGGGCTCTCAATGGAAATAAATATTTAGAGACTAAATTTGAATCCTCTTTTCTGTGTAGTTGGGTGTTCCATTTTTGTGTACTGAATTTTTATATCTGCAAACCAAGGACCAATTTGGCTTATATAAAGGAAGTTAAGTATCTGGGGATCTATGAATAAAAATATAAAGGTTAGAGAGAATCTATCAATACTGCATAATATATTTCTCAGCTTTGGTAGATGAATAGTATTCTTTTTCTCCCCCTCTCTATTTATGTGACTACTAGGCGAGTATCTTAGAAAACACTGTTGGTTTTCAGAGGTCTAGTGCCATATATTCATTCTTATGAATGATCCCAGACAAAACATGAAAAAAATTTTTTTTATTGGTATACTTTGTTAGTAGAATTAGCCAATCAACTAGTTGCACAGTTTAGAACAGAGGTAGAACTCCAGGTAGGTAGAACTTTTTTACGTGGTTGATCATGAGTCAGTAGCTGTATCAGCAAGCACCCTTCCATGCCCAGGATGGCTGCTAGCACAGGTTCTTAGATCTGCTTTTCTCAAAGAAAGCAACTCAAAATGGGTTAAAAATCTAACTTTAATCAATCAAATGTATATCATTTGCCTAGCTCAGGGGAAAAAGTCAGCACCCTGAACTTCAGAGAATGCAAACAGAATACAAACAGAAGTTACAAGCAGACAGAGAAACAGATGAGCAGACAGGGCTTCCAGCTGTCTGACCATGACATCCACACCTAGTCAGTTACCAGAGAGGGAAGCACCAACATCTGGGTTTTTCAAAGCTGGGGTACTCAGTGGCTTCCCAGAATCTCATCTGGCCAAATCACACAAATCCTCTCAAAGTGAGCCCCAAAGCAAAAACTCACATCAGTGTATATATAGCCTTCTCCTGGATCAGAGA